>CM053788.1:551656290-552248790 GCA_028749045.1 Cupressus sempervirens | reverse complement strand
CTCCTAATAGAGTCCATCCTCTTCTAATGAACTTATATATTAGTACAACATTTTGTGGGTACCATCCCCATCGAGGTTTTCCCTTTGATCAAGGGTTTCCCTAGTTAAAATATCTAGCTTTATTGTGTATGTGTATCTTCTTATGGTTTTTCGCATGTTTAAGGTTTGTATGTGTATCTTCTTATGGTTTTTCGCATGTTTAAGGTTTAACAAGGTTAATAAAAGTTATATTGATCTGATAACTAAATCACCCCCCCCCCCCCCCCCCCCTCTAGTTATCTTGGTGGACTTTACTTTCTAATATATGTATATATGTGTATATATATACATATATACACATATATGTACATACATACATACATATATGTATGTATATATGTATTTATATATTTGTATGTATGTATGTATGTATATACATGTATATATACATATATAGATATACATACATATATATATAGAGATACATACATACATTTATATACATACATACACATATACACATATACATATATACATTCATATACAAACACACACATGTGTGTGTGTATATATCCCTCTTACTAGCCACATATTATCATCTCCACCTATCCCCATCCTTTTTAACTTTGTTTATCTTGTACCATGAATCTATCTCTCTATTTCTTTGTTTACATATCTCTCTCTCTCTCTCTCTCTCTCTCTCTCTCTCTCTCTCTCTCTCTCTCTCTCTCTCTTCTCTCTCTCTCTCTCTCTCTCTCTCTCGCTCTCTCTCTCTCTCTCTCTCTCTCTCTCCCTATGTTTTTAGTTATCTATATCACTCTCCCCCCATCTCTTTATCTATTTCTTTATATCTACATATTTCCTTCTATTTATCTATGTCCCCCTCTTACTCCGCCCCTCCTCTTGTGCTCCTTTATATTTCTTCACCCCTCCCCCCCCCCCTCCCCCCCCCCCACCTCCTCCCTCATTTTCTTCCAATATATGTTTATTCCCCTCTCTCTCTCTCTATCGACTTCTACTCTCACCATCATTTTCTCTTTATTTGTCTTTTCATAATTCTTTCTTTAATATTTAATATAGTTTTATCTCTCTCCCTCTCTCTATATGAAATAATACATATCTCTACAATGTTATCTATCTACTAATTCCTCCATATCCTTCTCCATCTCTTTCACTCTATTCATCTCTCTCTCTCTCTCTCTCTCTCTCTCTCTCTCTCTCTCTCTCTCTCTCTCTCTCTCTCTCTCTCTACAAACATAACATGACCATGGTGGTAAGCAAATTAAATCAATGACTTTTCTATTGAAGCCTTTATTGTGTAAAACAACATCATGGCCTAATAATTGACCTCATGCACTACAAAAATTTATGAAAAAATATATCTATTAAAAAAAAAGTATTAATTTCAATTAAAGTTGCTTTGTTTTATTATTATTATTTAGCTATTAGAAAATAGATTTTTAGCGTAACACTATAATTTGTATCATAATATTTTTTTTACCGTAAATAAATTTTTAATTTTATTAATTCTATCTTTTTAAATCATATAATTAAAAATATATATTTAATTACTCTCTAAATATTTATTATTTTATTACTTCAAATAGTAAGGAGGACACTAAACAAAATATTGAAACTGAAAATAAAGATAAAACATGGGGAAAACATTGACTGCATACTCTAAGGATGGGGGTGATAGAAAAAGTGAGGATTAAAGCACAAATTTTTAATCCCCCATTGTTGTAAATGGCTATTTCATCGCCATTTCTTCATAACGATTATCTTTGTGGGTTGTCTCTTGTTGTGTCCAAAATGGCTAACCTACTTGTTAGCCACTACAAGTAATAATATAAAGGAAATCAAAACAAATAGGAAAAATTACTAATACTAGCAGTTGCATGTTTATGTACATGCAAAGATTAGCCCAATAAGAGTGATTTGTCTAATTAAATTCAAGTCAAGTAGAAGAAGAGGTGTTTAATTTAATTATGATTTCCATGCAATGAATGTTGTTGCTGGCATTTTTGTAGAATTATTTAGTAATTGATGTCGTATCCTTTCTATTTTAGGTTTTTAATAAGTTTAGGGCTAGGGTGAGAGCTACGTTTTACAATCAAGGTTACAATTTACATCCTTGCAAGCATTTGTGCTTGGCTTTGGGTTTTTTGGTTACTAGTTTAGTTAATTTTAATATCATTCATATGGTAGAGAAATAAGTTGGGTTAGGATTCTAGGAATAGGATTCAGGGCATGTTAGGATTAGGGTTTAAGGTTTGAGTTACAAGTTACATCATGGTTAGGGTTTAGATTAGTGATATAATTAAGTTTAACAGTATTCTTAGGCTACATAAATAATTATGGTAAGTGATAGTATTAGGGTTAGGATTTAGATTATGTTTGGGTTAGATACATACATTTATGGTTCTAGGTCAGAGGTTTATTATTATGGTTAGGGCATGATTATGGTTTTAATTGGGTTACAATTATAATTAGGATTATGGTTAGGCATTAGATTTATGATTGAAATTATGTTTATAATTACAATTTGTGGTTGGTTTTGGATAGGTTTTGTATTATGGTTAAAGCTATGAGGGTTAATATTATACTTAGTATAATGATGAGGATTATGGTTAGATTTTATGTTGATGTTAGTATTTTATATAATGTTTAGATGTAGGCTTAAGGTTTGGATTAGGGTTTAGATTTATGTTAGATTTATAATCAGGGTTATGGTTAGGATTGTGTTTATGGTTAAAATTGGGATAAGTCTAAATCTAACAGATTAAGGAATAATAAAAATAAAAAATAATTTTTTCTATTATTTATATAAAATATAAATATCTATGAAATATCTTATAAACATAAATATTCTATTATCTATTTAAAAATTAATAAAAATAGGATATTTATAAACTCAAAATAATATCTTGCTATTGTGTATGTAAAGTACAATCTAAAAAATCCAATTTGATAGTATTCAAAAAAATTAAAATATAAAAATAAATAATAATTCTTTACAATTAAGATTTTTTTTCTTTTTTAATGATTTTTCTATTGACATTTCACAAATTCTTTTTATTTTTAAACTTTTTTTATAAAATAAAATTATAACAAGTTAATTTTTTCATGATTTTTTGGGGGGAAAATGTAGCTGGAGCTACCATATATAAATATATAAAATTAAAACATAATTCAAGGGCTCCATAGGGAAATAACTAAGAAGAAAACCCCGCTTTGCTGCGCAATTACAAAAAAATGAATCCAAATAATCACCATCATCCAATAGCAAGATCACCTTCCTTACCTAAATATTTCTTACTTTTTAGAAGATGAACGAGCCCTTTATTTGAACTAAAATAATCTGTTGTAGAGTGGGCTTCCAAATTAATACCATCACACCCCAAATTCAAAAGCAAATCGGCAACACAATTGCCTTCCCAACATGTATGAGATATCATACAAATGTCAAAAGTATCCAAAAGTCTCTATATTTGGACAAAAATATATGTCAACTTATGATTAAAAGCTTTCCTCTTAATATATGCTTGAATAATAACCAATGAGTCACCCTCGACATGAACTCGAGAGATCTTCAAGGAGCTAGCCAAAACTAGCCCAAGAAATAAAGTTGTGGCTTTAACAATATTATTTGTGCCTAGTGGAATAGCTGAGGATTTCAAAGCGATTGGAATCCCAAATTGATTTCTAAGATAGATACCAATACCTGATTTCCTCGGATTACCTCTCGAAGCTATAACACCCCGCCAAAAGATCCAAAAGAATTAACTTAAAGTTTTACTAAGTAATTTGCGAAACAATTTTTTTTTTTGAAACATAAGAGTTAAACCGTTCACAACATACACATAGTAGCGGAAGCAATAACAACATTCAATTGAAAGTATACATAAACATACATTACAAGTTACATTCCTTAAGGATCCCTTAACGTTGAATCACATTTAAATTAACTAATATTGATTCCATCTAATACCACATCCACATGAAATAATAATGAAAAGTCCAACGTTCTTAAACAATATACTTTTGTTCCAAATGTCCATTAGTAAATTAGTTTCCAGAATGCTCAATCATCCACTGTACATGTCACAGGGTATGAAAGACATAAAAGAATATAAATATGTGAAAATAAAGTACATCATCCTATTCTAATCCATGATGCAAGTGCAATAAAGTAAATGAAACCATATTCCATACATCATAGAAGATATAAACATCCATCGTAAAAGATAACCATCCATCATAAAACACAACTAAGTGTGTGGTTCCTCTCAACCGTCAATAGCATCATTAGACCATCGTGGGCCCTAGTCATCCCTCGCGCATAACATCCCAAGCCACCGAAGAGATCATCAGTACTATAGTAATAGGGATGTCACTCCTATAACATGCTACAACATATGAATAAAAAAATATAGCATGCAAGAATAAAGCATAAGATGATCCTACAAAGTAGATAACATCATCTATCACATGCTAATCATCAATATAAAGAAATGTACCAGTAAATAACATCCATCATAAGATCCAAGAAAAAAATGAAGATAAATGCCAACAAAGAAAAGCATTGGAGGAGATAGACTCAAGTCTCAAACATGATATCTAATCACATAACACAATACTCTTTAAGTCCAGGAATCCTAAAAGTATGCTAACTCAAAGGTTCCAACATAGGTTGACATCTAATCCCAGAGGCACAACAAAGACATGTAGGAAACCTACTATGTAAGCAGGAAAGTGTCATCGCACGAATCATGCTAGAGTTACCTTGGTAGTCTCTCAATAGACCTCGGCCCCCTAGTGATCCCTATGCAGCCACTAGTATCCTCTTGTATTGACAAGGCATACTACGAAATGCAAGGTCGCAACCAAGCATTCTCTCTACTCCCATCCTAGTTTGTACTAGCACTCGAGGCATGGGCAAGAACATACAATTATCTTAAATTAGGTTCATTTTAATCCCCATTTAGTGTAATATTTTCACTTATTAAAAAAACTTACAATGAGTTACCCTGGCAGCCACTTAGGGCCCTGGCCCCCATTGCAAGCCACTTCCCGACACTACATGTGGATAACCTACCCTAGGCTCATGGAATCATAAATCACAAAATCACCTTAGTCCTATACAAGTGACTGGAAAAATACCAAAAGATAATCCACAATAAGAACATCAAATCTCCATGAGCAACTAAAAAGCACCCATTATTATTAAATTAAATAAATATTATCACATTCCAAATTTAAACTTAAAATATCAATTTAATTTTCATTTAATTAAATCATTAATTAAATCTTTTAATTAGACTTAATTAATATAAATTCACTAGGAAAGAGTTCGACAACAATAGCAAAATGCAAACTAGGGCAGGCACTACAGAAGCTCTGTCACAATTAATTTTAATAACTCCATGCTCGAGGGGGAGCCATTTGATCTTAGTCCTGTCTGTACCTCGCAAATTACCATTGAGATGCAAGAAGGTTGGGATAGAAATAAATTTCCACTTCTTAAGCATAGATTCATCCCAACTGGAAAATAAGATACACGAAGAGTTATTCCTAATATTAGCTGAAACCAATTCTGAAATTGACTTTTCAATGTTTACAACAACAACATCCACTGAAGAGGTGGATTGTCTAAAAATGTGCCTATTTCTTTCATGATTTTTTTTATCATTGTTTATCAAATAAATATTTAAATTATAAGTCCAAACTTAATGTTAAATATTTCTATGATTTTTTACCAACATTTTCTATGATTTTTTACTAACATGTTTTCAAATAAATAATTGTTTTATATTTTAAATTTTAGTGTATTTCTTTTCTCCATCTAAAGTAGATAGTTCAATTCTTTAAGCACAAACACCCATATATTTATGAAATTTTGTGATCCCTAAAATAAACGGAAGGCGTACTAAAAAGACAATCAACTAAGTCAACTAATTTTTCCTAGAAATAAGTCAACTAATTTATTTACCATTACAAATAGATCTTCCATATTCTAAATGCGAATTTCATGCTAGCAATAATATTAAATATAAATTTCATACAAGCAATGGCATAACTTATCATCATAAGCATTACAAATTCCAAATTTATTTGTGTAATCATTTTCAAACATCCAATTCAAAATCAGTGCACATGATATCATGATTGTAAAAGATCCATGTTGTAAATAAACATTATCTAAATTTTGAAAAAAGAAAAATAAATTGAAATATTATACTTTTAAAATAACCAAATTGTGTTGCAATCTTGCTTAGAAATATTGGTTACATTCACAGATAACTTTTTTTACTAAGGTGGTGATATTTATTTTCCCTAAACAAACAAGAGGAAAAATAATTCATGCATGACAAACCAAAACATTTACTTGAAAAACAAATTACCCAAGAACTACAAGCAAGAAAAAAAGAATTTTTGGAAAAAGGAAACTTGTTGTCTATCTTTTTCCTCCCAAATGTTCATAGTAGCTACTCTAAGCACAACAATGAATTTTTTATTAACAAGCAAGCAAATAATATCTCTCTTGGGATTCTTTCGAAATATAATGGAGGAGCTAAAAAATAATCAATGAGGTGCAAATAAACTTCTAGATCATGACAACATGCCATGTCCAGCATTGATTTTGCTTTGAATTTTTTTTCTCAAAAGCTTCAAAAAAGAAACATATTTTATTCCAATATCAACAAAAAAAATTAGAAAATGAAAAATACACAAAAATTTAGGGAAATTTCTTTCTAATTCTATATAATTGATAAGTACTTTCTAAGAGCTTGGATGAAATTCCAATATCAAAGGAAAACATTCATGTTATGATCACTTACGATCTTATTTTTTGCCCAAAAATCTACTAAAGTAGGAGCAATTAGACCTACAAACCATCCTAAAGGAACTTTTCATTGGTTGGATCTTTCTATGAACAAACAAAATCTTCACACAATTTTAAAAAATTACAAGAGTACTAGTTCTTCACAAATCCACCAATGTTTATTGTGATTTACCAATGAGTTTATATTGAAGGGATATTTTTATTCCCAAAATAATATATTAGAACAATTAGAAACTTTCCAAAGGAATGACAATCTAAAATCAAATTCCTAAAAGATATATTTTACACATTAGAAAATCATAAATCTAATAAGGTCTTACAACATTTCCATTTGAAAAACAAATTCTAGGAGTAAAGCTCCCATAATAAGCTTATTGACTTAATTACCAAAATTGCAATGTTTTGAGTATGCTGCAATCTTGGTGCAAATTTGGACTTTTTCTCTTCAAACCGAGAAAGAGAGAAACATGACGTTGTTAATGGTAATGTTGTTAGCACTAATCTCATCATGTGACCTCACCATCTCTTCACATTGGTTTTTAAACAACACCATAAGAATAATTACACCAAAACAAAGCCAAAAGGGTTATGGTTGGGCCCACACCATCCAATGAATAGTGTCAAAGTTAGTATTTTAGTTTAATTTTACAAAAACATGGGAATGATATAATAGTCAATTCTATCACTTCTATGGAAAGTAACAGATTAATCCTAGACTGTTTTGTCATCAAATTTGAGAAAATATTTTTCTTCCTATGTCACCTTATGAATTGACTACATATGTGGACTATTCTGATTCTTTCAATGGTAGTGCACCACTCTCTTGCATTCTCAACCATAGAGGTCAAACTTTAGCTTTTCTTTCTCAAATAAGGAAACTCCTTTAGTGTAATTAAAGTCATGTTGTATAGTTGGTTGGAAAAGAAAAATAGATCCTTACAGGGCGGTCTTTTGATGACCTCTCCAATTATGATTATTTGAGATTGAAACACATCTTTAAGGTCATTGAATCCTTGATGGAAAGCCTACTAAAAAAAATGAAATTGGAGTAAATCTTAATTTTTTTACATGTACATTCTCTTTTGTCATTCATGCATGCCTCAATCTACAAATTGTAATAGTTGGCTTTGTGGATTTAATGATTTCTTTACACGAATAACTACAAGATAATGAAGTCAACATTTTTAATAGCATGGGTTCTATTAAAATTATAGAGCTTATGTTATACTCCAAGTACATGTAAGGTCACAATATCATATAATTTGATTCCATGTCTTGACCTACAAGCCTTTTAACACCACATCTTTTCTTCCTAAGATTATTTCCATATGTGGCTAATATTGTCTCATGAAATGAAAATCACATTTGATTTTCTTGAGCTATAGTTCCCACATTATTGAGAATCAAAACCTATGCATGTGAAGAGGAATTCACTAAACAAGACATTGTAAATATTGTTTGATTATGTTAGAAGTATTGGCATCAATGCATGTTTATAAAGTGAATTAAAAAGGGTATCAAATTCACACAATGAAGTCACACTATCAAATTTAGAAATAATATGTTAAAATATGTTATATTTTATATGAAAATTTGTTGATATCTACCTAAGTTGTTTCATTGGTTTCATAATAACATTTTGAGTTTTTCTAGAGCATAAATTTATAGGGCTTCCTACTACTCTAGATACAACTTACCAGTGATAAATGACAATCTATTGAAAAAATAAATTTCCAAATATTAGTATACTTGTAACTACTATTGGCCTATAAAAAACAAGTAGTAATATTCTAATTTTTACGCGTAACTATCATTAATAAAATTGTATATTTTCACTACACTACCCCCAAAAACTTCATGTCCTACAAATTAACTTGCCCAACATACCAACACAACACAAAAATAAATAACATGCTTTACTTGTAATTCCTTGTTTTCACAACATCATATTTATGTGCTAGCATAGCTATAAAACTAGTTCAAAATATAATTATTTCAAAAGAAGTTCCAATGGAAGTAATGCCATGGACTTGAACCGCATGATGACAATCTTTTAAATAACCACTCAATAAAAAATGATTGAAATCCACTATGAAATAATCAAAGTGATGGAGTGTAGCAATCAAACTACAATTATTAAAACATAATGAAGATTTTTGGAGTGTGATAGTCAATGTTGAGATGTCATGTCAAAACATTCAAGTTATAATGGTGAAAATAAGTCTCAAGAGTTTTATGATATGCTCTATCTAGATATCTGTAAACCTCAATCATATATAGTTGACTCTTTCCCCTTCACTCATTCTCAAGAACCCTTTGGCTCTTGTGGTCTCAAGAAAAAAACTACCATATGCTTGTAGCATATTATCTTCACTGAGGTCAGAAATGGCTTTGAGGGCATCATTTACTTTATCATAAATTGAATCTTAATGCCCTTCATACATGGCTATAATTTGAGTTTTTGTGAGACCCTCATGTGACTTATTGATGGTTTCACATATGAAATCCATCAAACCAGCCATGTTGGTATTCTTCCTCTTTGGCTTCCTTAATGATGATGGTGGCACTTTGTCTTTGTTAGTTGCACTACATTGATTGGAAGGGTTCATGTCCTCATCCAAATCAATAGTAATATCATTTAGCATAGGAAAATCTCCATCATCATGTAGACCAAGGGCCTCATATACAAGGTTCCTTTCTTTTGTCTCATGTTATTTTTATAATTATCATACCTTTAGCTACATCATTACCCACAATAAAGGCAAGCTAATCGTAGTTTTGGAACGATTGGCTCTTATAGACTTTGGCACTTTTAAAAAAATTTCTTTGCATGTTGGCATGATGAATGAACTAGTTTATACTTACCAAGATAACTTATACTTAAATTAAAAGAATTTGAAAGAGCATATTTCCTTCTATAGTTCATCACGTACCCTTTCCTCAACATCCATACACTCGGTGGTCGCAATCCATGCAAACTCACTCTTATTTTTCAATTCTTTCATAATTCTATAACTTCCATGCTTTGAGCTTGTTTTTAAAATTATCCTTTGAGAGATGTTGGTTCAAGTCCACATTAAACTTCCTTTCAAAGGCAATCCATGCCTCTTTCCAAAATCCCCCCTCTCCTTTTTGACCTAGCTATATTTGCTCTTGGAGAAAGTCAAGGAATTTGCATTCTATTTCTCTATTCCATAGTACCTTCTTTGAAGAACTATTGAAAACAATTGTTCAATTGTATATTATCTTTAATGTTACATAACATGTCAAGTCTTTACGAGTCAGTGTCTCTCAAGCTTACTGAAGTGATGAAGACAATTTCCAATGTCTATCAAGTATTCTACAGTAAATCAAGTTCAAAGATAGTATGTGTCAAGCTTCACTCAGGCACCAAAAAAATTTTGTAGGAAGACAATGTCTACCAAGTTCACTTGGGTACCAAAGAGAAGTTGGCATGGAACTAGTGTTAACTGAGCTCACTTGATTACCAAAGGAATTCAGTTTAGAATGTAGTGTTAACGAAGTTCACGTAGTTTACAAAGGAAGTATGAGGAAAGTCTTTTCTGAGTTAGTGTTGACCAAGCTGGGTTGGCTAACGAAGGATTTTCTTGAATCAACATATTTAGTTTGATGAACTTATTTATTAAGTCTAGATAACTTAAGGGATGAGTATTGAATATTTTAAAGTGTATTCAAGCTGACTTGCCAAGGCAAAAGATATAAGTATAAGGTCAAGTTGTGGGATTGAATAAGAGAAGCATAGGATTGAAAAGATAAACCAAGGAAGTGAATTGGAAGGATAACAGAGTATCCTAAGTTGACCAAGCTAAAAATTTGTATTTGATCAAGGAGGATCAAGTATTCAAGCTAGAACATAGATCTAAAATCAAAAATATAGTTGCATCAACAATTAGGTCATATCATTGTTACTCTCTAATAATTGTAGTAGTGTATCAAATCTCTTAACCAAGTTAGCTTAACAACTATTTTCCAAATCCTCTAACAAGGTGGCATTTCTAGATTAAAGTGTCTAAAGACCTCTAACAAGGCCACTCCTAATAGAGTGATTAAATCCTTTAATAGGTTCCTACCTAATAGTGTGTTTTTTAACCTTTAACAAGGTTGGCTCCTAATAGGGCTCACTTCAAAAGACTGAAAAATAGTAACTAATTGCAATTGGTAGTTTTTCCCAAACTGGGTATCCACGTTAAATCCTAGTGTCATGTGTGTTCATGTTATTTGATTTCTAATTCTACAACTAAGTTAATTGTGTTTAATAACATTAAACATCTTAAGAAGTGTTTATTTTAGTGATTTCCAAGTAGCAGTAATTCTTAGTGTTTGCCGAGTGATTCAATGTTGACTGACTTACAACAGTATTTTCAGTTTCAACAGAGTTTGGTGTTGACTTGTATTGACATCTAAGGGATATGGGATTTATTTTTGTGGTAACTGATTCACCCATCCCCTCTCAGTTACTCCTGTTATATTCCCAACAATTGGTATCAAAGCTTTTGGTTCTTGTAGAGAAGGTTTCAAGGACCTAAGATAAAGATTAGGATATCTTACAGAAGGGAGATCCTTAAGCTGAATAAAGATAACTTCAAGACATGGTAGGAACTCATGAGATTGCATTTGGAAACCATTGGAGACTTAGGCCTAAAGTACCTAGATGCCAAGTATGTGGAACTTACTAAAACTATGACTGTTGAAGAAATTACATAAAAGAAGAATCATAACATTATGATGATTGATATTGCTTCAACTCTCAGCTATGCTAAATTTGATGAAGTCAAAGACTATGATACTACTCATGAGATGTGGATCAGGCATAAGAAGAGCCAAGGTAGAAATTCTCAGAGGTCAATTTGATCAAATGAGGATGAGAGAAGATCAGAACATTGCAAAATACAATGAAAGAATCAAAGCCAATGTGTGTGCAATTAGAGCCTCAAGAAGAAAGATTGAAGATGAGATAGTGGTAAGTAAGGTTCTTAGAGCACTTCTTCCTATATATGTAATTAGTGTGTTAGCAATTCAAGAGATGAGATGCAATCCCAAGAATGATATAACATTGGATTCATTAGTGAGAAGGTTGACAACATTTGAGTTAGATAACTATGACAATTATGTCCCTAACACTAGCAACCTTGAGTTTGCATTTCAAGCCAAGCTATCACTCAAGAAGAAATATGAAAAATATAAAAGGTAATTTGATAGTGAGGATGATGATAATTCTGATGAAGATCTTGAAGTTATTGAAGCATTACTTGCAAGAAGATTTCCCAAGGGCAAAGAAAAGTATAAAGGTAAAATTCCTTTGACCTATTTTTCTTGTGAAGAAGTTAGTCACATTGCTGCAAGGTGTCCAAGTAGAGAAGGAAAAGAAGAAAATAAGAATGAAAAGTACAAGGGAAAGAAGGAATTCAAAAGCTACAAGGACTACAAGGACAAAGGTAAGAAATATTGTTACATTGCTAAAGATTCTAAAAGTAGTGAAGAAGAAGATGAAATTGTCTACATTATTGTTAAGGATGAGTCAGATGATGAGAATGATAAAATGGCACTTACCTCACATATTAGTAAGAATGATACATGGATTATTAATAGTGGTTGTTCTCACCATATGACTGGTGACAAATCTAAATTTGAGAACTTAGTACACTATGATGGTGGAAGTGTTAGATTTGGCAATGATGAACCATGTTATGTGAAAGTTAAAGGTTGTATTGCACTAACCAATGATCTCAAATGTGATAATTCTCATTGGGTTGAAGGATTGAAGCATAATCTACTTAGTGTGGCTTGATTCAATAATATTGGATTCAAGGTAGAATTCATGAATGGAAAGGCTAATCTGTTGGATGGGAAAGGAAATTTGGTTGGGACTGGCAAGAAAACAAAAGGTAATCTATTCTACTTAGATCTTAATGGAATTTAATGTTTCATTTCTCAAGTAGAAGAAAGTTGGTCATGGCATAAGAGGTTATGTCATGTGAATTTTGACAATCTGATAAACATAAGCAAGAACA
This sequence comes from Cupressus sempervirens, assembly GCA_028749045.1. NCBI lineage: Eukaryota > Viridiplantae > Streptophyta > Pinopsida > Cupressales > Cupressaceae > Cupressus > Cupressus sempervirens. The sequence goes on along the minus strand of CM053788.1, from coordinate 552,235,932 downwards.
AAAGGGTTAGAGGAATTCAAAGCCTTAAGAAACCTAACATGGGCATGTGCAAGAATTGTCAAATTGGTAAGATGGGCAATACAAGTTTTAAAAGAAAAAACTATCATTCTAAAGAAGTGTTGGAGCTGGTCCATACAGAACTTTGTGGACCTATTGGCACAAAAATCTCCACAGGAGATAAGTACTTTATTTTATTTGTTAATGATTATTCTAGAATGTTGACTGTTATGTATTTAAAGGACAAGTTAGAAGCTTTTCAAACATTCAAATGGTATTTGGCTAGAGTGGAGAAAGAAATAGGAAAGAAACTAAAATGTTTAAGATCAGACAGAAGAGGAGAATTCATTTATAATGAATTCAATGAACTATGCATTGAAAGAGGAATCAAAAGAATCATGAGGTATCTAAAGGGTACTGAAGATTGTGGTTTGTGGTATAAGAAAGGAGGCAATTTTGAATTGAAAGCATTCAGTGATGTTGATTGGGTAGGAAGCATTGATGATAGGAAGAGCACTAGTGGTGGAGCATTTTTTCTTGGAAAGAGGCTAGTATCTTGGACAAGAAAGAAGAAAAATTGTATCTCTCAATCAATAGCAGAAGCAAAATATGTTGTTACAATAGTCAATTGTTCAAATATTGTTTGGTTCAAACAATTGTTAACAGGTATGAAGGAAGATATCAAGGATCCAGTTGATGTTTTCTGTGATAACACTAGTGCAATTAACATTTCCAAGAATCTTGTGATGTATACCAAAACTAAGCACATTGCAATTAAGAATCATTTCTTAAGAGAATTGGTGCAAGATAAGAAGGTAAGATTGGAATATATGAATACAAAAGAATAGATTGTAGACATATACACCAAGCCATTACCTAAGAATGCATTTTTGTATCTAAGAGGTAAGCTAGGGGTCAATCCCCTACCTAAAGCTCACTAATCAAATTTTAGTGATGCATCAACCAAGCATGTTGAAGATTAGTAAAGTTGATGCAGTATTGTGAAGAGCAAATTGCATATGAATCAATAGATCAGGTACATGGAAGTTCACTGAATGTTATCTTTGGCATGAGATGTCAAAGAGGGAGATTTTTTTCTTACATCATAGAAATTTTAAATCTAATAGAGGAAGATTTTGTTGTCATATATTAGAGATATTTTTATATATGTCAAAGATGTCAAAGAGGGAGAGTTTGATATTACAGTCACACTAGTTAGAGATTGATGTCAGAGGGAGTTCACATTGACAGAGGGAGTTCTCATGGATGAGAATTAGAATGAAACTAAGGATATTATCCTTACTTTTATTTTTCTCTAAAATTTCATTGTATTATGACAAGTTGTGTTGTCATCAATGTGAAAGAGGGATATTGTTGAAAATAATTGTTCAATTGTATATTGTCTTTGATGTGACACAAAATGTCAATTTTATACTAGTTAGTGTTTTTCAAGCTCACTCATTGCATATGAATCAATAGATCAGGTACATGGAAGTTCACTAAATGTTATCTTTGGCATGAGATGTCAAAGAGGGAGATTTTTTTCATACATCATAGAAATTTTAAGTCTAATAGAGGAAGATTTTGTTGTCATATATCAAAGATATTTTTATATATGTCAGAGATGTCAAAGAGGGAGAGTTTGATATTACAAACACACTAGTTAGAGATTGATGTCATAGGGAGTTCACATTGATAGAGGGAGTTCTCATGGATGAGAATCAGAATGAAACTAAGGATATTATCCTTTTATTTTCTCTAAAATTTCATTGTATTATCATGACATGTTGTGTTTCCATCAATGCCAAAGAAGGAGATTGTTGAAAATAATTGTTCAATTGTATATTGTCTTTGATGTTACAAAAAATGTCAATTTTATACTAGTCAGTGTTTGTCAAGCTCACTCAAGTGATGAAGACAATTTCTAGTGTCTGTCGACTATTCCATAGTAAACCAAGTTTAGAGATAGTATGTGTCAAGCTTCACTCGAGCACCAAAGAAAGTTTGTCGAAAGACAGTGTCTACCAAGTTCACTTGAGCACCAAAGAGAAGTTGGCATGGAACCAGTGTTAACTGAGCTCATTTGATTACCAAAGGAATTTAGTTTAGAATGTAGTGTTAACCAAGTTCACGCAGCTAACAAAGGAAGTCTGGAGAAAATCTTTTCTGAGTTGGGTCGGCTAATGAAGGATTTCCTTGAATCAACATATTTAGTTTGATGAATTTATTTGTTAAGTCTAGCCAACTTAAGGGATGAATATTGAACACTTGTAACTATATCAAGATGGCTTGACAAGGCAAAAGATATAAGTATAAGGTCAAGTTGTGGGATTGAATAAGAGAAGCATAGGATTAAAAAGATAAACCAAGGAAACAAATTGGAAGGATAGTAGAGTATCCTGAGTTGACCAAGCTAAAAAATTTAATTTGATCAAGCATTTGAGCTAGAAAAAAGATCTAAAATCAGTAATATAGTTGTATTAGCAGTCAGGTCATATCATTATTTCTCTCCAATAATTATAGGGGTGTATCAAATCTCTTAACTGAGTTAGCTTAACAACTATTTGTCAAATCCTCTAATAAGGTGGCATTTCCAGATTGAAGTGTCTAAAGACCTATAACAAGGCCACTCCTAACATGGTGATTAGATCCTTTAATAGGCTCACACCTAACAGTGTGTTTTGTAACCTTTAACATGGTTGGCTCATAATAGGGCTCACTTCAGAAGAGTGAAAAACATGAACTAGTTGCAATTGGTACTTTTTCCCAAATTGGGTTTCCATGTTAAATCTTGGTGTCATATGTGTTCATATTATTTTCTTTATGTGTTTTCAACTAAGTTAAAGTAAGATCAATCACAAATAATATTTTAAGTTTTTCATGATAAGCATTTGCTGAGTTATTTCAGTGTTGACTGATCTTCAGCATTTGTTAGTGTAAACTGAGTGCCTGTTTATTTTTTGAGTTACAATGGTATTTTCAGTTTTAGTAGAGTTTGGTTCTGATTTGCATTGACATGTAAGGGATTTGGGATTTATTTTTGTGGTAACTGATTGACCTCTCCCCTCTCAGTTACTCCTCTTATATTTCCAACAAGAACAAGTTGTTTGGGTTAACTAAATTGCACTATTCGTTATATTGAGAAAACTTGTAACTCCCCACAATTAGTCAACAACTTCAAATACTTTCAGCATATGTATCTGTTGATCTTAAATTGGTTTTGAAAATTGAGTGTCAACACACTTAAGAAACTTTCTAAGTTGATGTCGAGTATAATACAGATGCCGAGTTATAATATGTGTTGAGCCAAAAATTTAACAAGTGCTTAGTCATTCAGATGCTGAGCAGATAGATAGTGCTAAGAAAGTTTCAACTGCCAAGTGACTAATAGATGCTGAGACAGTATATGTGTCGAGTAAACTACAAGTGTTGAATAAACTATAGGTGTCGAGCAAGACAAAATTTCTATATGTGTTGAGCATCAGTAATCAACAAGTGCCGAGTAACATAGAATCAACACAAGAGTTTTTGCCTTCACAAGTGAAGATGTAAGCCATTTTTTATCCAACATATGATAAATCTTGAAGGATGAAAGGATAAGATTGAATCTATTTGATTTCCTATGCAATCAACATGCAACCAATCAGAAAAATGGAAATATTTGAACAGGAAATATGGATGAATCTCAATCTTAGATTCATACCTAACCCTAAGTCATGAAACCTTTTTAAGGAGGTCGAAACCCCATAATTCAATAATGTATGAGTGAGTATGCAAGAAGAGAATGCATGTAAGGAGAGAATACTAGCAAAGTTTGAAAGTAGTGAAAGGGGTGAAATGACTTAGAAGAAGGACAACATTGCAGTATCATTTAGCAAAATAATGAATCAAGATCACAACAGTTTCATACCAGATCAACAAGGATTAGTTTGGATAGAACAAGGATATGAAATCAGCATTATCAGATTACAAGTAATCAGGTCATACATTCTACTATACTTTCTAACAGTATTAGGAGAATGAAAATCCTATGAAGATAGGTTGGTTTAACAACCATTTTTGAAATCCTTTATCAGGGTGATATTCCAAGTGAATGTTTTGTAAATCCTTGAGAAAGGTAGACTTTTAACAGGGTGTTGGAGCCTTTAACAGGGCAGGCCTCTCACAGGGTAGACCATTGCTGATGGTTAAACTTTATAACCTTGATAAGTTACATATTACTGCAATGATAAGTTGTGGGTCTCATCCCCACCCCAGTTTTACCTTCTCATTTTGGAGGGTTTTTGGATGATCAAATATTGTGTTATCTATTTTCATGCATGCCTTTACTTTCATGTTAATTAGAAATGTTACATGCATGTATTGATTTCTGTTAATAGTTTTATAGCTTAAATTTTGGTACTTTTGATTCATGCCTCCCCCCCCCCCTCTCTCAAAAGTATTCTTCCCACTTGTAAATTCTAACAGTATCACCAAAACAAAGACAATAAATTTAATCCACATTAATGAAGATACAGTAAAATTAAAAGTGGGATAGAATATGATATCAAGTAATAGTCATCACAATCTTGGCTAAATATTTATATTGGAACACAATGAAAATATTATAGTGGCTTTATATTTTTTTTTATGATTACTTGATTTTTGTTGTTGATAGTGGTCACTTGAATTTATGATAACTATTTCTCATTCTTGCATGTAGTGGAACATTGTAAGACCCTCAAACTAGTATCCATTAAGGGAATTTGTATACATAGTGGGAAGATGTTGAAAAGTGTATTCTGAAAGAAATGTTACAACTTTCCTATCAATAATATTTTACACTTTACTTCTGAGCAATAGTTGTACGTTTGTTTGAATGTATTTTTATAACTCAAACCTCAAGTTTGGGTGAGTTTTTTTTACTAGTAATTCAAAGTAGATTAAGCATTGATACACCTATATCATAGAAATTTTTGAACACTTCAATATAAAATATACTAATATGTTGAAATCTAATTACACCTAGAAGCCCTACCAAACAAGTTACTATAAATTTAACATGTAGATTGTGGAAATTTTTGTCTTCACTAAGAAAAAAAAGCTTTCCAACTAAACCCCCAACAAAATATGTTCAGCACATATTGTACCATCTTATAATGGGCACACTTTCCTTTTAAGACCTTTTAGCTCCCTCTTCATAATTCCCTCTTTGGACCATGGATATGTCTATGTTTGATCTCCTTTTTCTCTTATCTTCTTCCTCTTTCCACCTTATCTTTATAGCACCTACCTCTACTTTCTATGGCACCCGAGATTGGACTCTAGGACCTAGTCAAATCAGGTTGACCTAGTCCCTGCAAGTTTTGGAGCTCGGGGCTTGAAAGGCCTTAAGGGTTTAATCAGTTTTTGACCATTATCCAGTTGACCTGTATTGTTTTCCCACCAAAAAACTCATATAAGGAGACTTGGAGGCTTCATTTTCATATCTCATCTCAATCAGTATTCATGCACTCAAGTTCTTTCTCTCAAGTGAAGTTTCCTTCCTTTTTGCATTCAAGGAGTTCAAGTATAATTCATTTTTTTCAAGCATTAAAGCGAGGATATTTCTATCTAGCATTAAAGAATCCTTTGTGAGCATTTCCTCTCCAAGATCCAGTTTATCATTGGCCATCAAGGGAGGAGATCTACATTGAGGCATTCATCATCATCTTCATTGATTCACTTTTATATCCATGGCACCATGATGAAATTATGGTAGATCCATTGCAAAAATTGTAGATAACCTACATTCTTAATTCAAGATCTCCATTACATTTACTTTCATACAAATAAGGTGAATCCTAACATTTATCTTATCTTTCAGTCATTTACATTTATATTTCTCAATTACAGTTAATTCCTTAACATAGGGATTGACCAAGGAAAGCCCTCATCAAACCCCAACCCCCAAGCCTTTCTTTTTTGTGTTTATTTGTAGGTTGAGGGAGAAAAGGACTATAGATCTAGAACCTACAATTCACAAGCTTTCTGAAGTAGTCAGTTGAAGATCACTAGACTATGTCAACCTAGTTGAAGGACATCTTCCTAAGTTGACCTATTCCTCCAATCTAAGATTCCAAGGATATTTATGGGTTTTGTTTCTTTCATCATTTTATTCTGAGAGCTACAAATAGATATTTAGATATAATTAATATCTGCAAGTTTTGGAGAAAAAAATACATCTTCCTTGATACATTTCAAGGTGAGTCATTTATATTTTATTTCCTTTCATATATTTAACCTAGTTTTACATCTTAATTGGGCTAATTATCTTCACATAGCATCTAGATTTCCTTTATTTAAGCAATTAGTTCAATTCCACATTCACTTTATCCTATTAAGGGCCAAAGAGAGTACATTTCCTTGTATTACATTCCTCTTAATAATTCAGATTTGGTATTAGCTCCCTTCTTCCTTTAGGTCCTAGCTAATCTACTTTGGATCATAAGTGGAATCATATTTCAAAATTCCCCTCTTTTTCTCACACACATATTTGAATGGCTTAGTGACCTAGTAAAGTGGAAGTCTACATCCTTATTAAAATGCTTCCATTTTACCACTAAACATTTTGGCGAACTCGACTTGTGCCCATTTCTTTTCAGAGTTAGATTGTTTGTTTTGGGTGTTTACCATCTTTTGGTGAACCCACCCTTCTCACCCTCTTTCATGGAGTTAGATTTAGCTATCTTGTGTGTGGTGAGATATTTTTATACTCTTTATTACATTTTCATGGTTAGATCTCATTAGGGTTTCCTTTTGTGATCTCCTCTTTTATGATCTTAATTGTAGGAAGTTCAACCTATAGCATTCCTATTAGGTGAAGTCGTAGACTCATGGGCTCCTTTGACCATGGTCCTCTTTTCTTCTAGGAATCATGATGACACTCACATCTTTACTTTTGATCTTAATCTTACTATGGAGTATAACTCTTCTCACTCATCCCATGATGATGATGATTCTTTAAGAGTTCCTCCTTCTCAAGTTGATAAGCTTTCTAGTGAATTTGATAAATTGAAAACTTGGTTTGCTTAAGAGAATTAGAATCTTGATAGCTTTGGTGGTGTTGAATATCTTAAGAATTTTTTTAATAATGATGACAATAATCTTTCTATCTTGTGTGATATATCTCACCTTATTAATACTCAAGTTAAGTATTTGATGGAATGTGCTCAAGGGATGGGATATCCTCCTCCTTCCACAACCATTCAACCTTCTATCCTAGTTTCTACCACTTTTTCTAGCATATCTACATAGGCTCTACCTCTTATGACTACTTCTACCCATGTGTCCACTCCTTTAAGTGTTGGTCTTCCTAGTCTTTCACTACCTAGGAGTGTTCTTCCTACTTCTATTCCTTCTTCATTGCCTTCATATAATGTGGGTCCTTTTGCTTATTTGAACCCTTTACCTATTCCTTCTAATCCTCCACCACCATCTTGTTGGAAATAATTGATTAATTGTGTATTATCTTTGATGTTACACAAAATGTCATATCATTGCCGGTCAATGTATGTCAAGCTCACTCAGGCATTGAATATAGTTTCCTATGTCTACCAAACATTCCAGAATTTGTCTAGTTTAGAAGATAGTGTCTACTGAGTTCACTTAGGTCACAAAGCAAAGTTTACAGAAGTTGAGTGTTAACCGAGCTCATTCGGTTAATGAAGGAAATGTTGGATGGAACTAGTGTTGATTGAGCTCTCTTGGTTACCAAATGAACTTTGTGAATATGTAGTGTTAACGGAGTTCACTTAGTTAACATAAGAAAATCACTTCTGAAGTTAGTATCTACCGAGCATGGTCGGCTAACAAAGGATTTTCTTGTTTTGGCATATTGAGTTAAATAGTTTTGTTTGTTGGTTCTAGTTGACTGAGAAAATGAATGCTAATTATTCTAAGTTATATTCAAGCTGACTTGAGAATGTTTGAGATATAAATATAAGATCAAGTTGAGGATTGTAAGTGTGGAACATAACTTGAAGATTTGATGATGCTTAGAGGAAGATAATTAGAAGGATAAGTAGAATATCCTTGTCGAGATGCAAAGATACATTTGATTAGGAAGGATCAAGTATACAAGCCATAATTGAGATCTGTAATTAGTAATTTAGTTGCATCATAAATCAAGTCATCTCATTGTTACTCTCTAACCATTATAGCAGTAATCTAAATCTCTTAACAGAGTTGGCTTAACAACTATTTGTAAATCCTCTAACAAGGTGACATTTCTATTTAATTGTCTAAAGACCTCTAACAATGCCACTCTTAACAAGGTGATTAAACCATCTAATAGGGTCACACCTAATAATGTCTTTTGTAACCTTTAATAGGGTTGGCTCCTAACAAGGCTCACTTTATAAGAGTGAAAATCAATAACTAGTTACAATTGGTGGTTTTTCCCAAATTGGGTTTCCACATTAAAATCTTGGTGTCAATTGGGTTCATGTTATTTCTTTATGTGTTTGAAACTAAGTTAAGGTAAGATCAATCACAGATAATATTTTATGTTTTTCATGATAAGCATTTGTTGAGTTATTTCAGTGTTTACCAAGCTTCAACATTGCCTGTGTATTTTTTGAGTTACAATAGAGTTTTGTTTTCACTGAGTTTTGATTTTTATTGACATCTAAGGGATCTGGGATATATTTTTGTGGTAACTAATTCACCCCTCCCCTTTCAATTACTCCTCTTATATTTCCAAAACATCTTTACATAGTCCTTTTGCTTCTTATAAATTTCCTCATATATTTAGCATACCTATGCCTACTAGCATCTCTTCCAATCCTACCATTAGTACATTGGTTTAGACCATCACTACTTTACAATAACAACTTGCTCAATTAAATCAATCCAAGTACAATATTCCTACATGTGATGTTGCTAATCCCCTTTCCTTACATATCCTTCATGATGTTATCTCGCAACATGTTGAGGAACCTTGTCTTGGGACTCATAATGGCAAGGGAGATCTCGTAATTCATGTTAAAACTTTCCAAAGTATATGCAGTGATTTTTCTCATGACTTTAGGCTTATAGCTAAGTTGTTCCTATGTACTTTTAGGTATGGATCTGTGTAATGGTATTTCTTTCTACCTCCTTATTCTATTGATTCTTTTTAAACTCTTGATTATACTTTCATTCAATTGTTTCAAAATAATATTGGTCCTCAAATTTCTTTAACCACTTTAATGCATTATAAGAAGAATGTTAAAGAGAAAGTTACTGAATTTATTGGTAAATTTAAACATTTGTATGCTCAAATTTCTTATCATGTGCCTAATCATGATATTCAATGTATCTTTATTTATAATTTACATAAAGACATTAGGGATAAGATTCTCCTTACTAAGTATACCTCATTTTCACACCTATGTGCATTGCTTCACCATTACCAGTTACAAGTGAGTCAACTTGAGAGCTCTAATCTGATGGCTCGTGTTTCTAGTGATAAGAGTGATGATACCAAAAATTAAAACAATTTCTTAAAAACCTAACAATTTCATCAAAATAAAGTCTACAAATAAATTGATGATCAAGAGGCTACTATGTCCCAAGGTATGACTACTTTTTCCTTTGTATTTCATCCTAATTTTCAGTATACTCAACTATTTGAACCTTTCTTTGATGTTATGACTAGGTCTATTCATACTTATGTTCATAATCTTCCTCCTATTTTTTGAATTGTTGGTAGTAAATTGTCGCTTAAGTCTTTTGATTCAAATGTTTTCTATCAATATCACCATCAACTAGGTCATGATACTCAAAAGTGTTATGGTTTGAAGGACGCTATTTAGGAACTTATTGATTCTAAGGCTATATGTGTTGATGCTCAAGTTAATAACATGAATAAATATGTTGTGCTACCTAATCAAATTTATAGATTTACACTAATCCTTTACCTTCTCACTCAGTGAATGTTATTAATCAACCTTCTTCTTCTAGTTGCCATGTTGATTATGATGAGAAGATACAAGAATTAGATCATGTGGTTAATCATGTTAAATTGGCATCTCAACCTTCAATTTCTTCTCCACCCAAACCTAAACAAACACCTATTATTAGCTTTTGTTCATTTTGATATGTTTAAGGTGCCTAATGGTCCTCTTTATATCACTACTAGAGTTGCACATATTCCTTCTTGTGGTACTTTGGTTGATCCTTCCTTTGTTGTGAATGTTATTATTGAAGAACAATTTTTTAACAAAGGGGTAAATAGAGACACTTATGATTCTAATCCTCTATGGGTTCAAACTTGGAATGATTTTCTCTATCGTCCTCAAGGTTCTATTACTTGAAGGTTAATTTATTAGGAAAATTTATTTTTACTAACTTTTTTGTTATTTGTACTTATGATCAATTTAAAGTTAAGCTTGGTGTTAAGCTTGGTATTCCATGGCTTTCTTCCATACAAGTCATATGCTCTCCTATTCATAAATGTCTTAAATTTCCTCATGATGGAAATATTATTACTATTAATCATTCTCTTTATAAACCATCACGTTGTAGAGATTGTGTTGAGATTGATTTTTATTGGCCATCTCAACTTGAAAAATCACCTACTCATCTTGAGAATCTCTATAGAAACTATCAAAGATATTAAGTACGCAAGATCATGGAGCTGAGTCTTCCTCAGGGTTGTTCACTTGCACCTGTCTTGCCTTCTACTCCATCTAATTTTGAACATGTTCTTCCATCTATATCTACTCAACCGATCGATTTTCCTTCTTGGGAACCTATGGTAGTTCATTCTAATCCTATTATGTCTCGTAAGACTATTCATAATAAAGATGCTCATTAGTGTTGCAAGAAATCTCAAGCTAAAGCTAAGGCTACATCTCATTCTCTTGCTTCTCAACCTACATTTTCTTTGCAACATTTACCTTCCCTTGAAAAAAATATGTGTAAGTCTTTAGAGGAAGTTAAACAAGGTAACATTTTTCATATGAATAAACATGATGATTATGTTCATATTTTAGATTCTATTAATCCAAATATGGAAGATACTTTAGATGAGTAGTGATGAAGATTTAATTGATATGGATAATGATTTTCCTAACATGATTTCTACGTAGCTTACAATCACTCCTAGTAATGAGCATAGTGACTCTCAAAGTCCTTTGTTAAAATTTGTTGTGATTCCTACTATAATGGATATTATTCCTCTCATGAGTCACCATCCTTCCCCTAGTAGTTGGGGTCAAGATGGGTGGTCACGCAAAACTCTTGATGTGGACCTTATCCATCATAGTAGTATTTGTGTTCTCCACCATGTTGTGTTTTTGTTTTATGTCTTGTCTTTTGATTGCTTTAGGTGATACTTGTTTATTCATTGAGCTCCAGAGGATAAAGTTAGTGCCCTGTCATATACATTAATCCATTTATATCTCTTTTCTTCTATAATTTGTTGCATGTTATTTCATGCTTGTACTATTGTTCATACCAATGATCTTGTGTAGTCTTCTTGGTAGATTATGATAAGGTAGCACCAATTCTTTTTGGTCTCCATTTTAATGGCCCAAAAAGACTCTTCTTTGTGTCTCTTATGTGTCATAGTTCTACCTCCTTTTGGGAATGATGATATTTTCATACTTGATATAATATTATCTATTATCATATGATCTTGTTGACCCCGAAGTTAGTAGATCCCTTTTGTGCTCTTTCTTTTTTCCATGTGCTCATTTCCCTTAATATGTTTCTCTTCATGGGGGTATTTCATAGTGGAAACATTGTTTAGTGGATGCATGTAGGTGTCTTTTAAAGTCATTTCTCTTGTTAAGGCGTTTACAATCTCTTTAATGTGGGGGTATACACTCTGCTCATCCTTTGTCCATGGAATACAAATATGGATTTTGTGTATAACTTGGAGTACTTCAACCTTTAGTGCTCAGTAAGATTCTAAGGTATACCCAAATCTATGCATTTGTATTTCATGTTTATCCCCCCTCTTGCTTTCTCTTCTAGTTTCCAGGAGTTGTTTCTGGGGGATTGGTCTCCTTTCTTTTGGATCTCTCTCTCTAAACTATTAGTAATTTGGGAAGCTCAATCCTTCTTTCAACCCTTCTTTTGACTACTAAGAGTCTGGTAAGCCTGGTCTTGTTCTGCTCCCCTAAGGACACACACATCCTTATTCCTGGGTCACCTTTTAATTCTTCTTTTTGGGACATGGAATTCCTTGAAGTTGAATCCCTCCATAGACATGCTAACATGCCACACACACTTGATAGACAATTTAGTTCATCTTTCTTTTGGTTGAATAGCATGCCAAACACACTTGCTAGAGCATTCAATGCTATCCCATTTTCTTTTGTAGAGATCTTTCCCCTTTCTTTGTCTTTTTCTTGTGTGATTCACCATAAGGCACCCTTTTTTGTAGTGCCTATCTCTCCTATTACGATTCTAGAAGTGACAAAGTCTTGAGTATGTTAGGGGCTTGATGATTTCTTTTCCTCCTAAATCATGATAAGATTCACACTTTTTCTTTTTCTCTACTTTATTGTGAGTTTGAGAAAACTCGTACTCCTACTAAAGTGAGGGCTAAATGTGCCATCTTAAAATGAATGCACTTTCCTTTTAAGACCTTTTAGCTCCCTCTTCATAATTCCCTCTTTGGACCATGGATATGTTTGTGCTTGATCTTCTTGCTCTTTCCATCTTGTCTTTCTGGCACCTACCTCTTCTTTCTATGGCACTTGGAACTGGACCTCTAGGACCAAGTCTACTTAGGTCAACCTAATCTAGACTAGGTCAACCTAGGTTGACCTAATCTCTCATCTCTTCCTCTTTCCACCTTATCTTTTTGGAATCTACCTATGCTTTTTGTGGCACCTAGGATTGGACCTCCAAGACTAGGTCAACCTAGTCCTTGATAGTTTTGGAGCTTGGGGCTTGAGGTTTTTATTTTTTTTTTATTGTTATCCAGTCAGTCTCTATTGTTTTCTCGCCTGAAAAATCATATTTAAGGAGACTTGGAGGCTTCATTTTGATATCTCATCTCAATCATTGTTTGTGTACTCAAGCTATTGCTCTCAAGTGAATATTTATAACTTTTTGCATTCAAGGAGTTCAACTATTCAAGTTTTTCAAGCATTCAATCAAGGAGATTTCTATCTAGCATTGAAGAATCCTTTATGAGTGTTTCCTCTTCAAGATCTAGCTTATCATTGGCCATCAAGGGAGGATATCTACATTGAGGCATTCATCATCTTCTTCACTAATTCACTTTTATATCCATGACACCATGATGGAATTATGGTATATCTATTACAAAGAGTGAAGATACCCTACATTCCTAATTCAAGATCTACATTACATTTACATACATGCAAAAAAGGTGAATCATAAGATTTATCTTGTCTTCCAATCATTTACAATTACATTCCTCAATTATGCTTAATTCCTTAACCTAGGGCTTAACCAAGGCAAGCCCTCATCAAACCCTAACCCCCAAAGCTTTCTTTTTTGTGTTGATTTGTAGGTTGGGAGAAAAAAGGATTACAGATCTAGAACCTATAGTTCACAAACTTTATGGAGTTGTCAGTTGTAGATCATTAGACTACATCAACCTAGTTATGAAACATCTTCCCAAGTTGACCTAGTCCTTCAATCTCAAATTTTGGGGAGATTTTTGGGTTTTGTTCCTTTTGTTGTTTCATTCCGAGATCTACAGATGGATATTCAGATTTAGTTCAAATTTGAAAATATTGGAGCAAAAATACATCTTCCTCTACACATTTCAAGGTGAATCATTTATATTTTATTTCCTTTTATATCTTAACCCTAGATTTACATCTTAATTGGGCTAATTGTCTTTACATAATATCTAGATTTACTTTATTTAAGCAATTAGTTCAATTTCACATTCACATTATCCTATTAAGGGCCAAAGAGAATACATTTCCTTGTATTGCATTCCTCTTTATAATTTAGATTTTGTATTAGCTCCCTTCTTCCTTTGGCTCCTAGCTAATCTAATTTGGATCATAAGTGGTATCATATTTGGAAATTCTCCTCTTTCCCTCACACATATTTGAATGGCTTAGTGACCTAGTAAAGTGGAAGGCTACATCCTTGTTAAAGTGCTTCCATTTTACCACTAAACACATATTACATTAGAAAAATACTAGAGGCCACAATCTCTAAAATTGAGTTAGTGGCAAGTAAATGAGTATTTCTTAACAAAAAACAAGAAATAGAGTGCATGGTACATACAATATCATGAAAAGAGATGTTCTACCCTGACTAAAGTAGAGCTGTAAACTATAATAATTCTCTATACTATGGAATTATGTATAGCATGTCTTAAAAAAACACATCCATTACTTTTCTTGAGTTTCCCCAATGCTATAGTCATATTCAAATCCCAATGCTCATATTAGAGCAACCACACCCAATATACACACTTACAATTTGTTGCACTACTATCTTTAGTTGCTATGGATCTACAATCTCTCCCTTAATTATGTTCAAAATAGAATAACCCAAAAGATAGTTTGAGATAATATAATGCAACCCATAGTCCATTTCAATATGCCTAAGATTGTATAATGCCCTGCCCAGAGATCCTTGGAACAAGGATACAAAAAATCTAAGATTTAAAAATAAAAATGGATGCACATGAAAATCAACATATAGGGATCAAAAAGATCACAATGGAAGACTAAACAAAGATCCAAACACCAATGAATCTCCAATCACCACTACTGACAAAAAATGACAAAAATTATGGAGGTTTAAAACACATTCTAATATGAAACATCCTAGATTTTAAAGGTCCAACACTAGGATTCAAGAACTCTGTAAAGGGTATCCCAATTACCTCTCAAAACATTTCAGTCAAGTCAAAAAGTGCTTGTTGGTTGCCTAAGTAGGTTTTCTCACAAACCAAGGTGACATTTCCAAATAGCCTAGGTGATACTTCACCAGTAGTGTATGAAATTTCTCATGTTGTCATGCAATACTTCATGGTTTGGGAAATAGAGTTACTATGGTCATGAAATACTAGTCTAGTATCATACAAAAATTCTCCAATGGGTGTGTGATACTTTTTTGATGCAGGAGCATCCTAGGTTTCCTTGCTATCCTACACTTTTTCTCTTTCTACCAGTGAATACCAAGTTCTTAGTTGTTGCCAAGTTCCTTTGATTGCCAAGTGAACTCTTTAGATGCCAAGTCATTCTTAGTTGCTACCAAGTTCTTTTGGTTTCCAAGTGAATTCTTTGGATGCAAAGTGAATCCTTTGGTTGTCGAGTGCCTTTGGTTACTGAATGATTTTC
Organism: Cupressus sempervirens; assembly: GCA_028749045.1. Lineage (NCBI taxonomy): Eukaryota > Viridiplantae > Streptophyta > Pinopsida > Cupressales > Cupressaceae > Cupressus > Cupressus sempervirens. The sequence goes on along the minus strand of CM053788.1, from coordinate 552,220,642 downwards.
TTTGGTTTCCAAGCATTGGAGGATGTTGAGTTCATAGTTGTTACTGAGTGATTCCTTTGGATGCCAAGCTTGTGTGGATGTCGAGTGCCACTTTTCATTTGCCGAGTTCTCTATGTTTGGTTCTAGTTTTGGCCAACTCTGCTTGCACTTAATTTTTGTTAGGTAGCTAATATTTGTAAAGAGCTAACTTGTGACCTTTCTATGTTCTAGAATCTTCTGTAAGTCATTTTGGCAAGTATTTAAGAAAGTCCAAGGTTAGGTTTTTGGGGCAGTCAGGGATAAGCAGATAGAAGCTAGAGGTTAGATTGCAAAAAGAAGATATGTGCTTGAAAGTGAGAATTTGAAGATTGTAATTTGTATTGGTCATAAGCCAAAAGGCCTTACAGCTAGGCATGTATGCTATCTACTTGAAGAATCAATAAAGGTATCTTGTTCTCTCTCCTTGGTGTTGTTTGTTTCCACAGTGTGAACTCTTGTAGGGTGGATTTGGATAGTTGAGTGTGCCCTAGGCCCTAGTTATTCTCTTTCTCCTTATGTCAGGTGGTATCAAAGCTTGAGGTTCATCCTTGTAGAGATTGGATCATGTAGAACCCTAATTTGGATTTGGTTGTAGGGTGGCAGATTTTCAAATTTGACCTATAACTTGCAGAGGGTTGTGATCTTACAGGAACCTGATTTGTAAAGATGGTTTGTGGTAGAGGAAATAATGTTGATAATGCTATATTGGATCAGTTGAGACAAATTATAGCTAGATTATATGCTATGGAGACAACCCAGAGGAGAGGAGCACATATTGATGATGTAAGTGATGATGAAGCAATAGCAGCAAACCATAATCCAGAACCTAAAGAAGATCAAGATAAGGAAAGATTGTTGCGAGTGTTGTCTAGGGAAAACTCAAAACCTGCTATAGAAGTTGTTCCTTATGATGGAAATTTGGATACCAATGTTGTGTTAGATTGGATCTTAGATATGGAGAAGTTCTTTGAGTATGAAAACACTCCTGATAATAGAAAGGTGAACATTGCAGTCACTAGGTTGAAACGTCATGCATCACTATGGTGGGAGCACTTGCAAACTGATAAACAAAGGAGAGGAAAGGAGAAGATCAAAACTTGGCCAAAGATGGTGAACAAGGTAAAGAAAAAATTCCTTCCTGCTGATTACCAAGTTAGCTTGTTGAGAAAAATGCAAAATTTGAAACAAAAGGACATGACTGTGAAAGAGTATATGGAGGAATTCTATAGATTGGACATCAGATCTAGACATGTGGATGAGGATGTTGACAAAATTGCAAGTTACATAAATGGATTGAGATCTAAAATTCAAGATGAAATAAGTTTTGTGAAGTTAGAAAGTGTGGAAGAAGCATACCAATATGTCTTGAAAGTTGAGGAGATCTTAGTAAAGAAGCATGAACAAAGACAAAGAGGTAGAGGTGGTAGATTCCAGCAAGGAAAAGGTAGATCTTATGGTGAAGGTGGTAGATCTAAGAATTTTGTACATGATAAAGGAAAATCTGAATGGAAGAATAATGACAAAAACAAGACTGAGTGGAGAGATGGTAGCTCATACCAAGGAGGTATTGGATCTTATCGAGGAAGAGGTAATTCTTATCCTAGAGGTGGTTTCCGTGGTAATTGCTTCAGATGTGGTAAAGAGGGACATAGTTCATTTGAATGTAGATCCTCTGAAAGTGGGAAAGGTAATAGAAATGTTTTGATTCAAGGAGATGATGAGGTTTCACCAAGTGGACCTGAGGTTGGAGAAAATTTGATGATTAGAAGAACCTTATGTAATAAAGGAAGTGATAAGAAACCTATTTTAAGGAGAAGTCTTTTCAAGACCAAATGTAAGATGGATGGAAAATGCTACAAAGTGATCATTGATAGTGGAAGTTCTACAAATGTGGAATCAGAAGAGTTGGTTACCAAGTTGAAGTTGCAGAGGCTGAAACATCCCAAACCTTATCATGTTTCATGGATCAAAGATGAGCATAAGATATTAGTAAGTGAGCAATGCCTTGTGAATTTCAAAATTGAACATTACTTTGATGAAGTTTCGTGTGATATTATGCCTATGGATTTTTGTCATATTTTGTTGGGTAAACCTTGGCAATATGATAGATATGCTATGCATGATGGAAGATTGAATCAATATACTCTTTAGGTAAATGGAAAGAAACAAATATTGTTGCCTTTGATTGAAAGTCCAGATGAGGTTAGTTGCACTACAATAAAAGTTTGCATGGTTAATGGGAACAATTTGAAAAGGAAGTGAAGAAGAATCAAGTCTGTTTTGCTATAGTTCCTAGAGGATCGAGGGTTTGTAGTAATGACCAAGTAGTAGAAGTTGGTAATGACAAAGTGACAATAGAAATTGTAGAATTTCTTAATGAATACAAAGATATTGTTGTTGATGATATTCCTAATGGTTTAGCTCTAGTATGAAGTATAAGTCATTGTATGGATCTAATTCATGGAGCTAGTTTTCCAAACAAAGCACCTTATAGATTGACACCTACAGAGAATGAAGAACCTAACAAACAAGTGCATGATTTTTTGCAAAAAGGTTTGATCAGAGAAATCTTGAGTCCATGTGTTTTACCTACTGTATTAGCACCTAAAAAGAATGGAGAATGGACAAAGTGTATTGATTCCAGAGCTATTAACAAGATCATAGTGAAATATAGGTTTCCTATGTCGAGGATGCATGACATAATGGATTATTTGAGTGGAGCAAAGTATTTTACCAAGATTGAATTGAAGAGTGGCTATCATTAGATTAGAATCAAAGAAGCTGATGAATGGAAGACTGCTTTCAAGACAAAAGATGGTTTGTATGAATGGTTGGTTATGCCTTTTGGTTTGACTAATGCATCTAGTACTTTCATGAGGTTGATGAATGAAGTTCTGAAAAGATTTTTGGGTAAGTTTGTGATTGTTTATTTAGATGATATTCTAATATTAAGCAAGACTAAGGAAGAACATCTTGAGCATATTAGACAAGTATTACAGAGATTGAAAGAGGAAAAGTTACTAATTAATCTGAAAAACTGTTCTTTTATGCAAGAGGAAATTGTGCATTTAGGATTTGTGATTTCAGTTGATGGTTTGAAGATGGATCCTAAGAAGGTTAAAGCAATTTTGGAATGGCATACACTTGAGAATGTGGGTGAGGTAAGATCATTTCATGGTTTGGCTAGTTTTACAAAAAGTTTATAAAGAATTTTAGTGTTGTTTGTAATGCTATGACTAAGACAATGAGGGGAGATAAAAAGGAAATCAAGTGGACAAATGGAGCTGATAAGAGTTTTGATACTTTGAAACAAAAGGTTGTTGAATTACCTATATTGGTTTTACATGATTTCAACAAAATATTTCAAGTTGAATGTGATGCAAGTGGTAATGCAATAGGAGCTATATTAAGTCAAGAAGGTAAACCTATTGCTTTCTTTAGTGAAAAGTTGAATGATGCAAAAAGGAAATATTATGTGTATGATCAAGAATTTTATGCTATTGTCCAAGCATTGAAGAAGTGTAGACATTATTTGATTCCTAAAGAGTTTGTACTATATACTGATCATAAAGCTTTACAATACTTGGGAAGTCAACATAAATTGAATCAAAGACATATGAAGTGGGTTGAGTACTTGCAGAGTTTTACATTTGTGATCAAGCATAAGAGTGGAGTTACTAATAGAGTTGTTAATGAATTGAGTAGAAGAAGTTCTTTGTTGACTGAAATGAAGGTTGAAGTTCTTGGTTTCGATGAAATGAAAGAGTTGTATGATACTAAACCTAATTTTTTTGAGGCATGGAGAAAGTACAAAGCACAAAATCTGACAAATCACATAAGTAAGTATGATGAGCATTTCATTCAAGAAGGTATGTTGTTCAAAAGCATTCAATTGTGTATTCCTAGAAGTCCTATGAGGTTGAATCTGATTAAGGAAAAGCATAGTGGTGGATTGGCTAGACATTTTGGAATTGATAAGACATTGAATTTGTTGAAAGAGAAGTATTATTGGCCACCAATGTATAAGGATGTTCAGAAATTTGTAAAGAGTTGTGGAGTTTGTCAAAGTGCAAAAGGAGTGAGTCAAAATATTGGTTTATATACACCTATTACTGTTCCTAAGAAACCTTAGATTGACATCAGTATGGATTTTGTTCTTGGATTGCCTAAGATAGTGAAAGGGTATGATTCCATATTTGTTGTAGTGGACAAATTTTCCAAGATGGCTCATTTCATACAATGTAAGAAGACATCATATGCTGAGCATGTTGCTAAACTTTTCTTTAAAGAGATTGTGAGATTGCATGGATTACCAAGAAGTATTACTTCTGACAGAGATAATAAGTTTGTTGGTTATTTTTGGAAGACCTTATGGAAGAAGATGGGTACTAAATTGAAGTTTAGTTCTACATTCCATCCATAGATAGATGGACAGACATAGGTTGTAAATAGAAGCTTGGGTAATTTGTTGAGATGTTTAGTTGGGAATAAGCCAAGTAATTGGGAGATGGTATTGACACGAGCTAAATTTGCATATAACAATTATGTGAATAGGAGTATAGAGAAAACACCTTTTGAGATTGTTACTGGAATGCATCCTAAAGGAATAACAAATTTGAGAGATGTTGCTGGTGAAGAAAAGAGAAGTGTTGTAGGGGAAGCAATTGCTAATTTCATGGAATCTTTGCATAAGGAAGTGAAGTTGAGGTTAGAACAAAGTAATCAGAAGTATAAGGAGAATGTTGATCAGTCTAAGAGACATCATGATTTTCAAGTTGGTGATGAGGTGATGGTTCATCTAAAGAAAGGAAGACTTCCAGTTGGAACATATAGTAAGTTAAAGATGAAGAAGTTTGGATCTTGTAAGATCTTGAATAAATTTGATAGTGGAAATGCTTATGAAGTTGAGTTACTTGATGACATGGATATATCTCCTATATTAAATGTTGTTGATCTATATAAGTATCATGAGTCAAATGATGAAGTTGTTGTACCTAATGATTACCCTAAGAAGTAGATTGAAGAAGTTGAGCAGATATTGAGTCAAAGAATTTGTAAGAGCACAACATGAAAAGATTACTATGAGTATTTGGTGAAGTGGAAGAATAGACCTATTGAAGATGCTACATGGATTTCTCAATTTGAGTTGGATTCAGCTTAGGTTGTGACACTTGCATGATTTTGGAGAATCATTTTCTCCAACCTTGGTTATCTGATGCAGGAGCATCCTGGGTTTCCTTGCTATCCTGCACTTTTTCTCTTTCTGCCAATGACTACCAAGTTCTTAGTTGCTGTCGAGTTCCTTCAATTTTCGAGTGAACTCTTTGGATGCCGAGTCATTCTTAGTTTATGTCAAGTTCCTTTAGTTGCCAAGTGAATTCTTTGGATGCTGAGTGAATCCTTTGGTTGCTGAGTGCCTTTGGTTATTGAGTGATTTTCTTTAGTTGTCAAGCGTTGGAGGATGTCGAGTTCATAGTTACTGCCAAGTGATTCCTTTGGATACCGAGCTCATGTGGATGCTGAGTGCAAATTTTCATTTATTGAGTTCTCTGTGTCTGGTTTCAGTTTGGGCTGACTCTACTTGCACTTAATTTCTATTAGGTAACTAATATTTGTAAAGATTCAACTTGTGGCCTTTCTATGTTCTAGAATCTTTTGTAAGCCATTTTGGCAAGTATTTAAGAAAGTCTAAGGTTACGTTTTTGGGGCAGTCAGGGATAAGAAGATAAAAGCTAGAGGTTAGATTGTAAAAAGAAGATATGTGCTTGAAAGTGAGAATTTGAAGATTGTAATTTGTATTGGTCATAACCCAGAAGGCCTTACAACTAGGCATGTATGTTGTCTACTTGAGGAATCAATAAAGATATCTTGTTCTCTCTCCTTGGTGTTGTTCTTGTGTTGTTTTTTTCCACGGTGTGAACTCTTGTAAGGTGGATTTGGATAGTTAGGTGTGCCCTAGGCCCTAGTTATTCTCTTTCTCCTTGCATCATTTTTAGTATCGTACAATGGAGTTCCTTTGGGCATGTGATACTTTCCAATATTGTATGATAGATTTCTTTCAGGGATGTGATACTTTCCAGTATCGCTCAATGTTGGAGCACTATTACCCAAGAATGGAAGAAAAAATTCAATAAACAAACTGAGGGATGGAATAATGATAAAAATGCACACTGGGGAGTATTGGATCCACAAATTGAGGCTTGGACACTCAAACACAAGAGTAGAAAGACAAAAACACAACTAACCTATTAGAAACAATAATCCACCAAGATAATTGTGAGGAGAATTAGTTATCCAATAATTAAAACATTTATCAACCTTAAATAATATTATCCATTCAACCAAAGTAAACAATAACCATAACAAGATGCACATAGACAATTACACCAAATATGTTAACTAGGAAAACCCTTGATCAAAGGGAAAACCCCGGTGGGAATGATGCCCACAAGATGATGTACTAATCTAAATATTACTTATTAGAGGATGGACCCTATTAAGAGTCTATTACAAAATTTAGTACATATGAGTTCCTATTAGGAGACTTTGAATCCTTCTTAGAAGATTCCAACCCTGCTAGGAGTTGTAGAAGACAGAAGGACCCACTGTCCAAATAGCTTTTGGGGCAAGACCACTTAACTCACTGTCCAACTGATCTCTCAACTATTTCGTGCAGAATAATTGCATGTATTTTACTTTAAACTTCTTTCCTCTATCCTATCAACCAAACCAATTAGTGTCAAACCTTGTAGACTAGGTCACGAACCTTGGATCCAAGTATCCAACTTTGGATCACACAATAAAACCTCGGCATTGAAGTTTCCTTCACTTTTTCTTTGCACTTCTTATCTTTGCATTCCACTCTTCAATTTTTAGCATTCATCCATACATACTTCATATGTGATAAAGGAAAATGTCCTTCCTTTATACCGAATCCATAAAATAATTTCCTCAGTCAGCTGTTACACCTTCTCAATTAATTATTATAGGACCACATTAAGAATACATTACACTTAGTTATAATATTAATATTTCACCTTGCAACTTGAATAACTTTCCATACATGTGACATTATGATGAGTGAGCTTGTCCACGTCATTGCCAACATGTCTTCTTCATATCTGTAACTTCAACTTCTTAGAATAATAACTCTTCTAAGAGATAAAACAAGTTTACGAAAACATGCCTCTGTAAGCTCTATCTCATAACAATCTTCACCAAAACTTGCATAACTTCTTCTAGACTTAATATCTTATGCTTTTGAGGTTAGCTATATATACTAGACACATAGTATTATCTCCCTTTAACCTCACTACTAAAAGTACTCAACGATCTATCAGCATCAACTTGATCTTTCCGCTATTCTTTTGTTAGATACCACAAAAACATCAATGACAAACATAGTCATGAATTTAATATATCATCATGATAATGATCTAATAATGTTTTTTCAATAATCCCCCATAGGAATATCATCAAAATTCATGCTTCCAACAATCTCCCCCTTTGGCATTGATGACAACATAGATGAAAATCATCTAGTTCCAAGAATACCAATTGTTAACCTTCATTTTCAAATCCTCTTCATCAATCATTCTCCCATGTGTTACTTCTCCCAAACTATTTTCTTCTCCCTTAAATGTACTCAAATTATTTTTCATGCTAAACTTCTCCCCCATTGACATCAATGTCAAAGGTTTCAACAACCATCAAAATCTGCAACAACTATTTCTGACTAGCTCAAGTTTCCAAAGACACTGTTCAGAAACAACATCTAACAAGAGTAGTAGATGACTCTATCCATCACAAATACTCCCCCATACAAAAAAGCATTAGCATTCAGTGTAGACAAACAATAGTGCTCTATTACATTGGACTGACACATTCTTGCATCTTCTACTCTGATGTAGGAAGGGCCATAACCCCTAGCATACCTCACAAATACTCAAATCTCTTTGGAAAGAGACTTAGTAAAAATATCTACAATTTGCTCTTTAGTTCTCACATACTCCAATCTAATTTCCTTTTCTACAACTTTCTCTCTCAACATGTGATACTTGATAGAAATGTGCTTGGTCTTAGAATACATATTTAATGTGCTTGTATTGTCACAATGTATGACCATAGGTTCACTAAATTCTATCCTTATATCTTTTAGCATCTACTTGATCCAAACAACTTGATTACAATTGTTTGTTATTTCAACATATTCTACTTCTACTATACTTTGTGAGGTACAATGCTACTTCTTTCTTAGCCAAGAAACTAATCTTTATCCAAGAAAGAAGGCTCCACCATTGGTGCTCTTTCTATCATCCATACTGCCTGCCTAATCAGCATCATTATAAGCACATAGAGTGAAACCATTAGATTTATCATACCACAATCCAAACTCAGGTATTCCTTTTTAATATCTAAATATCCTTTTGACTACTACATAATGTGCTTCTCTGGGATAAGCTTGGAATCTTGCAACAATTCCAACTGCATTTTCTATATCCAGCCTTGTGTGAGTCAAATATTGCAAACCTTCGATCATAGCTATGTATTTCTTCTACTCAATAGTAGGTGTCTCATCCTTTATAGATAACTTTTGTCTAGTTACCATAGGTATTCCAATGGGTTTGCATGTTTCCAAACCAAACCTTTTCAGTAAATTTTTCAAATATTTAGTTTGAGAAATAAAGGTTCCTTCTTTATCCTGTACAATCTATAATCCTAGAAAATATTTCATTTCTCCTATCATACTCATTTCAAATTCCTTCTTAATTTGTTCTGCAAACTTGTCACTTCCATCATCATTTCCTCCAAATATGATATGATCAATAAATATTACCAAAATCATTAATCCATCATCCATTTCTTTCCAATAGAGATTTATATATGTCATACCTTTGCTACATGCAAGCTTTGTAAAATGCTTGTATAACCTTGCATACCAAGTTCTGGGTGCTTGCTTCAAGCCATACAATGATTTCTTCAATCTACAAACTATGTCCTTGTCATCTGTTAAAAGACAACCTTCAGGTTGTTTAATGTATACCTCTTCTTCAAGTTCTCCATTCAGAAATGCTGACTTGACATCCATCTAATATACTTTGAATTTCTTATATGTTGCATATGCTAAGAATAACCATACTACTTCAATTCTTGCCACATGAGCATAGCTCTCATCATAGTCTATTCCTTCTTGTTGTGAGCAACCTTTACATACCAATCTTGCCTTGTTCCTTACAAATTTGCCTTGTTTATTCATGTTGTTCCTGAATACCCATTTAGTTCCTATCACATTCTTGTCTACTAGTCTGGGGACAGATTCCCATGTCTTATTCTTTACTATCTAATCCAATTCCTCTTTCATAGCTTTCTTCCAATAGTCATCTTTACATGCTTCATTTGCACTCTTAGGTTCAGCTTGAGATATCAAACATAGTTCTTCATTGATTCTACTTCTTGTCATCACTCCTTTATCTCTACTTCTGATGATCTGCTTAGGTGGATAATTCTTTGTCATATTCTTACCTAAAGTAGGAGTTGTTATCTCAACTCTTGGCTCTGCTAAAGGTTATGAGCTTTGTTCATGCCTTATCTCTTCTTCATTCTACAAATCATTATTAGTCTCAAGGAATACTTCATCATTCCTTGGTTTAGTAACAACATCATCATTTGAATTTTAATCAACTATTATTTCTTGTATCCTAAATTTTTCATCAACTCTCACATTTGCACTTTCTATAATAGTCTTAGTTCTCATATTATAACATCTATAAGCCTTGTTTTTTAATGAATAACCAAGAAACATACCTTCATTGCTTCTAACATTAAACTTACCAATATCATCATCTCTTTTGATACAACACTTACTGCCAAAATTTTTGAAATACTTAACTGTAGGTGAGTGACCAAATCACAGTTCATAAGAGGTATTGTTTGTGTCTTTCATGACCTGTACTCTATTCATAGTGTAGACTTTTGTATTCATAGCTTCTCTCCAAAACATCTTGGATACATCATTCTTAGCTAACATAGCTCTTTATGCTTCTATTACTGACATGTTTCTTCTCTCTGCTATATCATTCTATTCAAGGGTTCTTAGAGATGATAACTATCTTTTGATTCCATTAGCTTCACAAAAGATGTTAAACTCACTTGAAGTAAACTCTCCTTCTCTATGATCTTAAACATTTAATCTTCATACCTAATTCATTATGAACTCTATTCTTAAATATCTTGAACTTATCAAATGCCTCAAATTTTTCTTTAAGAAATGCAACCCACATCATTCTAGAAAAGTCATTAACTAAAATTATGAAATACTTTTCACAATAGAATCCTTTAGTCTTCTTAGGACTGCTACAATTTTTATGTAGTAGCAAAGTTCTTGCAGGGAAAAGAAGTTTTGTTATGCTTTGCCAAAACACATTCCTTGCAAATTGTGTTAGTAGGTTTTATAATCTTTGGCAAACCTCTAACTACAAACATACTACTAGTCTTCACAATGTTGTCAAACCTTGTATGAAAAAATCTCTTATGCCATAACCAACTTTCATCTACCTTTGCAACCAAATATGTCATTTTAGTAGGATTCAACTAAAATACATTACCTCTAGATATGGTTCTTGTTCCAATTATCTTTCCATCTTTGTCTGTGATCATGCATGTCTTTTCTATGAATTGCAATAGATAACCTTTATCCACTAGTTGTCCAACACTCAAAAGATTGTGCTTCAAACCATCAACAAAATATACATCCTTAGTGTTAGTTTTCCCATCAAGAGTTATAGATCCAATACCTTTGACATGGCATGTTACATTGTTTTCAACTCTAACAATGCCTCCATCCTGACTTTTGAAGTCAACAAACTTGTTCATATCACTAGTCATATGATGTGAACAACCACTATCAATTATCTAATCAGATTTCTTTTCAAGTTGTGATACCAAAGCTACTTTCTCTAGACTTTCTTCTTTGATTGCTACAAATCTTATTTCATCATCACTAGCACTTACTGCTTGTTCATCAGATTCATCTTCTTCATTTGCATGCAGACACTCTCTATCTCTTCTAGGTTTGAAATTCCCTTTATACTTTCTCTCTCTTTTAGGACACTTAGATGCATAATGACCAAATTCATTGAAAGTCCAACATTTAAAGATTTTCTTACCATATTTTTCTCTTCTTACCAGAAGGGCTACTCCTTCTTCAATCTTTTTGTCCTCATCAGATCTGCTACTGGTAGCAAAGTCTCCTCTAGCACTTGTGCTCCTTGATAAACTAGGTCAAATATTCAAGGCACTAAAAGTTGTTTCTATTTTGGTCAATTCTCTAAACTGTTTAAGCTCATTCTCAACTACTTCAAGTCTTCCAAGCAATGTCTCCTTTGTGAAATCTTTGGTACAAGATATCAACAACTATATCATTTAAACTGCTGATCTATATGGTGGTGTTAAGCTCTTCAATATTTTCCATATAACCTCATCATCTTCTTTGGTTCCTCCTTGAGATTTAATACTTGCAGTGATTTCTGATATTCTACCTACATATGTTCTTATAGATTCATCTTCCATCATTTTAGCATCTTGAAATGCACAAATCAATTTTGTAGCCTCAATTTCTTAGAATGTTCATCACTAGTTTCCAAAGTTTTCCAAATTAAATGTGAAGTAACAAGTGACTTTACCTGATTGTACTCAATTTCAGGAAGTGTAGTCAATAGTGCTTCTTTAGCTCTCATGTCACACATTAAAAGATCTCTTTCTTCCTCAGTACAAGTTTTCAAAACTTTTTCAGCAATGATTGTCTTGGATGATTTTGTCAAGATCCAATATTTTGGACCCATATATAGCAGATGTGTCTTCATCTTTACCTTCCAACTATCATAATTTGATCCATCAAACTTTGGAATATTTTTCCTTAACACGCTTGCCATGGATCTCCCAAAGTTGTTAAACTTTATCTGCAAGGACCTAACGCTCTGATACTAATTGCTAGAAACAATAGTCCACCAAGATAACTAAGAGTGGAGGGGTGAATCAATTATTCAATAATTAAAACATTTATCAACCTTAAACAATCTTATCCATTCAACCAAAGTAAATAGTAACCATAACAAGATGCACATAGACAAACTTGAGCAGGTTTTCTCACAAACCTAGGTGACATTTCCAAACAGCCTAGGTGATACTTCACCAGTTGCGTACGACATTTCTCATGTTTTAGTGTGATAATTTTATGGTATGGGCGATAGAGTTACTATGGTCATGAAATACTCTTCTAGTATCATACAAAATTCTCCAATGGGTGCGCAATACTTTCTAGTATGGTACGATGGAATTCCTTTGGGTGTGTGATACTTTCCAATATTATATGATAGATTTCCTTCGAGCATGTGATACTTTCTAGTATCGCTCAATGTTGGAGCACTATTGCCCAAGAATGGAAGAAAAATTCCAACAAAAAAACTAAGGGATGGAATAAAGATAAAAAATGCACATTGGGGAGTACTAGATCCACAAATCGAGGCTTAGACACTCGAACACAAGAGTAGCAAAATAGAAACACAACTAACCTATTAACCAATAGTCCACCAAGATAACTGAGAGTGGGGGGTGAATTAGTTATCTAATAATTAAAACATTTATCAACCTTAAATAATCTTATCCATTCAACCAAAGTAAATAATAACCATAACAAGATGCACATAGACAATTACACCAGATATGTTAACTAGGGAAATCCTTGATTAGAGGGAAAACCTTAGTGGGAATGATGCCCACAAGATAATGTACTAATATAAATATTTGTTGTTAGAGGATGGACCCTGTTAGGATTCTATTACAACATTTAGTACATATGAGTCCTTTTCAGGAGACTTTGAATCCTTGTTAGAAGATTCCAACCCTATTAAGAGTTGTGCCAACCTTGTTAGGAGTTGTAGAAGACAAAAGGACCCACTGTCCAAACATTTTTTTGGGAAAGACCACTTAACTCACTATCTTTCTCAACTATTCCTTATAGAATAATTGTGTGTATTGTACTTTAAACTTCTTTCCTCTATCCTATCAACCAGACCAATCACTGTCAAACCTTGTAGACTAGGTCACGAACCTCAGATCCAAGTATCCAACTTTGGATTACACAATAAAACCTCAACAATGAAGTTTTATTTACTTCCGCTCTACGCTGCTTATCTTTGCATTTCACTCTTCAATCATTCACATTCATCCATACATACTTCATACATGATAAAGGAAAATGTCCTTCCTTTATACCAAATCCATAAAATAATTCCCTAAGTTAGCTATTACACCTTCTCAATTAATTATTATAGGACCACATTAAGAACATGTTACACTTAGCGATAACATTAATCTTTCACCTTGCAACTTGAATAACTTTTCGTACACATGACATTATGGAAAGTGAGCTTGTCCATGTCATCACCAACATGTCTTCTTCACATCTGTAACTTTGGCTTCTCAGAATAATAACTTTGCTAAGAGATATAACAAGTTTACTAGAACATGCCTCTGTAAACTCTATCTCATAACAGTCTTCAAAACTTGCAAAACTTCTTCCAGACTTAATATCTTATGCTTTTGAGGTTATCTATGTATACTAGACACATAGTATAATCTCCCTTTAACCACACTACTGAAAGTACTCAATGATTCATCCTTACCAACTTGATCTTTATGTTGTTCTTTTGTCAAATACCACAGAAAACTGCTATGTTGACATCAATGACAAACATAGTCATGAATTTAACATATCATCATGATAGTGATCTAATCATGTTTCTATAATACTCCCCTATCATTAGCATTCATGCTTCCAACATACCCATCTAAACCAAAGCAACATAAGAAACACATGCTGAAAGTAACATCACAATGTACAAAAACAACTAAACTCTTGCATGGTTCCTCCCAACCATAATAACATCATGAGACCTCAGAGGCCCTAGCCATCCCCCACATGTAACATCCCAAACTACCAACTAGATATTTGAAGCTTTCTTATGAGGGTGTCACTACTACAACATAATAACATCACAAGAATAGAAAGATCTAACATGTTAATCCAATAAAGCAAGAGATATTCCAAGTAAGTGAATCACATCATCTAACCATATGCTAAACATCATAATATAGGAATGCATCAAATAAACTAACATCATCTAAACATGATAACCAAGCATTTCAATTAAAGCTTAGATCACAAGGAAACATATTCTAGAAACTCGAATATACCAAGTGAACATCAAGCACCAATCACACTAGAATAATAGACCATCTCTGTACGCTAGTCCCTAGTAGTAGTATAGGTAGCTATGCCTTCCAGCCATGTGTAACCTGTAGGTCCACTCTTATCATATTGACAAAGATAATGATCCAACCACAAACACACATAAAGTAAATGTCCATGGCTAACACTCACACCAGATAATAAAGAGGATTGCAAACAAGATCATAAGACAATGCAAGTACAACACGTCTTGATTAGACACTCTATGGGTTAACTATGTAGGGACTTGTTGGAGGGTAAATTGCTTGGCATCAAGTAGCCCAAGCTATTATCATGAGGCATCAACTCCCTCAGGGAGGCCCACACACTGTATCCTTGAACTAACACCAGGTGCTCACATATCCTTTTATTATCTTAAATTTATTACCTAGTAGTTCATTTAGTTATCACTTAATTAAAGCCTTCTTCATGCCAACCTAGGAAATACTCACCAAGGTTGCAGTAGAAGCCCCTCCATGATGCTACCCTACCCTACCCATGATCATCACATGGTGAGTGTTTGTAGGCAATGCACATTTCCAAACCAACCCCAATGAACATAACTCCACCAAATACAATTGGGAGTTCAAGCCTTGCAAGAACCCGAAAAATTCATGCGCACATGTTCATGCTCATGTGTGGGTGCACCACCATCACAAAGATCATGATAATAAGGGTTGGATAAGAACTCAAGCAAAATAACACTCAGCCGAATACAAGCTCGAGAGTATGCATGTGATATGCATACCAGTGCAACATAAAAGTGCAACTATGGTTAGATTGACATTCTACAAATAATCAAAGTTCACGACCAACATCATGCCAAGAAAACTTGAGAAAAATAGGTGGCACACAAATCGAGGCAAAAACCTCAAAAACCCAACATTGACAAAGATCAACAAAAATAAAGCCCATTCACCCTAAGGATGAACAAGCCACAAAAATCCAATAAAAATTAGATTTGAACACCATATACAAAAACAACCAGCATAACAATGTGAAACTCCAAACCCTCATTCTAAAAATTGGGGAAATGTTCATACCTTACCAACTGGGTAGAACTAGCAATAAGAAATGGAGGGGAACACTAGTTCTCAACCTACTAACATACAACTACTAGAAATGGAAGTAGAAGTGGAAGCAAAAATGGAGTAGAAACATAAAAATGGGAGAGACCTACCTGATAGCCAAAAGGGAAAAAATGAGAATCAACACAATAAAATAAATAACTCACAAAAGTTGCCAAAAGTCATGGCAATCCAAGGTCTCCCTAAGCTAGATCCAACGAGACTGATCTCAAGACAATCCCACACCCATAGCTCCTATAGCGAACATAAACACAATCCTACAGAAGAGGATTTCAAAATTTGCTCTCAAATTCTATTTTCCAAAAGTGAGAAGTAAGGAATAAAATTCCTTTTTGGATACTTATTCACTTTTTGAGTGAATAATGGATTAGGGCAAATAACCAGATTACCTAGTTAAACCCTAATTCAGCCCAAACGAAAATAGGCTATTCCAAGAAATTGGAATTGATCTATGACAAAGCTATCAGGAATTAAAATTAATTAAAATAAATCCCAAAAAATCCCTTAAACCAAAATTACATAATTCCTTAAAAAATTTGCAACAAATGCGAACCTCTAAATGCATAAACATGCTCACAAGTCTAATCACATAATGCAAATGAGTTTGGATTTCATAAATCACCAAAAGGTTTTCATTTAAATAGTTTAACAAGATACATCAACCATACAAGGACGACATTGGCTAGATATGAATAGCTAAATTACAAACTCCATGTGCCATTACCAGGGATATAAATCTTGCACACTAAAATACATGATCAAGTGAAATTGCATATAATAACATAGCTAAAGCAATAAATGCATTAAATAATCTCATTTAACCATTTATTTAATTATATTGAATTAATCCTTTTACATCACTCACATTCGCATAAAGCATCACAAAGAAAAAATGAAGTAAATAATCATAGCATTAAATCCAACATATAAACATAATTAGAGGATATGTCCAAATACTAGATAACCAGATATCATCATAAAACATACTATCATCTCAAAAGACATCATCATGCAGATATGATCAACTAAACAATATAGTCATCTAACATCTATGATACTAGAAATCAAAGTATAACATCTGACCATCAAGCCATCTCAAATGTAAAAATAACATGAGTAACAAGTATCACTCGGAACAAAATATAACAAGGTACAGACTGCAAACATGAGAGGCACTACACATTGGATCACAAAATATGCCCAAGAAGGCTTCTTACTAGTTGGTTTTGTGCACCACCAAATACAATATTGTGTTTTCCAAAATTTGGGTGGGAAGGGGATACAGAAGACCCATTAAAATAAAATTAAAATAAACATAAATCATCATGTGCAAATGAAACTAGTTGGAGTATGGATAATTTGAGTAGTTGGAAATATGAGTAGAGTAGTGAAGGGAAGTAGGGGATTTTGGAGTGTGTTTTGTATGATTATGAGAGTAGGAGGGAAGTTGCTGAAGTTTCATGTGCAAAAAAAAAGTGGATTCAAAGAAATGGTGGAGAAAGAGGTACATGAAAAACATAAGGCCTTCTACAACAGATGGGGAAGTTGTGTTTGCAAGTGATTTGTATGGAGAGATTTTGTGTGGAGGTTGAACAATCTAGTTTAATGGAGAGATGCTTGAAATGGACTGTGAAGAGTTCCATTTGGGTGAGTTAGTGGCAAAATACATGCAACAATAATTACTAAAATAAGGTATGTGCAAATATGTGAGCAAGATGATCTTCTCATTCCAAACCGTCAAACAAAGTGACTAAAATAGAGCATTTCATGAGACTTTTTGGTCTTATTTTATTATAAAAGTATGTTGATATACTATTTTTAGGGGAAAGTATTTTTAAAAAATTGATTAAAGCTTAAATTTAGTGTAAAATCTTTGAATTTTTTATGTTAGTTGTGGAGCTTTACTAAGTATTTGTCAGTTAATTGTGCACCAATAAAGAAAATTGAAATTAGTATGCATTGATCCTATAGAAGAGATAAAATACATAATGCATGTCTTTTTGGTAGGAAATAGATAAGCAGGGTGTTTAATGGTAGCTAATGTTTCCTACTAGGGAAGGACATCATGCATCTTTGTCTGGTACAATTTGTGTTAAACAACTATCACATGATGCTTATGTTGGAATTAGCTTGATTAAAAATACTTCAGCTCTATCAAACAACATTAAATACTTCAAAAATACCAAATTATAGACAGGAACAAGGCTTAAGAATGCATGTAAAAGTCATTTCAAGCCTTAATTTCAATCCTTAAATTCAAATTATAGTAGTATGACAGCTAAAATTATTTGCACACCTGAATCCTTTTAGCAATATCACAACTAAAATTATCTTCACAATTGAATCTTACTAATAATATCCCAACTCATATAATGTCAAATCAGTGTGCATTTCAGATATATTAAAAAATACTAACAATATCATACATACATTTAAAAATTGATACAATGAAATTCAGTTATAATATGGACATATCAATGTCACAATTGTCATACCACTACCAAGTTGCAAATATATTATTCATGTTGATTTATTAAAACTAAGCATGAGATATGTAGTTTTCCCATAGCCTTTGTGTTATCTCATTTCAATATTTTCTCCAATCATCTATATCTCACTAAATCATCCCATATGTCTCAAGTAATGGTATATTTATCCCATCACAATCCATCCTCTTCTACCTCTATCTCAGATGGAACACCATCCTCTATAGTTTTGAAATTATGTAATATGAAACATGCCAAAATATTTTTTTGTTTGTGTCATTATTTGATAAGATGTTGCATGCCACAAGATAGAAAAAGGTTGCTTCAAAATCCCAAATGTATGCTCTATTGTATTCCTAAGCGAGGAGTGCCAACGGTTATATAACTCATGTGGAGTCCATATTGGGTTTTCCCTTGAAAAATCCTTTAGCTAATAATGTGTACACTAAAAAGGGTGAGAAATCTAGGTATGTTAGGATACCCGACATCAACAAAAAATATTTTCTTACAAAAAAAACAATTTTTTTTGTCACAATGTTGTCTCATTTCTGGAAAACTTCACTATATAATCATTTAAAAGAAGATTTGACATACCAATGGGAACTACCAATTGATTTGATCTAGAGAAAGCTGAAGCAAGAACACAACTATATGCAACAGACCCTTCCCAACTAGAAAGAATGTATTAAAACTTATAATCAAATGAACAAACACCCATAACATTTTGTGACAAGTGGCATTTTCTGTCATGATGTTTAGCTTGTATCTCTACATCGACAATAACTGATGTATGGGATTAATAAATCACTCCAATACAATCCTATAGTGACAACATTTATAATCAAATTTGCATTAATATAATTAAATGGCAAGTAATACGATTAAATGTTTAAAAAAAATGTGGCACTAGGAGATATACCTTGAAGTACATATCAAAATGGTCCTTCCCAATAATCTCTACAAGAGTGTTTGGATCAACAGGTACAAGATAATAAACATGGAGAGATAAAATATCCCTCAAGACCTTGTGGAAGTATCAGCTAACATTCTCTTGGATTGTGGCCAAGGGCATAGAGGAACACCACTAGTTTGTAATGCCCCTCCTAGGGACATATTTTGGCTCCATATTGATAGATGGATGTGTGTGTGTATTAGTGTGTTAGTGAATTTGATATTATTTAAGTCCAAGTAAAAATAAAATAAAGACACTTATGTTATTAATGTTAGTATGTATGAATTCTGACTAGTATTATAAGGTATATATATAATCAACACTTAAGAATAGATGGGTTCATATTAAATTATCATTAACAATTTTGGACAATGCATCAATAAATAAATAAAAGGACTCTGTAAAACCTATTCTCCTTTATGTAAATTTTAGGTGAGGAAAATTGTGGTGCCAAAGAGAAACATAAGATCTTTTATACAAGGATTGAAGGTTTGAGTGATTGTATTAAATATGCCTCTAGAAGGTCCCTTGACAATAAATAATAAAAACTATTATGCTTTCTAATTCCTTATTATTTCTTTCAATGGTCTTTTAATATAAGTAATCTTATAATATAATTATTTTATTTCTATCATACCAATAGTTAAATTTTAGTACTTTTAATCCTAGAATACAACACTTGGGATCTCAAATAAGAAAGATGAGGTTATGCTTAAATCATCTCATCTAAGAATTCCAAATCTTATGAATGAATTAGGTAATAGAAAGTTATTTATTTACTAACGTTTTCTTTCTTTTGTTAGTTTAGTAATTATTGATCTTCTATTCTTCAAAAAAAAAATGAAAAGTACTTGTTGTACAATTTTAACTCCTTATCATGATAATATTATCAATTGTGTAATTTTTAATTGAATTTATTAACTTATATTTTATAAATAAAAATTAACTAAAATCCATCACATCTCTAATAAAAAAGAGAGTATACTTAACACTTCATGCATTTTATAATGTCTTCATCTAAACAAATACATGCCTTACTTTGTATTAAATAATAATATTGAACATTGTTGTAATCCACAAGTTCATGATTTATGGATCATGTTTTTCTTCTTGAAATGAAGGTGGGTGACATGGATATTACCTTTTCAAATACAATGCTAGAATGAGCATTTATCCATTGGACATTATGTCACTATCCCACTAGTCATTGATATGAGCAATAAATGGAGACAAAAGTTACAGATCAATAGTAAATGCATTTGTAGAGAAAATGAATGTAAAATATTAGAGGATGGAAACCATGAGAGAGAGGGTGGCTTGTTGAGGACTTTATGTCTGAAGATGGCATGTACACTCGAGTTGTCGTCCATGAGAAACAGGCTTCACTTTTTTGAACTATATTTGTAAATGTGTTGTCATAAACATGGGCAGGAGCCTATCATATATTTTTAATGTCCCTATCAATGATTAATAGGGAGGCTTCCCTTTGTAAATTTTAAAGTTTAGCTTCATCATCAGTTTTTCAAATAATGTAGGAATGGAATAATTGATGCATTATGAAGAGTATTTTCCTATAGTTTATAAATGAGTATTTCTTCTATTCCTTAACCACCATAGTTCCTTCTATTATGCATGAAATTGTTAGTAGTTTTATTATTATTTAAAGTGTTGTAAGAAGCATGCATCAGAAGCTTATGAATAGAATAAATTTTCACACATAGTATTCTGTTGAAGAATTAATAATGGGAAAGGCTGCTACATTTTTCTTTTACATGTGACTGTGCAAGGGGATTAGGTTTTAGGATTTAACATCCCCTATCTCCATTGATTGAGTAGAAGAAATATATTAAATTTGTAGTCCATGATTCCAGAGATCGGGAGGTCTCCATTTGGCTTTATCAAAGTGGGCCATTACTATTATACTAGAGGAAAATGTCAGGCTAGAAGCAGTAGAAGATGTTGTTGAAAGATGGGTAATGGTAAAGAAGATCATACCCTTGAAGAACTCGATCTTTGTTATGGCATAATCTAGGTACTACATTTCTAATCACTACTTTATTTGCACTTCCTAATTATTTGAATACTACATAGCATATATGTTCATTTCCATCTTAGAGAGAAATATAGATTTCATTTCCGTCTTTAGATGAGCAATATCCCTCCTTATTTGATGGTTATTATTATACACTACTTATTCTTTTTTTAGGCTCTAAGAATAAATTGTTGTTTACCTTCGATAAAATAGTTTTGCCCAAAAGATTGATTTGTCCATCGTAGACTACTTCACTTGTTAATTATCCATCAAGATTTGTTTATCTTCAAATCAAAATAACCAAAATTACATTTGATGGAATGCAATATAACCTGGTAATATTTCAAAATCATAAATTATGCTCATTTATTCAATGGTTATTGGAAATTATTTGAATATCTACTACACTTAGTTTTCTATTTTATTGATGAAGAAGTCAATCCAACTAATATTCACTCTTCTATTTTATTTCTTTATGTGAATGGCATATGGTTTGATGAAGAGGACAATACATTCATTTATGTCATTCATCTACAAAGATTAGTAAGAAAACAATTATTTTTAGTTTGCATAAATCAATGATTTGTTGTTTGCATAGATCAATAATTTTTTGTTTGCATAAATAGTGTTTGTATAAGTTAAAAATTAAATTCTGAAGGATTAGGGAGATTCGTAGCTATGCCCTTTCCTTCTACATGGTACAACGGTCTTATTAAAATAAAATAAAATTAGAAAAATATTAAATTGGTTGAAATATGTACACATTAACTTTATGCCCATGTGATAAGCTTCTCCACCTCTTATATGGCTTTTATATATGATTTTTTTTGTATCCTTACACTTTTTTTTTTCAGCAAAACATTTATAAGTGGTGAATGTGTGGCTGAAGTTTATTGTTAAATCATTTAGTATATACTTCAATATTATTATTTCTTGTTATTATTAGGAGTTGAAGTAATAATTGGAATATAACACAACTTGGAGTCTCAACATAGAACTCTTTATAGATGTACTAATTCTTGTAATTTTCTGATTTTATTTATATGAATAATTCATATTTTTCTTTTAATACATATCTAGGATACTTTCACTTGGATTTTTTTGAAAGTTAATTAGTGATGATTGTATTTATTAAACATAAGATGGAAGTCCTCTAAATAGTTAATATAATTGAAACAAAGAATGTGCTCAATTTTACATAGTCTTGGGAAGGTTAAATAACTACAAAATATATACATATTTTGTACTCATATTTATGCATTATAGATTTAGGAGGGGTTCTAACTTGGCCACATGTTATCGATTAGATAGTGTCAATTAAGTATCTTAGAAAAATTGGTTGTTTAGTATAAAGAATAAGTTATCTTGAGTGTGTAATTTCCTTTAAATAATTTTAATAACTAAATTTAGATATTTTTGGTTAAGATAGAGAATTAAGGCATAGTATTAAATAGAATGGAAATGTGAATATTTTGGAATGAATCATTGGTGTAGTAGTCAATGTAAGTTTATCAATTTAATAAGAATGAATTATTTAAATGAAAAAAAATGTTACTTATTCATTTATTAAATTGATTGTATATTCATTGGGAGTTGATAGTGGTTAGAAGTAAAGTGAAATTCTTAATGTGTCCTTAGGTGTCTATAGTGTTAGAGTAGTTTCAAATTTGGAAGTATACTATTGAACTTAACCACTCCCAAGTAAAATAATGGCTAACTTTGATTCATTTTAATTATAATTAAATAATATTAGTAATATTGGGTTTTTAATTTAATGAATAATATATATTATCCTTATCTACCTAGTTATTTAACACTAGTTATTGTTCTAAAGGTGAAGATGATTAAACTAGATAGTTATATCGAAAAACTAGAGGATATGTAATTGTTGAATAGGATTAATGTTTATAATGTTAAAGATTGTGTATCCCATAAGTGTTGTCATATTATAATACATTGTTCATAATGTTCACTTATAATTGTTATTTAACACATTTCTATAATGTATTTGTTCATAATGTGTAGATTTCAATGTTATAAAGTATTACTTATAATATTGCTAACATATTGCTTTAGTATTTATAAGTGTAATTTTTATAATATTTATAAATATGGATTACTTTATGACTATGGTTAACATGTGTAATGTTAAGATTGTTATACGATCACTTATGAATCATGTTCCTTTTATTTAAATTTTTCATGACTGATGAGAATGAGGTGATTAAGCTCAAAGATGATGTTGAGATAATGGGTGTTGCACACATTGCATAATATTGTTATATTTTATTATTTTATTTATTATGTAATGTTGCATCTAGATGGACGTGCAACATGTAAAGATTCCCATGGAATATTCTTGATGAGTTGTATTGTAACATTGTGATAATATTTCATGTAATTATTTAATATTGGGGAAAAGAATTAAATGCCCAACATTAAATGTGGGGTCGATGGGTTAGGTAGCACATGGTTTATGTAATACCACTTGGTGGTTTTTGTGGGACTTGCTACTATATAAGCAGCCACAAGGGTAGTTGTTGTAGAGAGTAAGAGTGTGAGAAAGGCAAGAGTCGAGCGAGACAAGGCTTGACTGATTAGCCAAGGGAGCATTTGTGAAGGTTGGAAGCATGGCATGGGATGTGTGGATTCATGCTTGTTCACATAGTTTGCTCAGTTGTGGCTATGGCCGTGAAGGCTTCCATGGTTGTATTGAAATGGTAATTTTTTGGAATAATATATGCTGATGGATGCTTTTGGAGGCTGGGTTTTTCCCTCAATGAGGGTTTCCCAAGGTATATCTTGTGTCACAATTTTGTGGGTATGTTGTCTATTCTCTTGCATGTGGATTTTAATTCCGTATTTATTTCAGATCTATTATGGATTATGTGAAAACGGTTATATTCTTTCTTACCGAGTTTCCTTACAGATGATACTTTTGTTAATAACAATTATTCATTTGGATATATGTATCATTGAGATGTAGGATCAATGATCCTTGTGCTATGATGGTTAAATGTTATGTGGAGTATTAGTAGACTTTTTTTTTTTTTTTGGTTTCATTGTCCCTTGTAACATGTTTGTGGGTGTAAAATTCTAAAATTCACCTTTGGGAGGGAAGAGAGCCTTGGGGTTAAGGGGTTAGTTGGGCCACCCCATTAAGTGTAGAGTCTGTCCTTGTGAAGGAGAGGGATAAAGCATGGATATATGGACTCCATGTGCCATTATGCTTTTGAGAATTTGGGGGCATAAGGGGAGTATGGCCAACAAGCCAATTGGGAAGCATAAGGGTTGTTGTTGCTATGTGATAGCAAGGAGGAGTTTTTTTCATTGCCTTATGAAGGCACGAACTATGTTATTTAATTTTCATGGTATTCTCCTCTTGGGTAGTTGGCACACCTTCACCTATTTTTAGACCTATTGTAGGTCTTTTGTGTAACCTTGGTTGGGAGTTTCATGTTAAGTTTTAAACATATTGGTCTTTATGTTTCTCCTTAGAGAGTCGTACTACAATTCCTCCTTTCTATCTTATTATTCTCTTTTCATCCTTCATGTATTGGGACCTCTTGTGTACATTTCTATTGTACTTTGTAAACTAACTATGATTATTAATACAGATTATTAGCTCAGTGTGGACATAGCCACAATTGTGGTAAACCATGATATATTATTGTGTCTTGTCTCCTTGTGTATTATTTATGATTCTTACCTTGCAGTTGTATATTATGGATGTGCTATAATTATACGACCTTATGGATACACCTATGTTATTTTATGAATTCCTTGAAAAGGAAAATGTATGAGATTCACATGTATATGTAAATTATGAAATAGAAGTCACTTGTACTTATGTTAACTTGTGGTGGTAATATGTAAGGTGTAAGAAGTAGAACTTGACTTGCATATATGTATATGTATATATATAATCCCTATTTCTATAATGATGAGTTGATGTTTTCATTTATGTTGTTCTTAATCTTAACAAAAAAAAAAGAGTTGGTGTGTCATGCTTAAGAATTTGGGGCATGACATTCTAGTATCAGAGCCTTGTTTCTATATTGGGTCTCGTGAGCTCATTGCGTAATTGTAGTATGCTCTAAGTCATGCTTGATTCATCATTGTTGACCTCCAAGTGGTTAACTCCTGTAGTGAATGGGTTCCTATAGTACATCCTTAGTGTTGCGCATGACTAATGAGTTAGTCATCAAACAAGTGGTCTCCCTTCCCCATTGAGTGGCTATCTTCTAGTCACATGGTGAAAGTCTTGTGTTGTTTATGATTATTTTGCTTTGACCTTGAGGACCAGTTATTTAGTTGTTCTTGTTTTTAATGGTTTGGCCACAACTTGCAAGATCTTTTTTTTACATTTTATCTATTGTTACAAATCATTTAATTTATCCTTCTTATCATTGAAAATTGACATATTGAATTTCCCTTGTGGTAAACTTTAGTGGTCGAACTAATTTTCTTCTTATGTATTTTGAAAGTCAGTTCCTATGTTGTAATGTGTATTCCTTTCCTAGAATGCTATATGCAGACTTGGTGAGTATATGTGAGGAAGATGGTGTAGGGTATCATGAGGCCATGTGGTATAGTTTCTAGATCTTTGATGTGTGGACCTGTTGAGTTATACCTTGCATAATATTAGAATAATCATTTCATTGTCATTATTAACATAATGAAACTAAGGGGAAACATTATGTGTTAAAGATATTTTCATATTTCACTTATATATAGTATAAATGATTTTCCTTGTATAATGACTTCATATGATGTATGAAAAATTGTGAGAGATATATGTGCAAGAAATATCAATTACTTATTAGGGCTAGCTAATTGGTTACTTTAAATTTTATAATTTTATAACTAAAGTGTATATCATATGTTTGAATTTGATGAAATAAGGATATAATCACATTTTTTCCATAAGTTGGTGTATGTATAGCTACATGAAAGTGGGTTGTGATTGCAATGTATGTTTCGAAGGGGTAGACTTGGAAGGTACGTAAAGCAATTTCAAATCAATTAATTGATCTTATTCATATATGGTGATTAAGATATAATTGATACAAAATAATGTAGTCATAGAAATCTACATTTTCTTTTTAATTTTTTGTTGTTAAATTAATGGATTTTTATGTTCGTAATAAGGTTAAATCTTGAACCTCTAGATATAGATTATAGGTAGATTGAGATGTACTCTTAAAATTTTGTAATTGTGTATGTTGTTTAATCTTTTCACACCTTGTTGGGTTTGGTATTAGAGTATTTGAATTAGGTAAATTGTATTTTTGGTTGTACCTTGGTTGATGAGGCTTATTATACTTGGTATTTTATCGTGATACGGTAGGTTTTTTCAATTAATAACTCATTATTTAAATAATATTAGTATGTAATAAACCTATCTAGCTTTGCAACTTCTAGAACTAAGTCCAAGTAAAAATAAAATAAAGACACTTATGTAAATAATGTTAGTATGTATGAGTTCTTACTAGTATTTTAAGGTATATATATAATGCACATTTTAGAATAGATGAGGTCATATTAAATTTATCATTAACAATTTTGTACAATGCATCAATAAATAAATAAAAGGACTTTGTAAAACCTATTCTCCTTATGTAAATTTTAGGTGATTAAAATTGTGGTGCCAAAGAGAAACATAAGATCTTTTATGCAAGGATTGAAGTTTTGAGTGATTGTATGAAAGATGTCTTTAGAAGGTCCCTTGACAATAAATAATAAAAACTACTATTCTTTCTAATTCCTAATTATTTCTTTTGATGGTATTTTAATATAAATAACCTTATAATATAATTATTTTATTTCTATTGTACCAATAGTTAAATTTTAGTACTTTTAATCCTAGAATGCAACACTTGAGTCTTGGATAAGAAATATGAGGTTATGCTTAAATCATCTCATCTAAGAACTCAAAATATTATGAATGAATCAGGTAATAGAAAGTTATTTATTTATTAACTTTCTCTTTCTTTTGTTATTTTAGTATTTATTGGTCTTCTCTTCTTCAAAAAAAATTGAAAAGTATTTGTTATTTTATGTTAAATAACTTGTACCATTTTGACTCCTTATCATAAGAATATTATCAATTGTATGATTTTAAATTGAATTCATTAACTTATATTTTATAAATAAAAATTAACTAAAATCCATCACATCTCTGATAAATAAATAAAAAGAATCTATGCTCAACACTTCATGCACTTTATAATGTCTTAATCTAAACAAAGACACACCTTTTTGTTAAATAATGATAGTGAATATTGTTCTAATCCACAAGTTTGTGATTTCTAGATGCATGTTGTTCATTTTTTTCTTCTTGAAATGTGGGTCATGTAGAGCTATGAAAACTAGAGTACAAAGAACATTAAGCAATTGAAAAGTATTCACAACCTAATCACATACAAAAATATATATTAGACAATCTAAACAAATAAGAGAGATGCAAACCAAAGAAGAGCACTCCAAGCTTATATCAATGAGTAGATGTGTCCAAAGGATGGAGATGTATGCTCAAGTGTGGCCTCAAGCTTCAATGGATTAGAGATGGATGAAGGATTCAAAAATGGAGGAATTAGTGGATTTTACCATTATAAGTGTATTTTGATAGTTCTTCCGATCTCAAAATAGTATTATAAGTTTTCATATGAAGGTGGATGATTTGTGAGAGGAGAGGAGTTCAATTTATAAGCAATTGGGTAAGAAGGAGATAATAATTCATGATGGATAGTTAACTAAGTGAGGTGTAAGATATGTTTCAATTAACTAAGATAGGTGGAGGAGATGTGGCATGGGAGTGTACTTGGGCTTGAGTTAGAGGGAATACATTATACCTTAATTTATGCAAGAGGAGATGATGTGTTTCAATTAAAGTGGGTGATGTGGCTTAGTTGACTGGATGAGTTGGGAGGTGGATGGATTTATTAGAAAAAAAGTTGGTGGGTGATCTTAATTAAATAAATGAATTATTTAATTAAAAATAAGAAGTATTGGTGCATGAGATTTAATTAAATAAATGAAATATTTAATTAAAAGAGGAATATGTGATGCATGAGTTGAGTTTTGGTAATTGTTGGATTGAAGGGTTAGTTTGTGGGTGGAGGGATTTTAATGATTTAATTAAATAAATGAAATATTTAATTAAAAGAGGAATATGTGATGCATGAGTTGAGTTTTGGTAATTGTTGGATTGAAGGGTTAGTTTGTGGGTGGGGGGATTTTAATAAAATTAATTAAATAGAGAGGGGTTTTGGAGATTAAATTAAATGAATTTTGTATGTATTTAATTTGAGGAAGGGGGGTTTTATTAATAAATTAGTGTCATGCCCTAAATTTACGAGACAAAACACAACCCAATTTTTAAAAAAAAAATTCAAACATATATGTGTAGATCAATACTTGATTTGCCTTGAGGATGTAGATGTTTGAGTATGTATTCCTAGTTGGTGCCACGAACAAGTTTCTGAGGCAAGCATTGTTTGGTCTACTAGGGTTCAAGTTATAGCATTTTGGTTGACACCCTTATCTAACTCTAATATTATTAAACTTCTTTACCTTATCTGATGGCACTATAGCACCTACCTATTTTCTCGTTTACAATTTACTTTTTTGTTAGGGTTTTTACCTTTCCATTATTCTAATGGTTTCATCTTATCACCTAACTTCCTATACACAACTAATTAAAAATAAATAATTTTTAATCTTTTACACTAAGTTTTCCTATCAATGAACTAGCCCTCCAGTACTAGCTCTATCTATCTATCATCATCCTCTAACACCTCTTAGCAAATTTTATCTTAAACCCTCTACTTAATTTTTCAACTATGATTTATACTAACTACCTACTACTACCTTACTAAAGGAATCTTTTTATTCATTCTAATTCCCAATTAACCATTTTACCTTACCCTTTTTCCATCCTATATTTCTATTTGTCTCATTTATTATACTAGCAATATCTTGGATATAAAGTTCTAACTATTTACCAACATGTCGACTTGCTAAATTATCAAATTGAGTTGTATGATAACATTAAATAATTTACTTCAACTACCCTATCACCACTAAATAACATCTAGCTAATTACATTGCCACTTACTACCTCCCCTTAACCCACACTACTTCACACCTTACTAACACATGACTCTATGTAATAATACAACCCCAAACTTACTAATTATCCCATTTAATTCAATAATCTACTTCTAAATCATCAATGCATTCCATGGTAAAAGACATTACACCCATTATTTTCTAAGTACTAATAACCTCTTACCACAAATTTCTTGTTGTTGTTATCTATTCTTCTTAAGTACCACATCCTTTGAACATCCTAATCTTATAATTAAATTTTATGACTTCATTAAATATGGGATCACCGCTAGCCTTATTCTCATTCGCATTCAATTATCTTAATTAACTTACAAGTTTATTTCAATTCGAACAAACTTCCTGTTGATTCACTAATGGAAGAATAGCTTGAATTCTATAATAAAACCATATTTATATACTCCCAAAGTATAGATCATAATTCATTGTCAAGTGTATTTACAAATAGAATCCAAAAGAATATGCATAGCATTTAATATATTTATATATTAAGAACATATAAAAATATTATTACTAACATATATATATATATATATATATATATGCATTTACTAGCACTTACTTAACATACATAGTGGAGGGCAAAATATAGGATATCAAATTACTAAATTATACATTAGTTTTAGTTTCCATATAGTCACTATTTAACAACTACCCATTCATATAATATTAAAGAACTAATTATTTACTAATTACTGAAATTATTACTAACTCATCCATAAACTAATTCATAATTTACTAATTTCTAACTAAAGTGTTTATACTTCTAAAAGTTGTTGACCTAAAATTATACTACACAACAACATTACTAACTCCTTAACCTTTTACCCATTGATTCCAAACATGAAGGGAAGCTAACCTAACCACTTTCACATCCAATTCTAAACATTGCCACTTAAAAATAAAAACATCCCCTCCTTAAAGAATGTAGATTATTTATTGAGATATCCATTCCAATGTAATTGTCATACATACCACCCTTCATTTATTTTATTTCTAATTTTTCAATTATATTTTTATTATTATTTTAAAATTATTATATTTACCACTCTATACTTATTTTATATTAATTACTAATTGTGTATAATTTATTAATAGGCAAAGCTATCATGGAATTCTAAGTATTCCTTCCCTAACACTCATCTTAACTTGTTTTATTGCACATGCCTTATATATCTAAATTAATTAAAAATAATATTACTTAACAATCCATAAAGAATTATCAAGATCCTATGCAATAACTTTATCCCTAAATATTATCACTAACCCCACACACATAACTTATATTCATCTAATGAAATAAACCCAAAGGAAAACCCTTTTTTTTTAAATCCCAACCATCCCTTTCTAGCAACTATCTGCTAAAGGTTCTATGGGGCCTATGACCACTTCCCCTCAAATCCTTTAAAATTCCATGCCTTATCCCAAGATGCCAACTCTCTCCCCTAGGCATAGTTTTCTTGGGAAGTGATGGCAACCAATGGCAAGGTGGGGTGTCTTAATCCAACAAAGCATTTCTTCTTATATATAGGTTTGCAAGTGTGAAAGGATGGTGGGTACCTAGGGAAAGGGGCTCTGTCCAAAGTCAAGTCGCTCATGATGGCAATCCAATGCAAGTATGCCTAGGAGGTAAGATTGAAGCCTTTTTAAAAGGCATTAAACATTCCCTCAAAAAAACACCCAAGGTAAGTGTTTGGTTTTCCCAAGATGGAGGCACCTATCACATCTCCAAGTGCTTAAAATTTGGAGGGAAAGTATATGTGCCAAGTTTTGGTGGGTCCCAATGTTCCCCTATTAAAGCAAACTCCTCATGTTGCTTTATCTTGCCTTGGAGATTGGATGCATAGATACATAGGATGCTCCCAAATTTGAGTTTTGAAATATGAATGAAATTTTAAATTTGAAGGTACCAAGTGTGTTAAATTCAAAAGTTCTTTTATTTTATTCATTTATTTATTTATTTTCTGCACCATATTTTGATTTACATACTTATATATGTCACTATCAAATCTTGTGACTTTGGGAATGACTTAGGGGGGAAAACCTAGTGTTAGCCATATCATATCATAATCCCCAAGCCTTATTGGTCCTACTAGGAGTATCAAGTATATTCCTTATTATTATATTAGTTTGTATTCTTGGAAAGACATTATTCTCTCCTCCCATACATTTTCTAGAGAGGAAATGTGTACCTACAACAGATCTCCACATAAATTTGGACTATGGGTTTTCTTTCCTTAAGCTAATTTTGTTTTATCCTACCATGAATTTTAGTGATTATATTGAAGATGATGGTGTTATCCTAGAACTTGAAAGCCAAATGTTCTAATTTTCATTCATACAAAAAGAATTATCAAAGTATGGTGACTTACTCCTCATTTCATGACACATGATTTTGCAATGCAACATCTATATTTTGAATTGATCAACTATATCTAAAATATTCTTCCACAAATTTTTTATGAAATACTTATACTAATGAATAACATACGAGGAAGGATCTGATTGCATAACTTCATCATAATACATCAAATCTTATAATTAAGGTTTTCTTATAAGTAAAATATATACCACTTCTCAAACATTCCTTTCATAATTTCAAACAATAAACAATGATAACAATTCTCTTTTACATCAAAATGAAATCACATTGGGAGCTTGGTATCACAATACGTTTGAGAGGACATGACACATTTGTCCCTCTTTCACAATTGATTTTTCTTTTAACTTTGTCAAGGGTGAAACCCTAATATCTTCAAGGAATCCACCTTCCCAAAACTTGTATACACACACAAACTAGGAACCATGGAGGCTTACCTCCCATCCTAGGCTTCTATGAAGCCACCCACCGAGCAAGGGAAACAAGACCCAAATGGGTTACACACATACATCACTTAACATTGCATGAACACAACAGATAACACAAAACAAATCCCTCCCATGGCTTGCACACTGATTCACCATTGGAATCATTTCACATTGCGTGAAGGTGGACACTTCAAAGAGGAGATGCCATAACAACATAAACATCATATTACAATTGCATTTTTCTCTCAAGGCCATCATTATAAAAAAATCTTCTCCTTCATACACACTAACCCCTTGTATCTCCCAAAAACAACAGAGGTATATGGCTTCACTGGAGCCCATACTCCATGAAAGAACACAACTCCTCATCATGAGGTAGATCTTCTCAACTACAATGTTGAGCCTAGCTAATCCCTTCACCCAAGGCTTCTCTTCCCTCCCAAGGGTGAGTGAAGCCTTCACACCCATGATCACATTTAACATTCAAATCCAAAGAAGAAAATCAAGAAGGAAAAAACAAGAAATCTTCAAGAACACCATACACACTCACATTGCCACAACACAACACCAAAACCCACAATGCAAGGATTCACAATACAATTCATGCTCCATTGAAAAATTCTCCATACTTGCAAATTTATTTTGCAATACTAAAAAAAAGAAAATGAAACATGGTTTGAAACAACAAACTTGGTCCAAGCTAAAGGAAATGATAGTTGTAGTAGAGATCCCTTAATCTCCCTTCAAACCTAACTATCTCTAAACTTAGAGAGTGGGTGAACACCCCACTAATTGACCAAGACCCCCTAATAAGGCCTTCCTACTAACTATTTTAGCACAAACACCAAGCCACTTCTTCTTACAAAATTGTCTCCTTCCAACCTTGCTATAATTGACTTAGTGGAAACATGGGAGGAAACACATCTGACAACTCAAATCTCGAATTGAAGGAAGAATGCATGGTAAAGGGCCCCCCTAGACTGTCTAGGCACTCACATGGTCAAAATTAGGTCCCTAACTTGATATACTATCATATGGGTAACTTATTTTAACATAAAAGGCACCTTGGACCACCTAATGACCCCTCAAAACCCTAACCAAGTCCCAATTCGAGTTTCCTTTGATTGTGACCCATCCTACCCCTTGCCATGTGGGTTTACTTACTCATTAGTAGGGTAATCAATTTTAGGGTAAATTGCCACCATGATCAAAACCCTAAATGACATGTCAATTTTCACACAAAGTTCACAAGTGTTAAGTGACACATAAAAACACATTCCACATCACCATGACATGTCCCTAATGCATCTTTATGATTAAGCATTTCCACATGCAAGAAAACTCACATTTGCGAAGAAAAATACTTTCATAACAAGGCTTTTAAATATTCCAAAGATTCACCTTGGTTAACTGTGTTCACAAAGGTTTGGAACCTATTTCCCCCAAAATTTCCATGGTTCCACTTCCTCCGCATTAAACTTGAGCATCAGTAGTCCAAGGAGGTCATATAAAACATATATCATAAATGCATAGAATTTCAAATGTTACGTAACTCGTATTAACATAATTCAATTAAATTTCCTTTCCTAATCATTCAAAATGTTAGAATGTCAAAATATGCATATCATATATCATCATAATCAAATTAACATTTATCTGCATATCATAAATTGTCATAATCAAATTAACATTTTGCATCACATCATAATCTAATTCTATCATGTCATAAAGTTGCATCCATATGTGTTCGGTCATCCCATTCACAATATTAGGTTCTATTGCATACTAACATTGCAAATTTTGTTTCTATTAAAGCAATTGAAATAATTTAGAACATGAAATGGAATCATTAATTATATCAATTAGGTCCAAATG
This sequence comes from Cupressus sempervirens, assembly GCA_028749045.1. Lineage (NCBI taxonomy): Eukaryota > Viridiplantae > Streptophyta > Pinopsida > Cupressales > Cupressaceae > Cupressus > Cupressus sempervirens. The sequence goes on along the minus strand of CM053788.1, from coordinate 552,186,966 downwards.
TGCAGATATTAAAATAGCATAACTCTATAGTCTTGAAAGTATATCAAAACATTAAATTAGAAGTATCATAATGCAATTATGTCATCTATACTATGGCGGATCGAGTGAGGCCTCACAATTAGACTATTGGTTGTTTGTCAATTAATTAATTAATTTGGCTATAATTAATTAATTAATTAGGGGATAGTGCTAAAATGATTAAATATTTAATATTTAATTAAAATATGCTTTAGAAGATGACTAAATTTGATTAGGAATTTATGTGATCAAATTTAGGTGTCTACATTTTGCCCCTCTTCGATATAGTGTTGGTATAACACTATTTTGAAGATGTTTTTGAATAATAGATGACACGTAACTAGGTTGCCCCAATCTTGATAAAAGACTTGTAATGTGTGATGTCCCCTCGAGATGGCAGGGAGGACAAATAATGAGACTAGATGGCATCTCAAAAAGTAAGAAAATTGGGTTAGGTAGAGGATGCACAAAGGATGAAAGAGGTTTAAAAGTGGCTCATACTCTCACTATGGGAGTACAAGAACATGGGAGATCAGCTATACAAACTAGAGACATTTCTGAGGTAGGATGGAGGACATGAGGGATTATACTTTTTAAATTGAACCCTTAGGATGTGGTGGATGAATGGGTGGGATTTTGGAAACTTTGTAGGATTTTTCTAGAAATTTTGGATAGGTTTCAAGATGAGATACATGATTTTGAGGATTGATGTTGATAGGACAAAAATGAACTCTTTTTGTGGTTTCCTTTTTATGAATGGGGGGATGAGATGGGGAAGATAGATCAAGACCTTGCTCACTGATTGCCCCATTTGTAGCACATCATGATATGAATGATTGTGGTGACCTTGAGGAGGGAATAACCATATTGCTTGAAAAAATATTCAAGAACCAAAATTGAACTCCAACATCAAAGGAAAGAGTAAATCGACAAAAAGTATCTATGTGCTAAAGAGATGAGTAGGACTCAATACTAATAGACCCAAGTCTGATGAGAGGCAAGATGTATCTACAAGGACTTATCAATAACATCTAGCACCTAGATTCAATAGCAACCAAAAATTCTAAGGACAACAATTTAGTAGCAAAAGAATTGTGCATAAGGACTTTTTGAAGCATGAAGCGGGAAGAGATAGAGGACCTGATCTAATGTGAGATGAAATGAGATTGGGCTATGTATAATGGGACTGACTGAATATTGATGAGATGATGACTAAGGACTAACAAATGATGAGTTGATGACTGGTGATTGATATGAGAGGATAGTATGTACAGTGAAACTGACTCAGATATTTACAAGCATGACATTATATAGGAGTTATTTACAAGAGATGGTGTGGATATACATATATTTTGAGGGTGAAGGATAATGTGAGAGAGTTGTTGATAGAGTACACGAGATATGTTACATTTGGATGTGTTTATAGTACATGTCAAGATCTAGGATGATATCATACACTGTGGAAGCTATAGTGCATATGGATTGTGATAGAGTACAATGCTTTTGGATTTTCTACAAGTATAGCATTGGTACAAGTGTTTTGATTGTGTGATTTTGGAACACCTTGGGGATATGGGTAGATGGATGATTGGATTAGGTGAGAGGGTGGGAGAGTGTGATTGTTGATAGATAATGGGAAGGCCAAGTACACATGGTGCCTATTGCTAGGTTTTCACCAAGGCACCTATCCAAGGTGCTCAAATTGCCAAGTTCTTACCATTTATTTTTTTTATCATTGGGTGCCTGAATTGCCAAGTTTTCACCATGATGAAGATTTTTTTAGGATTTTATTATTATTATTATTATTTATTTTTCATGATTAGCAAGATACATTGAGGGGATCATACATAGAACTTCTTGAGGTAAATGATGTTGGTGGGATCATTTAGAGTTTCACCTTCTAGTGTTGATAGTTGATATGCTCTTGAGCCAAAGGATATTGTGACAACATATGGACCAAGCCATGTGGGCTCAAACTTGCCCTTCTTCTCTTGATCTTCCTAGACTTTCATATTTTCTTTGAGGATCATGTCACCTACTTGAAATTTTCATGGGTGAACCTTTTTGTCAAAGTTGCACTTGATTCAATTTTGATAAATTGTGAAGTGGTCGTAGGCCTATTGCCTTCTTTCATCTAGTAGATCCAAATGTGTGAGTTTGGCGACTCAGTAGTCCTCATCTGATATTTTTCCTCGCAAAGATATGTGTAAAGATAGGAATTCAACCTCAATAGGTAGGACTACTTTGACACCATAGACCAAGGAGTATGGATTTGTGCCTATGGATGTGTGAAATGAGGTTCAGTAAGCCCATAAGGCTGGGTTGGTTTGCAAATGCCAATCACGGCTGAAATCGTTGACAACTTTATTGAGAATTTTGAGTAGGGTTTTGTTAGTTTCCTTCACATGACCATTATCTTGTAGAAAATATGGGTTGTAGAAATGGTGATGAATGTGGAGGGAGGTTCACAACTCTTCCATATTGAGGTTTTCAAAGTTACCCCTATGGTTTTTAAAAATAGTAGTAGGGATACTGAAGAAAAATATAATATGATAGAGGATGAATTTAGATACCTAAACTCATGTGGTGGTGACAAGTGGGACTGCCTCAACCCACTTGATGAAATAATTTGTAGCATTGATGATCCATTTGTGGCCTTCTAAAGATAGGGGTGTAATGATACTAACAAGGTCAAATCCTGAGAATGCAAATGGCCATGGCGGTGTGATAGGTTGGACATCTTGTGCCAAAACTCATAACAAATTTACATGTTGCTGACAGGGTAGACATTTTTTGACAAATTCACAAGCAACATGTTCAATAGTAGGCCAATAGTATTCTCCTCTCAGGATTTGTCATGCTAGGACTACACCTCTCATGTGAGCACCACAAAGTCCATAATGTACCTCTTTTAAAGCCATGGCAACCTCACTTTGGTCTAAAAACTTAGAGAGAATGTCATGATAACCTCGATGGCATAGGGTGTTGGCTATGATAGTGTAGTGGGATGCTCTACAAATGAGGTTTTGGCATTGGTTTCATGTGAGGTGAGGGGATATGATATCATTTTTTAGATAAGCATGAATTTCAAAGTACCATAGGGATTGGGGATTGACCAAGACACATACTCATGTTGATTCATCATTCTTGTATGTGGGTTCCTATAGCTAATTGACTAAGAATTCATACTGTGTAGCTTCCTAAGGAATTTCCAAGAGTGAACTGATGGTGGTCATTGCATCTACAACCTTGTTTTGTAACCTTGGTACCTTTTTGAATTTGATCTTGGTGAAATGATACTTTAATTGATCAACCAATTCTTTCTAGGGTAGTAGCTTGTCATCCTTTGTTTGGTATTCATCAAGCACTTACTTGATAATTAATTGTGAGTCTACAAAGACATGTAGCTCTATTATGCTCCATTCAACTACTATCCTGAGCCCTACAATTAGAGCTTCATGCTCTGTGATGTTATTGGTGTTGTTGGTGTTTTAAAATGTTACACTTTAAATTATCCCAATGAGAACGTAATACATCTAGGGGCAACTACTTCCCATTTGCAACATATCCTTTTAGACACTGGGGCCAACTATAAGGCTAGACTCTTCTTCTACTGCAGGCTCTTCAAAACCTAAGTGGGTGTATCTCAGATTGATTCATATGGTACCTTTTTTTCAAAAGCATACACTTGAATCTAAACAAAGCAGATAAAATCCTAATTTATCCTATACTCATGTAATAACAAAGATGTGTAGTAGAAAATTGCAATTCTATGAAATCTACAAGCTGAGTGAAGGCATCCTTTCAGCCCTTAAATCGAAAGGGAAATAGATGATTATAATTTTGAATTCAACAGATCCCCAAATATGCAACAATAAGAACAAGTTGATCCTATAGTTGATCAATGCCTTATATATTAGGTCATTCTATAAATCACACACATACATCTCTGATACTAGTGACATATTCGATACATCAAGATATTCGATCTATCCTATCACTTTGTGAATCAGACATCGATGTTCATAAAGACCTCATTCTCATGAAATATCCTTCTCAAATAACCAACAACCTTGTCAAATACATCAAGCATCTTACTTGGCTCTTTGTTCCAACAACAAAACATATGAGACATACAACCTTAAGGGGATGAAAATGGGTCTAAGTTATTTGTCCCTAAACCACAAAACATTGCAAATTATAGAAGTAGGAGACGAGAATCAGAATGAAACTAAGAAGTTTGCTACACATTGTATTCACTTCTTTGAAACTATACATTCAAGATGCATGTAAATGACCCATAAAACTACTGAATAGATCAGAACTATCTATATTAGCTTCATTTATTGTTGTTCATACAAGAGAGAATGTTGAAGAATATTGGAAATATAGTTATGGATTGAACCTTGTGGCATCATAGACTAAATGCAACCAACATGGTATAATAGTAATTAAAAATATTAAAAACTAGAACCCTTAAAATGGAAGAGAAAGAGAAAGATATAGGAAAGGAAGAAGAAGTCATATCTAATCTGGAAATGACATGTGTCCACTTGAATCTTCACTCCCTGCTATTGCAAACCATCTATCTTCTCTCTACAACTAAACTTGATAAAAATCTCATCATTATGTGTAACAAACTCAAAATATCTCTTCCTTAATGATGAAAAATCCTTGCTCTGATAAAATATCAGATAGGCATCTCAAATGTTGATAAAACCTTCACTAAACTAACTTGGAGGTGAGAAAATCCATTCCTAACTGAATCCCTACGACCTCTGGTGTTCAACCAGTTCACCATTTTTTCCAAAAATTAGATCTGAATTGCATTAACTAATTTAGTTGAAAAATGGGTACCAGGGACAAAACCTTGAATAAATCCAACATACTACCTCCTGTGTAAAAAAAAACCTCAAATCTAGAAATTTTGTTCTCTCCTAGCTCCAACGGTTATGATGGTCCTATATCCACTTATCAGAGATGCTCAAAGGATCAAATTGAAAATCAAGCTCCTAGCATGACCCTTAGGACTACAATTCCTTTTGGCAAAAAAATGAAAATTGCACTAAGGTTTAAAATTTATAATAAAACCTTTTTTGATTTAAAAACCCTGCACATGAAATGGAAAATAATCTTTTAAAATTTGTTTTTATGACCTTTTATTTTCCCTCCAATTCTATCAAGGTCAAACTACTTTAACTTTCCTATGTCATGTGGCAGCACGCCATTTGTCAGTTCTACATCATCATCTACCACCTGGGCACCATGTGGCACCCTCTGATTGAACCTCTAATTGCTCAATCACCACCACATCATCACCTGTTAGGCAACTATCATGTCACCACCATGTGACACCTTGTTATTGGCTAGAGATCTACTTGCCACATCACCATCAACTCGAGCCCACTACCATGTGGCACAATGTTGCTTTTTCACATTCTCTAATGGTCAAGCAACTTCAAAATGCGGGGAAGCACTGACCATCATATTGGACACATGGTGCAATCTGGTGAACTATGATTTGAACCTGCCATGTCATCACTAACCGCATGTGTACTACTTTGCCATATCACCACCTCAATTTGTGTGCTAGGTGTCACCTTGTAATTCACCCAGCTGGCTGCCACTTCTCAATCTTTGGTTGGTTTGGAATTCCATGCCATCATCCTCATTAGCGTATTTCTTCGAAATTTAGTTACTATTTCCTCCAACTGGCTAGGTGGGCCCTTCATGAACTTTCCTTGTGTCTCAAAAGGTGTGAACCTTTGATACATATCATTATCATGTCTTTCTTAATTTAAACACAAAGATGCTAATCCCACAACAAATGTGGGACAAAAGGGTAGTCTGTAAATCAAAAACATCTTCATCTGCTCTAGAATTTTGACTCATGAATTTTGCCCTGGGTAGTTTGGATGGAGAAAGACATGCATAAAACCAATGTGGGATAAATCCCAAAATGTTATCTTGGTTAGAGCAGAGCTCCTACTTCTACGATCGGTCACTAGGCACAGATAAATGTCAAATGAGTGTCCCAATATACAAACCACACATTTGTTTACATAGAAAATTAATAATGCAAACTTGGTTATGTGAATCATATAGCTTTGATCACTCAAAAAACTATCAAATACTACAAGTAGTCAAATATCTTCAAATAAGGTGGATACATCATTCTCATTGCATCAGCCAATATGGAGACATTGAGCTAGTGTGATTAAAACAAAAACTATGCTTGAAATGTTGTTAGCTCTACTCTATTATTGGAATATGCACCATATTTCTCCATAGTGGCATTTCTTCTACACATGTGCACATCTGACTTATGTAGGAGTTATGCATATACTTGTTAGCCCTTAGAAAGTTTTGACATTTGAGTATCAACACACTTAATCACTTTTTGTATTGAAGCTGAGTACACAATGTATGTCGAGTGACTTCAGCTACCGAGTAGTATATAAGTGTCGAGTAGTATATAAGTGTTGAGTGATATGCAGGTGTCGAGTCATAGTATGTGCTAAGCAATCCATAATGTAATAAATGTTGAGTGAGCTAGAATCATACATGTGCTGAGCAAGATAAAGTGTAGTTGGTGTCGAGCAATCCAAGATAGTATGTGATGAGCACTAGTAGTCCAATATGTGTTGAGTAACACAGAATCAACATATGAGTTTGTGCCCTCACAAACTCAAATGTAAACCATATTTGGAGTTGACACAGAAAGATTTTGAAAAGGAAAAAGGATAAGGATGAATCGTTTACAATTCCTATGAAATCTACATGCAGCCAATCAGAAAAATGGAGGAGACATGCAACCAATGAGAAAAATACAAGGTATGAGCGGGAACTTGAGATTCAATGTGGATCATAGATCCATACCTAACCCTACTTTAAAACGAGATCAAAAACCCATTGCAAGTGTGGAAGAGAATAGTGTATGGGGAGATTATAGCAAAATTTATGTGAGAAGAAGAAAAGACTTAGAGAAATAGAGCAGCATTTATATATCTAGTTGATCATAACAACACAAGGGATAAGGGACAAGATCAAATACCAGATCACAGTGGATCAAGATCAAAAGAGAGCAGATCAAGTGCCTGAATCCAGCAATTGTAGATTGCACTCTACTAGGTCAAATGTTCTAATACTTTCTCACCATTGTATTAGATGTTGAAATCATATATTGACAGGTTAGCTTAACAGCTAGGTAGGAGAACCTTTGGAGAAGGTGATTGAAAATCCTATGTATTAGGTGGGTTTAACAACCTATTGTAAATCCTTTAACAGGGTGACACTTCATGTAAAGTGTTTGTAAATCCTCTAACCAGGTCATTATTGACACAGTGTAAAGTCTTTAATAGGGTAGGCCTTGCACAGGGCAGACCATCAGAAGTGGTTGAACATAATGCTACAGTAATTTTTGTGGGTGTCATCCCCACCCAGTTTTACCTTCTTATTCCTGGAGGGTTTATGGGTTACCAAATCTCTTGTGTCATGTGTTGATGCATGTTCTCATTTCATGTTTGTTTATATATTTACATGTATATGCTTTACTGTCAGCTATGAGATTAATGAAGGTTTAAAAGAATAAAAACTAGGTACTTCTAATTCAACCCTCCCCCCCCCAGAAGTACTCTTCCCATTTGAACATTCCAACAATTGGTATCAGAGCCTAGTTCTCACAAGGAAGAAGTCTAATGGCTTGGAGAAAAAGATCAGAGGATGAAAGTCTTCAAACTTGGGAAGATTATTGAAAATCAAGTGATTGATTGATGTGCATCTAGCTATAGAAAAAGTGGAGGAAGTTAGAGAGGAATTGAGAAAATCCCTGAAAAGAAGAAAGGAGATAGCCATAGCTAAAAATGACATACACTACAAGGAGATTGATACCACATAGGTATTTCCCAATGGAGATTCCAAGGAATTTGATGCAACAATAGCAAAACTAATGGAGAAAAATAGAGCACAAGCTAAAGAAATCAGATTACTCAAACTTGAACAAGAGTCACAAGCCATAATGCTTTGTGAAGTGACTGAACAAAAGAAGAGAGGCATTGAAGACAAGGCCATGATAGAATATGACAAGAGAAATCTCATCAATAGGCTGGAAGGGAAAACAATTGAGTTTGAAAAGATCTCAAACATGTAGCTAGACACCTTAAGCCAGATGATGAATGTTCATCATGAGCTAAACATGAAAGACATTGAGATCTCCACCTTGAAAATGTAGAACAAACAATTGCAAAATGAGTTGAAGAGAGAAAAAGAGATAGCAGAAAGCTACAACAAACCCAATGAGGCTATCAAGTACTTTGAATAGCTACTAAAATCACCAAGGGCTAGTAATGATACTTCAGGACTTGGTTACACCAGTACTGAACAAGGAGAATCATCCAAGGTTGCAGCAGAAAGAATCAACAAAGGTAAGAACATTAAACCTACTTTTCATTTCTGTGGTAAAAAGGGACATACCTCTAATGTGTGCAGGAGCAAGAATAGTCATCAGCATGATAAGCCTACAAATGCAAGTTTTTGTCACAAGTGCAAAAGGCAAGGACATCAAGCACATGAATGTAGATTTAAGACCATGAGGACACCAAGATTTGAAGCTCACTACTATAATAGCAAAAAATATGGACATAAAGCTTCTGAGTGTAGATCAAAGCCTATGTGGACACCTAATCAGCCTGCAAGAGGAGCCAATCATGCACATCACTACAATTGGGATTACAATACTAGGCATAGCTATCACTATTGTCAGGAGTATGGACACATCCCTAAGAATTGCATAAGAACACATTTTAAAGGAAGTTATAGCAGATGGCTAAGTCAAATCACATGTTTTAGTTGCTTGAAAACTGGTCATATTAGTAGGAATTGCCCAACAAAGTCAAGAGCACCCAAGATAGAAGTCAACAAAGGAAAAGAGAAGGTTGATGTTGAAAAAATAAGAGGACAAATGAATAATACATCGAAGAAGAAATGTGAATGCAACACATCTAATGGAGAGATCATCTCACCCAAGAGATCAAGTGATCACACTTTATCCAATTAAGCACAAGACAGGAATATGGAACTGATATACAAAGCTATATCATACATTAGTTCCAAAGAACAAACAAAGTACTGCAAAGAAGAAATCTACATGAGAAGAGATGCCAAGAAATTTTTTGAAGAAGCTACCAAGTTACCCTCAGATGCTGAGTGAAGCTCCAATGGATGCCAAGTTTCCAATAGCTGTCGAGTTGATAGTTGAAGCCGAGTGAGAAAGAAGCCTAGTGGAGGCCAAGTAAATAAAATACAATGGAAGTTGAGTGATGGTAAATCCTTCAAGTTCCAAGTATACAACTATAAGTATGAAGCATTTAATGCTATGTCATTGACAGGTATAAGGTCAAATTTTATTCATTTTCATGTCATTCAAATGAAGAACAAAGATGAGAAGAGCAAAGAGGCGATAAAGTATCTACCTTATAGTCGATTGCATCAATTTCAATAGAGATTCAACATGAGCACATCATTTTAAAGGTATTTATCAAGTTTTGAGCTATGTAGAGTTCCAATTTTTAATACATTTTAAAGCCCTAGTTCAGTAAAATGGTATCTAGCTCCAGAAACCCTAAGACTAAGGAAGAGGATTGTGCATAGGGTTACTGGTCTCCCAACCCTAGATCACCCAAAGACTTTGATAAGTGACAGGAAGGAAGTAATTGAGAAGAACACAAGTGCAAAATGGAACAATAGGGTAATGACCATTGACATTGTGACTAAACCCCTACTTAACTTTGTTGTGAGGGTAATTTCACATAAATTCTATCAATCCAGTAGACTAAACAATATACCCTACATAGCTATTGATGTAGCATATAAACTTGTGAAGAAGGATCATACCTATGATCTAGCTAAACTTATGTTGCAGCAAATCAATGAGAACTTAGGAGCTATAGGGAGATCAAAGGGTGCACAATGCAAATTTGGCTTAGTTCTCATGTGCATATTCTTCTATGTGATGGAAGAATTCCCTTCAATTGGGAAGGTGAACTGGAATTCTAACAAATTAGCAATCACCCAAATTAATAAATTCATTGATCAAATGGGAGACAATTTTGAGACACAAATGACCAGCTATTTTGAAGACTTTAAAAAGTCTATGAAGCAAAGGATGAGGATACCAGTCTCATTAGTAGAGAAACTTGTCAATGACATATGTTTCTTGGTTGATATTTATTTCACTTAAATTCAAGCAACAATACCAAGGGTAAGATGGCTAAGGCCATTCAGATATGAATTGGATGTTGATGAAGCCTCAACAGCAATCACAACATTGCTAGTAGAAGAAATTGATAAAGAGGCTACTCACTTTGGGACTTATGATGTGGTTAAGTCCAAAATTGAAACAGAGTTGAAAACTACTTCAGTCATCAAAAAGAAAGACAAAATGGTAAGAAAAATAAAGAAGACATTTGGAGCAGACATTGAAGGCAAAGAGGAAGAAGTAGAAGAAGTAGAAGGTGGTAGTGAAGAAGAAGGTGAACAAGAGAAAGGGCAGGGGCTAGTCAAGCTAACATAAGGCCTTGGAGAAGACAAACAAGAAGGTGCCGAGGAAGAAGAAGCTGAGGAAGCACCTACACCTGTCGAGCAGAAGAAAAGAAAAGCAAAAATATAGTCTATAGTTTAGCCAAAGCCCAAAAAGGTCAGAAGGCAAGCTCAAATGAAGCCAGCTCTAGCTAAGCCAGCAGCAACAAGGGCCACAACAAGAGCATCAACTCAAAAAGCCAAAGAGGCGGTAAAGGAGAAGAAGAAAGCCACTGCCTAGCTAGCTGAAGAGCCCAAGAAAAGAAGAAGATATGTGGCTCAATGAGATATAGATGATGAGAAAATAGAATCTAAGGATATAAGCCAATTCAAAGTGGTAAGTCATCCTCCAATTGACAAACTTTGTAATAAGATTAGAAATGTAGATCTAAATGATTTAAAATCTTTACATTTCAATAAGCTTAGTAGGGAAGAGCAGAATAAGATAAAGGAATATGTGCATGCCATGATGGCAGAATTCAAAAACACACCTCTAGAGCTTGATAACGCAATGCCAAAGGAACTATATGAAATAATAGAGGATAAGTGGCATTATTGTTTAAAGATGGAAAGGGAAATTAGAGAATCTACCCTAGCATAGGTAAAGCCCAATATGTCAAAAGCTCAAATAACCAAGGCTAATAAGAAACATAGTAGGAAATTTGCACCTAAATACAAAGCTTTTTGTATTCTTCAAAACAAAATTGAAGATGTAGTAATGAAATCTACACAAATCTGGAAAACAATATACAAGATTATTGATGATAAAGTGGAGGAAACTAATAAGGCAAAAACAAGTGCCAATAAGAGGGCAGAAGAGTAGAAAGGAGAAGAGAAAGCGAAGGAAGAGGAAAAGAAGGAAGAAGAAAAGAAAGGTGAGGAAGAGAAAGGAGAAGAGGAGAATAAGAAGAAAGAACAAGAGGATTCAACAAAGGGAGAGGAAACTATGGCAACAGCTAACCAGTAGCAAGAAAATGAACAGAGTGTGCAAGACACACAATTGCCACCTCCCAATCCACCTCATGTAATCACTATGCCTATCGAAATAGTAATCATAAAGGATATTACTAACAAGACACCTCATAACATCAATCCATTTACTGCAAAGGATCTCTCAAAGATCCTTCACCAATCTACTTTATAGGCACAATTGTGTACAAGCCCTATATTGGTGAGTGTAGATGAACTACAAAAACCATTAGCAGCACCACAAAAGGAAAACATGAAGCCAAAGGAGCAACCTTTCACATACACTGCTACTAGAACTAAAGTTTTGATGCTTCCACCACCACCTCCACCAAGTGCAACAAGTGATAATGTTTAGATGCCAAGTGCGGAGGAGAGGAAATCAGGTGAAAAAGAAGATGTAGCAAAAGAGAAGGAGCAAGCCATCATTAAGACATTGGTAGAACTACCAAAGACTAGCACTCCTACTAAGACCATTCAAAAGCTGAGCACTGATGCTGTCCCCTTGCAATTTTCAACACCAGGCTCAAGTTCAACAAGAGTCGCCAGGGTACTTCACTATGGAGACCCTAAATTAGATGAAGAGATTGTGATACCCTCCTATGATTCCAAAACTGTTAGATTGTGGTGACTGATCAGGAAAGTACTGTACATACTTCATAATTAGTGGGGTGAAAAAAAAAATTGGTACTATTTTCCATTCGTAGATTTGCCACTAAAGTTATGGCTAATTATGGCCGACATGTTATAACCCTAAAGCGGTTTAATACTTGTATAAAGGGGTTTAGGGTTGGGTATTTTCATTATGTTGTGATGCGAAATTGCTTCTTGTGGTGGTATTGAGTTGTAAGGGATTAAGAATTGTAATCAAGTCGTAATCACTGGATTGTAATAATATTGGACTTGCTATTTGGTGGACATAGCCCAGGGATTGGGAGAACCACTTTAAATCTTGGTGCCTTGTGTTCATTTCTGTGTGATCTATTATTTTTTGTTATTGGTTATATTTGCATGTAGTTTTTATTTTTGTCCGTGATTTATCCTAACAAGTGGTATAAGAGCGAGGTATTCTTTCAGTTATCCTCTGTAGGAAAGTCTCATGGTTAAGTGGGAGTCTCACGGTTGAGTGGGAGCAATGGCAGATGAGGATAAGCTGAGGGTTGAAAGGTTTAATGGGCAGAACTTCCAATTATGGAAGATGTAAATGGAAGACTATCTATATCAAAAGGATTTATGGAAGTTGTTGGAAGGCAAAGCCAAGAATCAAGGAACTATGTTAGGGGCTAAATGAGATCTTTTGGACAGAAAGGCACTCGGAAGCATTCGATTATGCTTGGCACCATCAGTGCCATTTAATATTACAAAAGCAAAGATGACAGAAGATTTGATGAAAACCCTAGTGACACTGTATGAAAAGCCCTCCACTTCAAACAAGGTATTTCTCATGAAGCGTTTATTTAATATGAAAATGGCAGAAGGTGGATCTGTTGCAGATCATTTAAATGAGTTTAATATTATTACTAGTCAGTTATCTTCTATGGGTATCAATTTTGATGAAGAAATTAGTGCTCTCTTGATTTTGTGTTCCTTGCCTGAAATTTGGAATGGCTTGGTAATAGCGGTGAGTAATTATGTTCCTGGATCTAGTACCCTAAAATATGATGATGTGATCGGTGTTGTTTTGAGTGAGGAAACTCGTAGGAAATCCTCAGGTGGATCTACATCAGGAAGTGCTTTGAATGCACAAAGCAGGGGTAGAATGACTGAGAGAGGAAGTAACTCTGGAAATCGTGGAAAATCAAGAGGAAAGTCAAAGGGGAGGAGGTCTCAATCAAGAGGACCAAACGATTGCTGGTACTATGGGAAACTAGGGCACAAAAAGAAAGATTGATGGAATTGAAAGAAAAATGAAGGAGATAAATCAGATGGAGACAAGGAGACAAATGTGGTAAGTAAAAAATTTGAAGAGAATGCTTTGCTTCTGTCTTTAGAAAGTGTAGATGATTCATGGGTTTTAGATTTTGGTGCTTCATTTCATGCTACACCTCATAGAGGTTATTTCATTGATTATGTCCAAGGGGATTTTGGGCTTGTTTATTTGGGGGATAATGAACCCTGTCAAATTGTTGGAAAGGGAAAAATTAAGATTAAGTTGTAGAATGGGAATCATTGGCTACTGTATGAGGTAAGACATGTTCCAAGGCTGAGTAGGAATTTAATTTCAGCAGGGCAACTCGGTGATGAGGGTTGTGTAGTTCCTTTTAATGATAAAAATTGGAAGGTTTCAAAAGGTTCCCTTGTAGTAGCAAAAGGTGTGAAAGTAGGCACCTTATATCTTTGTACAGGTCATATTGTTCCTTCTACTTTGATTGTTTTAGAGAAAAATGAATGTTCAGGAACAATTGTTGCAATTGAGCAGGAAGAACAAATAGCTATTGTAGATTCTGATACAGCACTGTGGCACAACAGACATGGGCACATGAGTGAGAAAGGTATGAAAGTACTTCATTCAAAGAAAGTTTTACCAGGTCTAAAATGTGTTAATATGGATTTTTGTGAAAGTTGTGTCTATGGAAAACAAAAGAGAGTGAGTTTTGTAAAGACTGGGAAGGAAAACAAAAAGGAGAAATTAGAGCTCGTGCATACAAATGTATGGGGACCAGATCAGGTATCTTCCCTTGGTGGCTCTCATTATTATGTTAGATTTATTCATGATGCAACTAGAAAAATATGGGTTTATTTCCTTAGACAGAAATCTGATGTATTTCAAACTTTTAAGAAATGGAAATGCTTGGTTGAAAATGAGACTGGTAGGAAATTAAAATGTCTCAGATCTGATAATGGTGGTGAGTATTGCAGTCATGAATTTGAAGATTATTGCTCCAATAATGGTATTCATAGATAGAAAACTATTCCAAGGACTCCACAGGAAAATGGAGTGGCTGAACGCATGAACAGGACTATAATGGAGCGCGCAAGGAGCATGAGGTTGCATGCTGGGTTGCCCTTACACATGTGTGCCGAGGCTGTCAATACTATAGTATATTTGATTAATAGAGGTCTTTCTACTCCTTTGGGCTGTAGTATTCTAAAGGAGGCATGGACTAGTAAGAAGGTGAGTTATTCTTTTCTCAAGACCTTCGGTTGTGAAGCTTTTGCTCATATAGACTCTGAAAATAGAACCAAGCTAGAAGAAAAATCAAAGAAATGTGTCTTTGTTGGATATGGCATTAATGAATTTGGTTATAGGCTTTGGGATTTTGAAAATCATAAAATTGTTAGAAGTCGAGATGTCCTATTCAATGAGAAAGTGTTGTACAAAGATCTGTTGCAGCAACATGAGAAGAAAGAAGATGATTATGTAGTGTTGGATGATACTCCAAAAGCTAATGTTCCAGCCATTCCTCATGATGTGCAACAACTGCAAAAACAAATACCACACAGACCAGTGAATGTTAGATGGTCAACGAGGAAAATTAGACCTCCAAAAAGATTTTCTCCCTCTTTGTATTCTATTTTACTTACTAATGTTGGTGAACCTAAATGTTATGATGAAGCTATGCAGGTAGATACTAAGATTCAGTGGGAGTCTACAATGAAAGATGAAATGGACTCTTTGCTAAAGAATAAGACATGGGATTTGTGCAAGTTGCCTACAAGTAGAAAGGCTTTACAGAATAAGTGGGTTTATAGGTTGAAAGAAGAGGAAGGAGGTAAGAAAAGATTTAAGGCTAGGTTAGTTGTAAAAGAATTTGCACAGAAAAAGGGAATTGATTTTGATGAGATATTTTCTCCTGTTGTTAAAATGACTTCTATCCATACTATTTTAAGTCTTGTGGCTACTGAAGATTTTCATTTAGAGCAGCTAGATGTTAAAATAGCCTTCCTTCATGGTGATTTGGATGAAGAAATCTATATGGCTCAACCATAGGGACTTGAGGTCAAAGGTAAGGAGAACTTAGTGTGAAAATTGAAGAAAAGTTTATATGGCTTGAAGCAAGCACCTCGGCAATGGTATATGAAATTTGATAGGTTTATGCATGAGCATGGCTATCACAGATGTCATTCAGATTACTGTGTTTATTTTAAGAGGTTGGATGATGATAGCTACATTATTTTATGTTTATACATTGATGATATGCTTGTAGCTGGGTCTAACATGGATCATATTAAGGGGTTGAAATGCCAGTTAGCACATGCATTTGCTATGAAGGATTTGGGGGTAGTAAAACAAATCCTTGGTATGAAGATTTGCAGACATAGGAAGAAAAAAAAATTGACGCTATCTCAGGCTTATTATGTTGAGAAGGTGTTGCAACATTTCTCTATGGAGAATGCTAAAGCTGTCGGCACACTTTTACCTGGTCATTTGAAGTTGACTAAGGAGATGTCTCCTAAGACACAAGAAGAGGAGGATAAGATGTCCAAGGTACCCTATGCTTTAGCTATAGGAAGCTTGATGTATGCTATGGTAATGCACTAGGTCAGATATTACACATGCAGTAGGAGTCA
This sequence comes from Cupressus sempervirens, assembly GCA_028749045.1. Classification (NCBI taxonomy): domain Eukaryota; kingdom Viridiplantae; phylum Streptophyta; class Pinopsida; order Cupressales; family Cupressaceae; genus Cupressus; species Cupressus sempervirens. The sequence goes on along the minus strand of CM053788.1, from coordinate 552,170,895 downwards.
TTAGCAGGTATATGAGTCATCCAGGATTTGAGCCTTGGAATGTTGTCAAGTGAATTCTCGGATATTTGAGAGGAACATCCAATAATTTTTTACACTTTGGGGGCTCTACTACTGATTTACAAGGCTATGTTGACTCAGATTTGGCAGGGGATATTGATACCAGGTGGAGTACTACAGGTTATGTCTTTACTGTTGGTGGGGCAGCTGTGAGCTGGGTTTCTAGGTTACAGAAGATTAATGCTCTATCCACTATAAAGGAAGAGCATGTTGCTGCTACAGAGGCATCCAAGGAGATGATATGGCTTCAGTTCTTCTTGGAAGAATTGGTACATCCTCAGAAGGATAATTATTTGTTCACAGATAATCATAATGCCATTCATCTTGCAAAGAATTCAGCTCTACATTCTAAGACCAAACACATACAGTTGCAGTACCATTTCATTCGGTTAGTTTTGGAGGATGGACAATTAAAGCTGGAGAAGATACATACAAATGATAATCCAGCAGATATGTTGACAAAGGTTGTAACAAGGGAGAAGTTGAACTCCTCTTCAACTTCGATTGGTCTTTTAGACTGAACATGAATAAAAGAACAACAGAGTCCAGGTTGGTTTGATCTAGTGGGAGCCCCATGTGGTAGTAGTATTGCTACAGGATCAGTCTCCAAGTGGGAGATTGTTGTTTAGTGTGGAGCCTAATCAGTCCCCAAGTGGGAGATTGTTAGATTGTGGTGACTAATCAGGAAAGTACTGTACATACTTCATAATTAGTGGGATTTGGGGCATCGCCTTGAAAAAATAAAATTTGGTACTATGGCTAATTTGGTAACGGATTACGTTTGTAATCACTAGATTGTAATAAGATCGGACTTGTTGTTTGGTGGACGTAGCCCAGGGATTGGGTGAACCACATTAAATCTTGGTGCCTTGTGTTCATTTTTGTGTGATCTATTATTTTCTGTTATTGGTTATATTTGCATGTAGTTTTTATTTCTGTCTATGGTTTATCCTAACAAAAACTATCACAATAGCACAAATGACTGAAATGTAAAATGCATTGGATAAAAGGATGAGGAAGGAGATATTGAGGAAAGAGTTTAAACACAAGTGAGAAATTCATGACATCAAGGACATCTTCATGGATGCTTTTATCTTGTAGTCACTAGATGAAGGAAAGACAATAATTAAGCAACTATCAGACATAGTTGACCAGGTGACAAATGAGGACTAGGACACCAATGTCAAACTCATGGAATGGTCAGAATGAAAGTTTCAAGGACAGGTTAATGAAAAGATATCAAGTGGCATTTCACTTGAACAAGTAAAGTTCACCAAGACAATAGATAAGGAAGTTGTGTGACTTTTCCAATTTCACACAAGAAACTAATCAAAGAATAATGAGCTTGGAGAGGAACTTGAAAATATCTAGCATACAATTACCTAGAGATCTAGCTTAGAGTAAGAAGCATTTTGCACAATTGCTTCACACAAAAAGGGAATTAGCTGCATTAATAGTAGAGGAGGCAAATATTAAGGATAAATTAATGCAGATCTAGTCCTCTATAACCCCTCATTTAGAAGTCCTCCACAAGGAACAAGTCTATGTTGAGACAGTATTAAAGAAATATTTGGATCTTTCTACTCTTGATGGACTTGTACACCTTGCAGCAAAGACTACCATCCAACACAAGTCATTAGACATAGCTTTAGAGAATTGGGATGGAGCTCTAAAAACAATAATGGAGGTAAACAGCAATTTTCTGGCTAAATATGGTATTACTCCTTAGAGCCCTTTGACATAAGTGTCAAAAAAGGGTGAGAATACCTATAAATAATACTTATAAATTTTGATAGCCAAGAGGGGGAGACACAAAATTTTGAAATTTTGGCACTCATATGGAAAGTAGCTCTGATGCAAATGTAGAAATTCCAAAGGCTCTGATAAAATAGATGCAGAGACACATATACATAATACAGATACAGGGCAGAAGACAAAGAGTATCAAGCACAGTCAGCACAGAATTTGGATTGCAAAAATGACAAGGCACACATCAACTTAGGGGGAGTTAAGGTATTTTGAACATTTTTTTTGAAATTTTGTGGATAAGGCACTCATAAAGATAGAATAACAATGATTAGTTAAGTGTTTTTGACACTCATGTCAAAGGGGGAGATTGTTAGCCCTTAGAAAGTTTTCACATTTGAGTGTAAACACACTTAATCACTTTTTGTATTGAAGCTGAGTACACCATGTATATCAAGCCACAATGTGTGTTGAGTGACTTCAGGTGCCAAGCAGTATATAAGTGCCAAGTGATATAAAGGTGTTGAGTCATAGTATGTGCTGAGCAAGCCAGAATGCAGTATATGTCGAGTGAGCTAGAATCATATATGTGTCGAGCACCAGTAGTCCAATATGTGTCGAGTAACACAGAATCAGTATATGATTTTTTGCCCTCACAAACTCAAATGTAAACCATTTTTGGAGCCAACGCAGAAAGATTTCGAAAAGGAAAAAGGATAAGGATAAATCATTTACAATCCCTATGAAATCTACATGCAGCCAATCAAAAAAATGGAGGAGAAATGCAACCAATGAGAAAGATACAAGGTATGAGTGATAATTTGAGATTCAATGTGGATCGAAGATCCATACCTAACCCTAAGTCTTCACATTCTTTAAAAGGAGATCGAAAACCCATTGCAAGTGTGCAAGAGAACAATGTATGGGGAGATTATAGCAAAATTTTAGTGAGAAGAAGAAAAGACTTAGAGAAATATAGCAGCATTTCTATATCTAGTTGATCATAACAACACAAGGGATAAGGGACAAGATTAGATACCAAATCATAGAGAATCAAGATCAAAAGAGAGCAGATCAAGTGCTTGAATCCAGCAATTGAAGATTGTACTCTATTAGGTCAAATGTTCTAATACTTTCTCACCATTGTATTAGATGTTCAAATCGTATATTGATAGGTTAGCTTAATAGCTAGGTAGGAGAACCTTTGGAGAAGGTGATTGAAAATCCTATGTATTAGGTGGGTTTAAAAACCTATTGTAAATCCTTTAACAGGGTGATACTTCATGTAAAGTGTTTGTAAATCCTCTAACTAGGTCACTATTGACATAGTGTAAATTCTTTAATAGGGTAGGCCTTTCATAGGGCAGACCATCAGAAGTGGTTGAACATATTGCTGCAGTAATTTTTGTGGGTGTCATCCCCACCCCAGTTTTACCTTCTTATTCCTAGAGGGTTTTTGGGTTGCCAAATCTCTTGTGTCATGTGTTGATGCATGTTTTCATTTCATGTTTGTTTATATATTTACATGCATATGCTTTACTTTCAGCTATGAGATTAATGAAGGTTTAAAAGAATAAAAACTAGGTACTTTTGATTCAACACCCCCCCCCCCCCCCTTAGAAGTACTCTTCCCATTTGAACATTCCAATAATACCAAACTGATTTGATAGATTTTGATGGCTTAAAATAATATTTTTAAATTAATTTGGTGAACACGTCTTGCCAGCGATGCACACGATGCATATAATGTGAATTTATAGAAGGAAAAGGTTGAACTTTGGGACGGCCTTCATCCAATAATTCAATAGAACATCTCCCTTATTCATGCTATGTCAGCTCCCACACGTTGTGCACTCTAAACACATAACACTGCTTAGTGATTTTCCACAACCTTGATGACACCAACAACAATAATCTCTCTCATGTTCCTCATTAAAAAAAGTCCCAATGGTGAGCATTGAGGAAAATATTCACAGCCACATGCTTGGTTTAAAAACATCTTGAAAAATTCAACATCCCCATTTTTAAGGAATTTGGATCGCTAATCAAACTCCTTTCCATATTGTCTTCCATCCTTGTTCAAGATCTTAGAAAACCTCATAGCAATATGGCATCTGTGGCAATCTAGCACATGTACATACCCATTGCTAATTTGGTATGGATGGTTTAGGATAATGTTTTAGATAAAAATCTTACAATAAAATCAAATTTTCTCGTTGGCAAATGATTTCTCAGTATTGAAAATCTACATTGAATGTGGTCAAATCCCAACACTAGTGAACAAGGCTTACTTCATCAACTTTTTACCCCAACGTTTGATCTATCTTGAGGTGGTAAAAAATCAATCCATTTAGGCTTCTCTTAGACTAAAAGTCACACTCATATATGATATATCTACAAAGTGCTTGAACAACTTCAGCTTAATTAAACAACTATCATCACATTTAAACATTTTATGGGTAAGTTAGGAATGGACTTCAACGAGTATGAGTTTGAAACCCCCTCGGCACATATGACTCTTTCCTTTATTATTGTTGTGCTTAACACCACACATCCAATTTGAGGGAGAAAGATTATCATCATTAAAGCTAAAAATATTTAATGATTAGCCATGAACCTTTGAAGATACTTTGACTTCCAACAATGCCTTGATGGTTTGATGAGATCAGTTGGGCCCCCAAAATGGGTCCGGCTAAAAAAAAATCAAACTAAAACACTTGACCTCCCAAATTGATCTATTAATTTTCTAACACTGATTGAAATCTAATTCAAACATTGAACCATCATTTTTAATTCAGTTTTCAACCTTCTACAAATTTGCCAATTTCATGCCAAGGGGTCTCCTGACTGGCCTTAAAAAGTGACTGAAACACCTGATTGGGCCTTGAAATCAGACACATTGATTCTTTGTTTCGTATTCTCTTATGCTACCAAATCTTGTGCCATGAGGACTTTAGGGTCAAAAGATATTGACCATCAAAGTTTCCTTCTCAGAACTGCCTGCAAGCAAACATGTCAGAAAACCATAAATTGCATTCGATTTTGGCTTTGAAAATAGGTTAAATTGACACTTGGGGGCACGAAAATTGGGGCATTGGTTTACTATCATTGACAGTATAAATTTGGGATTAGAGCTTATGATGAATAATTGGACACATTTGGCAAGTGGTCAAAGTGGGCTACTTGAATTTGTAGGACTGTAAACAATGGCAAAAAAGTGATTTTTGCAAATGGAATGGACCTGGGAAAGTGTGCAAACGGATTCATCAAAACTTGCAAACTAGAAAACATAAAGAAATTTTAGAGTAGAACACAAAAATACAATCTATTTGGTCTCATCTATCACAGAATGGGAGTTATGACATCCCGAACAAGTATATCCATCAATCTGCACTTTATGACACTAGTGAAACTTTACAAATTGCATATGGAATCACATTCAAAAACTAATCAAACAGACTTTTCATAAGCTCAAATCTGAAATATAGTAGGTCTCTGACTTCTAGAAAGAAATGAAAAATTAATTTTCTCATTTTGGTCAACTAGGTCAAAGTTATAATCGATCAAACAGGGCTTCCTAGAATTCTAAACAATTTACATCAGCATGACAATAGTACACAGCCGACTTTGAGGGATTCAAAACCTAGTCAAAATATGTCAAAATGACTTGAAATATGAAATATAGGTTCATTGATTTGCATACTAAATACTCCCAAAACAACGAGTCATGAAACATTACTAGGTGCAAGATATTCAATAGTAAATTAGGCCTTATGTTGTTTGACACTAGGCAAAAATGTAGATTTGAACATTGCTCAAAATGGAACTTTATAAAATGACTCGGAATGGAAATTTATCTTCATGGGATGCATGAACATACCAAATGCAAGGTGTTAGAAACATTAAATAGCTCTTATACCTCAAATGGACAGCCGGGTAAACATGCATTAAAATGCACTTATAGGGCTCAAATTTTAGAAAGGTACTCAAAATCAAGGTTTCAGTTTTGAGTCCCAATAGGTGCATTCAAATTTTAGCTTGAATGCTTTGGGATTGTAGTCATCTTGAGGTCTAACTAATAATATTCTTTCTCATGACCCATGAGAGGTATAGGATCCATCAAAGTATAGCTTCCACGATAGTTGTTCTTCTATCATGTAATGATGTTCATCTAGAAAATCCATAACCAGAGGATAAGTATCAACTAATGGTGCATCAACCAAGTGATTTGCTATAGATTGTCCCTTGATTTATTTTTTATCAACATATTGGATGTCAAATTCACTGAGGATCATTACCCATTTTGCTATGCATCCTATGACTGTTATGTGTGATAACATGTATTTTAAAGGGTCAACTTTGGAGATGAGTTACACAGTATGACTCAACGTGTAATGGCGGACCTTCTGAGTGGCAAAAGCCATAACCAAACAATATTTTTCTATAGGAGTGTAATTAAGATCGTATCTGACTAGAGTATGACTGATGTAGTAGATGTCTCTTTCTTTTCCTTTGTCATCAAGTTGTGTAAGAAGGTTTCCTAATGTTGTTTGAGTAACTCTTATGTATAGTATCAATGGTCGCTCGACAACTAGCGGAACTAAGATCGATGGATTAGCTAGGTATTGTTTGATCTTTTCAAAGTTGTGTTGACATATAGGGTCCCATTTGAAATTCTAGTCTTTCTTGAGAAGATGTGTGAATGGCTAACATTTATATGCTAGTTGTGAGATGAACTATCTTACTGATTACAATTTACCTTGGAGGGAATGAAGTTGTCACATTACCTTGAGAGGGGGCCTATCCAGGATGGCTTTGACCTTTTTGGGGTTGATCTCAATGCCATACTGTGATACAAAAAATCCTAGGAGCTTTTTGAATGTAATGCCAAAAATGCATTTCTTGGGGTTAAGCATGAGGCAGTACTTTACTAACCGATCAAACACTTCTTCATGGTGAGACGGGTGATCCATAGTATCAACAAATTTGACCAAGATGTCATCTACATAATCTTCAAAGGTTTTGTGGATGAGGTCATGGAAGATGATTATCATAGCTCATTGATAGGTTGCTCATGTGTTCTTTAACCCAAAAGGCATCACATTGTAGCAAAAGGCTCCCCAAGGGGTGGTGAATGTTGTCTTATGTTGATCCTCTTCTACTATTTATATTTGATTATACCCGAAGAATCCATCCACGAGGGGTAATAGTTTGTGGCCAGGCATGAGATCCACAATCATGTTGATATTTGGAAAAGGGAAATCATCTTTGGGACAAGCCTTATTGAGGTCCTTGAAATCTGTATAGATCCTAATATCACTAGAGGGAATTGTGACTAGTACCATGTTAAAAATCCACTTTGACTAGTCGATTGAACAGATGATCTTTGCTTCTAGCATCTTTTCCAAATCTACTTTTACCAACATGGTGACCTTGGGATGCATTTTTTGGAGTTTCTTCTTGATTGGCTTGACTTTTGGATCTACTTCTAAATGATGTACAACCAAATTAGGATCTAGTCCCGGCATGTCCTAGTATGACCATGAAAATTGAGTAATGTTTTCTTAGAGTACCTCAATGAGAAATTCTTCTTGGGGTGGTGGCAAAGATGTTGTAATGTATGCAATGTTGGGTGTCTCTGTTAGATTGATGTGGACTGATCTTGTCTCTTCAATCATGATAGATGATACTTTCATCATGTGATCTTGTGGGAGAAGGAAGGAATCTCCATCTTTAGGTGCCTCAGAGAGGTTTTCACTATCAAATGCGTCCTTTATTTCTCTTTTATTTTTTCATTGATCTAATGGTGATCCAATGGATTTTTCACCAGGGGATACTTTTGTTGTTCCTTTTTTTCTCATCATTTTTTCTATTGGAGATTTATTCCTCCTTGAAGTAACCTTTTGGGTCCAATTTGTAGACATAAGCTAATGGTGTATTTGGTTTCTTGTGTGGTGTCTCAGCCCCCATGAATCTTAGGAGTGCTTCCTTAGTATGGAACTCATAAACTTGGAGTATACTTACTTGGTCCCTAATCATTGAGTTTAGGATAGGTGAAGGGGAGGTCTATGAGGTTGATGGATAGTTCATAGAACATAGATTCTCCTAGGGAGATGTTGGTATCATGGATATCATCGTAGGCTCTCTTTTCAACATCCTTAAGGATGTCTTCAGCCTCTATGAGTTCACCTTGCATGTTTAAGAAGGCATGACCATCTTTACTAGTTCCCCCAGTTGTTGGGAATCCAAATCTTAAGCCTTTCTTCTTCTCTTGCTTGTATGCCTCTACGAGTTGCCTAATTCCTGACTCCTCTTTTCCTAGGCCACCTCCTTGATAATCCCATTGTTCAATAGAAATTTGATGTGAGAAGGGATATTCTTGTTTGAAGTAGTTGAGGATATTTTTATCTTTTAGAGGTGGATCCTTGTATATCCATGTACCGATATCAAGGGCCATTTCTTATCCATTAAGGATCTTGTTTACAAAAAATGTAGTGGGTCCAAGTCATTTGAGTTAAGGAGTTGTATCTTTCTATGGTCCTTGATAGGTTGGGTGCCCCCGAGTGTGTGGGTCAGGAGGCCAAGTGCCAACAAAAATGAATATGAGTGACTATATTCTCCACAAACTTGGTAGTTGATCTTAATGGCGGAGAGTGTGGAGGCTAAGATGGTGTTAGGGTTGTTGTAGGTACTAGAAGAGTTGGTGATGGTGGTGTCGATCTCAATTCTTGGGATATGATTATCATAACATGCTTCTACCATGTTGCAATACACAAAGTGTTCTAGATTAGCATGGATGGTTATCTTAGTACCATGATGCAAAAATTTGACACACTGATAATAAGTTGATGGAATGACTTTAATGGCATTAATCCATGATCAACCAAGGAGGATGTTAAAAGGTAGGTTAAGATCAACTACATGACACATTATTTCTAGAGTAGCAGGCCCAATTCTGATGGGCAATAAGATAGTTCCCTTTGTAGTTCTTTCCAAGTTGTTATAGGCCTTGATAGTGATGACCTCATTCACTATGTCTGCCTCAATATATCCTACTTGTATAATGAACTTTAAAGTACATAGGTTCAAGGTAGACCCATTATCTATCATGACCCTTTTCATGATGAAGTTAGAGACCATGACTACAATGTAGAGTGGAAGGATGTGATCTGGCCTAATTTTTGGGACATCAAAGGATTTGAAAGATAGTGCACATGATGTAGAGAGGTGTCCTACTAGGTTTCTAAACTCTATGGCATTGATATCAGTGGGGACACGAGATTCATGGAGGGTATTGTTAAGGATTTCTCTATAAAGCGGGTTGGTACAGAGTAAATCTAGGGTGGATATTTGGCTAGCATGTTTCCAAGATGTTCCAGAATATTGTATTGCATTGTTGAAGAAGTGGGTGTAGGTGCAGGTGGCCCTACAATATTGTGTTGGGTATGTTGTGTTGTGGTTGCACAATGATTGTTTGGGCCCTTGATATTCATCACATTAATAGAAGGTTCATCTTGGGATATACATTTGATCAAATTGTCCTAGTCAAGGTATGTCGAAGTGTAATCTTGTGATTTGTCACAATTGTCACCATGCATGGGTTGGGTATTGTTTTCTCTATTATTTGTGTTGGCATTGTTTTTCTGTATAGGTTCTTTGCTTGCTTTTTGTGCTGTTGTGCGGTGGGAATGCATTTTGATAGATCAATAGTTCTACATTTGGAGATGCTTGTGCTCCCACCATGATTTCCTTATGATTAATTGGATCTTGCATATAATCTTTGAGTTGCATGCATTTGAGGCTGAGATGCCCTTTCACGCTTTGAAATTTGTAGAATTCATTCTCTCTATACCACTATGCTTTAGGTTGGCTTGGGCCCAAAAATTGTGTTTATGGGTAGTGGATGAGATTTTCATGGGCTATTTTGTCAAAAATGACTTTAAGTGGTTCCCCCAAGGGAGTGTATACATGAGGTAGCTTGGTTTTTGTCTAGTTGGGATGGTGATAGCATTGGTCTAATTTGTTGGTCCTTGATAAGTGGGCATTGGTGTGTTGTGTTGATATTGATGTTACAGAGGTTGTTGGTATGTTTTATGATAGCACATGTTTGGTTGATATGATGGTGTTGTTGGAATATCTACTAATGAGGGGTGTTTGATGTGTTGGGTGCAGCACCAACTACATGGACATATCAGGTATCAATGGCACCATTTGTTACTATATTCTTGTTCTTGTTCCAATACCATGGTTTATCATTAAAGTGTCCTCACTCTTGGTTATTTTCATTATGTAGCTTTATGATTCCATCATTAATAAGCCCTTGCTTAAAGCCCATGCCTTTCTCTTTGATATCTTTGTATGTTTGTAGGTATTCATTACCATGTGGTGAGAGAGTCTAAGATGTGGATTAACATTTTGACAAGGTGGCGCTCTAGTATTTCACAAGATATTTGTGTTGTGAGAGTTTTCCACCTTTGCAAGTAATCAGTGAGGATTTCAGCCTCTTTTATTTAGTGTAGACTAAATTAGCAACGTATGACTCAGTTTCAACAAGATGGGTATATTGTGCTCCAAACGCTTCTTAAAGATCAATGAATGTGTTTACTGTGCCCTAGGGTATTCAATAAAACCATTTGAGAGTGGGACCTCCTAGACTTTTAGGAAAGAGGTGCATGAGGAATATGTCATTGTAGGCCACTTCTTGGAAATGCATGTAAAATTCTTTGACATGCATGATTGGATCTCCTTTCCGCCTGAATTTATTAAATTTGGGGATCTCAAAGTGCTTGGGGAAGGGTGTCATTATGATAGCTCTATCAAATGGGTATGGAAAAACATCTTAAAATTTGAAGGTCTTGGATTCAGTTCCATCTTTGAGTGCCTTCAAAGAATTCTTCATTTCTTCCCACTTGGGGTTGACAAGTGTTATTGTTGGTGTCCCCATTCCCAGTGCCCCCGGTACAAGATATGTATCAGATGGAGTGGGTGAGTATGGATGGTTTAGATGGGTGTATTGATGTGGGTGAAATTTGGATTGAACTATTGCTTGGATGGGATTTATTGGTTATTGGGGTGGTGGTTTTATTTACTATTGTACTTGGTAGGTGAATTATTGATACTGCAGTTACTACTAGGGAGGATAGGTAGATGGATAATTTTGCATGGGTGCTTGTACATACTATTTTTGTGGTATTTGTTGCTAGAGGGGTGGTGGTGGATATGGTTGTGTTATGCTTTGAGATTGCACATTCTTTGAGGTAGGAGCATCTTAGGCTTTCTTACAATCCTGCATGTTTGGAAAGATTTTGGTCAAGTGTTGAGGAGTATTAAGCTTGGATTTTGGTAGAGTTATGTTTTCATGGTTAGCGATGTGTTGGAGACACATTGGGGAACCTTTACTCATGATTGCATAGAGATTGGATGGATTGAGTTGGAGTTTGAACTATTTGAACCTTGCTGCTAGAACTGTGTTTTTTTTGGTTTTTGAGTGACATGATTGCTGAAATTGTAAGTGCTTTAGGTGGTGTACCTAGACATGTGGGCACTAAAGATGGTTATGAGGAATCTATTGAAGACTTTGAATTTTCTGAATCAAGTAGTGAGGCCCGAACTGATCATATGGAGAGACCTATGGGAAATAGGGTTGGTCAGTTTGCTCGACCTGGATCTCAGTTGAAGCTGAAACATAAGATGGTGGTTTCTAATTTTTCAAGTACTTTGAATCCTAAAGACCTGATTGATTGGATTGGTGAATTAGAAGACTACTTTGAGCTTGAGAATATTGAGGATCCACTCAGGGCAAGGTTGGCACAAACTAAGTTGAAGCGACATGCTGCTCTTTGGTGGAAGGAACTACAAAGAGACAAAGAAGAGGAAGGTGAGATGAAGATCACTGGATGGAAATTGATGGTGACTAAGTTGAAAGCTAAATTCATTCCTACTAATTATGAACTTGATTTGTTTAAAAGGTTTCAGAATCTAAAGCAGAAGGATATGACTATGAAAGATTATATAGATGAGTTCTACAAATTGACTGTTCGGTCTGGGCATAGGGAATTGTCAAAAGAGAAGGTAGCTCGATATATTAATGGTTTGAGATTCAATATTTAGGATGAGGTTGGTATGCTGAATATTTCTTCAGTTGAGGATGCTTATCAATATGCTTTAAGAGCAAAAGAGAAGCTAAAAAGGAAGAATCAAGGTAGTTCCTGAGGGAAGGAGAAGCAGGATAGTTCAGCACAAGCTAAACCAAAAGAAGAAGGTGAACCAAAACTTGCTGATCAGAAAAAGAGGATAGGTGGAGGTAGGTTCAAAGGTAATTTTTCCAAGTGTGGCCAAGAAGGGCATAGATCTTTTGAATGTCCAATTGGTAGGACAAATGTTGTTGTGAATGAGGTTGAAGTTTGGGGTAGTCATCCAGAGCAAGGAGAGAGTTTTCTGGCTTGACGAGTATTGATTGGTGAGAGGACATTGGATTCTGGTTAGAGGACTAGTCTATTCAAAACTCATTGTAAGTCTAGTGGTAAAGTTTGCAAAGTGATTGTGGATGGTGGTAGTACTAATAACCTTGTTGCTGAAGAGATGGTTCAAAAACTTGGTTTGAAGAGATTCAGACATCCTTATCCTTATAGGATTGGTTGGTTGCAAGGTGAGCATGCTTTGGAAGTGAGGGAGCAATGCCTTGTTGATTTCTAGATTGGACAGTATAAGGATCAAGTGTTGTGTGATATTGTGGATATGAACAGTTGTTGTGTGTTACTTGGCAGACCTTGGCAGTATGATTGTAGGGTTGTGCATGATTGTGTTAGGAATGTGTTTACTATTCTGAAAGGTGGTAGGAAGTTTTCCTTGATTCCTTTGTAGAATGAAGAGCTTTGTAGGAGGAACCTAAGTATTGTCAGCTGAGTTGAGTTGGAAAATTTTGAGAAGGTTGGGGATCAACATGGAAAGTAGACTTATGGAACACCTGTGGTGGATGTGAAGAAGAAGAAGAAAAAAAAAGGAAAGAGTGTACAAGTTAAAGATTTGGAGGATGTGTATATGAAGAACCAGTTTGAGATTTATGTGTTGAATCCCAGAAGATGTTCTTCTAGTTACTAGAACATTTTTTTGAACCTGGGGTGTCTGTTGTAGGAGCATCCTAGGCTTTCTTGCAATCCTGCATGTTTGGAGAGAATTTGATCAAGTGTTGAGGAGTATTGAGATTGGATTTTGGTGGGGTTATGTTTTCATGGTTAGGGATTTTTTGGAGACACATTGAGAAACCTTTCCTCTTGATTGCATAGATATTGGATGGATTGATATGGAGTTTGAACTGTTTGAACCTTGCTGTTGGAACTGTGTTTTTTTGGTTTCTAGGTGCCTGTTGTAGAGTGTATAACTAATTATGCTTAATAAATGAGAAGTTGTGCACTTTAGGGTTTTAATAGGGCCTAGATTAATTCCTTGTTTCAAGAGCACAAGTCCTAATCCATTATAGGTTGGGAGATATGACAATTCTCCCGAAGTATCAATTTCTAGCAATTTCGTGCTACAGTCTATTGTGGGTGACTTTTAGAATGGATGCACACTTTTCATTGGGGAATCAAACTTTTTAAATTTAAGGAGTTTTAGAGGACCTATATTTCTACGTATGATTCAAAGCACAAGTTCTAATTCGATCAGAGCTAGGAGATATCATGATTTTACTCGGATATCAATTTTTGGACATTTAATTGATGTTGCAGGTTGACTTGTGGCATTTAATTTATGTATTTCTATTTAATTTGTGTTATGGGACAAATTGTGGCTTGGATTAGTATAATTAGGGTTCTTGGGGAGTCTTTTAGTCATTATGGAGTTGGGATAGAAGGAAGGATAGATGGGAATTCGAAGAGCTATAGCTACAGCTTAGGAACTAGAGGATCTCTTGGTGGACCTGTGGGTACAAGTGTGGATTCTTCTTGGTGTTCTTATCCAGTTGTGTATCTGGACTAGCTGAGATTGGTTATAAGTTGGATCATGTTAGATGTTGTAGAACTAATTTTGTAATTTGCTATTTTTATTTGGCCCTATCTTGGAAGACCTTACAGCCGGGCATATTGCATGTAATTAGTTATATTTATGAACAAATTATTGTGAGTTGGCATCAGATCTTGCATTGTTGTTTCTTGTTGTTGTGTTTCTATTGTGTGGTTATATAGCTAGGGGCTAGGACATCTTATTTGGGGATTCTCTTGCCTTGCAATGTATCATTCTTCTCAACGTATGTTGGTTGTGCTCCTACCTAGGAGGGCAACTCAGTGTTGAGGGGTGCCAAATAATTAATGTAGGGAATTATCCCCATTGTTGGCTATTATTTTTGTGGTATTGCTTGTCTACCCCCTAAGGGTGGCATAGAAAAGTAACTAGTGATGGGTGGTAGCATATTGGTTGATGTTCTTGAAAGGTTAGGATAAATGAATTACTAGTTGGGAGGCTTATGGTATTCCCCTGCGAAAGTCCAAAACTACAAGGACCAAATAGAAATGAAGTGGTGGTGTTTGGCATAGATGCAAATAGACTAGGGGTGATGAGAGGTTGATTTTTAGGCCATCTTGGTGACATCCCTATAGTGAATTACAATTTTGATTGAGTGTTCCATTGGAATGTGTTGGGTACACTACTAGCGAGTATGTATGAGGTAGAGGCAACAATTTGGGAGGTGGAATGTCTTATAATGTTGAATGGAATTGATGCAAGGTGTGATGGGGTAGCAATAGTAGTGATGGAAGTGACTGTAGATGTGAGTGGTGGTAGGTTGCTAAGGTGTTGTGGGGACCAATGACTGTGTAATGGTGGGTTGGTTACTTTATGAGATGGGAGAACAGAGGTGGGTGGAGGGTATATTTGGGTCCATGATTTTTGGTATCACTATTTGATGTCCTCTTCTCAGTATGAAAAAGGTGTCATTGGGATCAAAGGGACCAATGGGTGGTGGGAACTTCCCAAATAATGGATGTGCAAGATGTGATATGTCTAAAGGTGGTGGCCTCCCAAACCCAAAGGCACCAACATTATCTCTCTGAAAATTTGCAATGATGGTTTCTCTATTTTTGTCTATGATAGCATTGACAAGGGTTGCATGCCCAAGTTGATTCATAAAGGCATCTATGTCTGATAGTGAGGGACCCAAATCTTCTAGATTCTATGGTGGTGGGTCATGTGTGATTACGGATACCATTGAGTCTGGCTGTTTGCTAGCTAAGTCACCACTAAGACTATGGTCCATGTCCCTCTTCTTCCTTTTGTTCTTGCCTAAACATGTGGTAGGTAGCATGAAATGATAATGAGCTCCTAAGGGTGAGATGTAAGATGGTATGACAATGGGTGAAAATATGCAAGGGGGTGTTTTCTAATCTTCCTAAGGATGTGACAACTATGATGCAAGGATCTTTTAAGATGTACACATATATAATAGATGCAAAGGAGGAGGATGGAGAAACTTACTTCTAATGATATGATATCAAGGGGAGCTAAAGGTTTAGTGATGTGATGTCAAAGTAAAAGAGAGTTCATCCCATGTGTAAGCTCAAGATATGATGTTAATGTCAACTCTAGGATGAACTTATGACCCAAGTAATGATCAAATGTGGAGCCCAACCTTTTAGCTCAAGGTAATGAGGGACACAAGTGACAAAGATAGACTACCCTAGAAAATTATTTGTCAAAGGGATAGTCATGATAGTATTATGGATGTAGGATGTATGATAGACAACTCTAACAAAGTGACACCAAATGCTTAAGGATGATGAGGATGATGGGGAATTTTGATCTATGATAAGATTTGGATGGGGGTGGGTTTCTAAAGTATGATCTAAGGATGATGAATCTAAAAATTCCTAACAGGGATAATAACCTATATGGTAACTCTAAGGGAAAAAACCATGATGTGATAAGTCCAAAGTGTGTGTGGAAGAAGAAGGAACCAATCAAAGTGAGTGTAGCTAGTGTAGTTGATGAGGTTGTGATTAACTCCACATATGAAGGTCATGTTTTGAACTTTGTGATCCCACTCAGATTGTGGGGCAACCTCAATACCTTCTTTTTGAATTCTATATAGTTTAGCAAGTCTTGGATTGGGTGTGTGTTTCTTGTGTTCAACTTCTATCTCTCTATATACTGCTAGTTGTTTAAGTTTGACCTTTTTAAATTTGGGTTTTGACTGATCTAACATTAGGTTTCCACTAATTGGCCTTAGGTTTATCTCAACTTTGGTTCAAGGAAGTGACTATGCTAATTATGCCTTTCACTTGGGTTGGAAAACATGAATATTTGGATAGTAAACGAGTCTAAGTGGGCAAAAAATAATTCCTATCAATGGATGAGATAAGAGCTAAAGTGGACCAAACTAGACTTAGGGTTGTTGCAAATGGACTTGCAAACTACCATTTTTTGGAAAAAAACAAAAAGGATAAGACTCTTTTGATAGTAGATAGGATGTATTGTGAGAAAAAAATCTCTCAAAGGATAAGGAAACTTTGAGAGAGACAACAAGTGATCTCGTTAGCAAAAGGATTTGATTAGTAATCAATGTGTATGTTTTTACAAAAAAAATTGTAAGGTCATTTCACAATGCAAACAATTCAAGCACACTTTATCTCTATTGTCAATTTGGTTTCAATGTGTTACTCATTAGGCCTGTTGGGAGGAGCCCATCTTGATGTTTTCTGGATCTAGTGTGATATTTCTCTCTAATCAAAGAGGTAAGTCAATACAAGAGTTGATCAAAAAACTTATAAGTCAATGATCCGTCAAACTATGAAAAATAGAAGTCCCCCTCTTGTGGGGACACTAACTCTTGGGGATGAAGTCCAAGTAGCCTTATGCCTCTACTAGGGAAAATACATATGTCAAGTAACTTCATAGAAACCTTATATTCACTTGCACCATGAGTAACATGCCAAGGATAAAAGAGTAGCTACTAAATTGGTTCATAATTATATCCTTGGAGTCAAGTCAAATGGTTGTTATGAGCATGATTAACTTAAAAATCTATTTTGACCATACTGAAATCATGGGAAAGTTTTCCCACCTCAGGCTGCCATCAGAAATGCATCCCCTAAACTTGTCTAGATGGATAAAAACATTTACCTTTCTTCTCATTTATACACCAACCAAAGGGGTTTACTAGTTTGAGCTTCTATCCAAAGGGGAGATGCTTCTCAGAGGATGATGAACTTGCTAGAAGAACTCCTAAGTTGTTGAAAATGATCTTGCTAACAACTTTCGGTACATGTGTCACATAATTTAAGGGTTCTACTTTGCAAAAATAAAAGATAGCTCAAAGACGTATTGAAAAACACATCTTAAGACATGTAAGCCACTTTGTTCATTCCAACTTTGAAGATTTTTAGATTTTATATGTATTTTGAAGACAATCATGATTAGCATAAAATGTTCATTCCAACTTGACAGCGATGGTCAACAAAATAAATCAAGTCAACAAAGTAAAACATGCGTAAAAGCTTAGAAAGAAGTGGAATAAGAGCTTTTTATCTTTAAAGCATTCAAGATTGTGTGAATTCTTTTTAAGCCCCAAATTTGAAGTGTGTTACTTTGCAATGTTCATTGATTTTTAGGCACTCAAGATTGTGTGAAAGTGTTTTATGACCAAATTGAAGTGTGATTCATAGTATTGGTTCTTTAGTCCTTGGCATTCAAGATTGTATTTATTTGATTAATAATTCATTCCATTGAAAGTGTGTTTGTTGATTTCCTTTAAAGCACTCGAGATTGGATTTGATCAAGTTTTAAGCCCAAATTGGAATGTGTGAGTTTAGACCATGGTTAAGCATACAAGTAAATTTTTTAAATAGTCTTAAAACTTAACCAAAACATGCAACCACAATGTTAGTAAAATTGCTCCTCCACCTACAAATAAGATCACCCACAGTTAGTTAAATAAAATAAATGCCCAACAGAGACAATGAATGCAATGAAATGTAGGATAGATGCACATTAAAATTATAAGAAATACACAAAAAAAGGAACAAATACACAAAATTACTACACAAATGCACAAAATTATTAAAGAAATGCAAAGAAATACTACACAAAAGTGTTGAACTACTGCATGGATGTACGAAATTACTACATATATGCACAAAAATAATGAACAAATGCACGAAATTACTAAACAAGTGCGTAGAATTACTGAAAAATATGTGGAATTATTAAATGGATGCACATAAATAATGAATAGATGTGCATAATTAATAAACGGATGTGTAGAATTATTGAACAAATGCATGAAATTAATAAACAGATGAGAGGAATTACTAAAAAAATGTGTGGAATTAATAAACGGATGTGTGGTAGTTGTGAATGGATGCACGAAAGTAAGGAATGGATGCACAAAAGTAAGAAATGAATGTGCAAGAGTAAGCAATGGATGTGCGAGAGTAAGAAATGGATGTGTTGGAGTAAGGAATGAATACACAGAAAGGATAAACCAATGTATAGGAAGATAGAGAATAGAGATGGTTCGGGACATAATGAAGAAAGGTGATAAAAGATAGAATAAAAGTGTTGACATAGTGAACATATGCATAGTAGTAATGTGAAAATGTGCTGAAATGACCCAAAAAAGGTTTGCTCGAGCTTTTTTGATGTTTTGAGTGTGCTTTAGGGTTTTTAAAGAATTTTTCCTTGCAAATGTGTTTCCTGACCTACACAATCAACAAAAACACATTGCAACACAATCAAAAAACAACAAACATTAGATTGTTAGTATGTAAGAAAAATAGATATAAATAGATGAATGAATGACCCATTTGCAGGGTCCCAGTGGGCGTGCCAAAATGTAGAGCTATAAAAACTAGAGTGCAAAAAACATTAAGCAATTGAAAAACATTCACAACCTAATCACATACCAACATATAGATTTGACAATAAAAGCAAATAAGAGGGATGCAAATCGAAGCAGAGCTCTCCAAGCTTATATCAATGAGTAGATGTGTCCAAAGGATGGAGATGTATGCTCAAGTGTGGCCTCAAGCTTCAATGTATGAGAGATGGATGAAGGATTCAACAATGGATGAATGACTGGATTTTGCCTTTATAATGGTATTTCAATAGTTCTTAAGATCTAAAAATAGTATTATAAGTTTGCATATGAAGATGGATGATTTGTGAGAGAAGAGGGGTTCAATTTATATGCAATTGGGTGAGAAGTAGATAAGAATTCCTGATGGATAGTTAACTGAGTGAGGTGTGAGATAGGCTTCACTTAACTGAGATAGGTGGAGGAGATGTGGCATGAGAGTGTACTTGGGCCTGAGTTAGAGGGAATAAATTATGCCTTAATTTATGTAAGAGGAGATGATGTGTTTTAGTTAAGGTGGGTGTGTTACAAGCTAGGGTTATCGTTGCACCAAAAGTTCAACCTATCAATGCTCGATACAACCACTAGATTTATAGAACATAGGAGGCGGTTAAGCCATGTCACAAATCTTGAAGGGGAACTTTGGTGATTAGTCCAACAATCCCCCCCTCAGCATTACCCAATGAGATTTGAACCTGTGACCAAGCTTTGATACCACTTGTTACAAGCTAGGGTTGTTGTTGCACCAAAAGATTGACCTATCAATGCTTGATACAACCACTAGACTTATAGAACATAGGAGGTGGTTAAGCCATGTTGCAAATCCCGAAGGGAAACCTTAGCAGTTAGTCTAATGAAATGAGGTGGCTCAATCGACTAGATGAGGTGGGAGGTGGATGGATTTGTTAGAGAAAAAGTTGGTGGGTGATCTTAATTAAATAAATGAATTTATAATTAAAAATGAGAATTTTTGGTGCATGAAATCTAATTAAATAAATGAATTATATAATTAAAAGAGGAATATTTGATGCATGAGTTGAGTTTGGATAATTGTTGGGTTGAAGGGTTAGTTTGTGGGTGGAGGGATTTAATTAATTAATTAAATTAAATAGAGAAGGGTTTTGGAGATTAAATTAAATGGGTTTTGCATTTATTTAATTTTAGTAGAGGGAGGGGGGTTTTATTAATAAATTAGACTATTGGTTGTCTGAATTTATTAATTTGGCTATAATTAATTAATTAAGGGATAGCGCTAAAATAATTTAATATTTAATATTTAATTAATAAATGCTTTAGAAGATGACTAAATTTGATTACAAAATTATGTGATCTGATTTAGGTGTGTATAGGTCACATGGATATTACCTTTTCAAATACAATGCCGGAATGAGTATTATCCATTGGACATTATGCCACTATCCCACTAGTCATTGATTTGAGCAATAAATGAAGACAAAAGTTATGGATCAGTAGTAAATGCATTTATAGAGAAAATGATTGTAAAATTTTAGAGGATGGAACCCATGAGAGAGAGGGTGGCTTGTTGAGGACTTTATGTTAGAAGATGGCATACATGCTTGGGTTGTCATTCATGAGAAACAAGCTCCACCTTTTTGCATTGTATTGGTAAGTGTGTTGTCATAAACTTGGGCAGGAGCTTATCATTTTTTTAATGTCCCTATTAGTGATTAATAGGGAGGTTAGAAGTTGTGCTAGGATTAAAAAATGGTGAGCAGAGTAGGTAACATTAATGTAAAAATTGCAAAAAGTATGACAAAAGATAATTGACCAAACAAACAAGGCTAGAAGGTGAACAAGATAGGGAATTTCAAGAAGAATGCAAAATCTAATACCAGTTCGGTGCCACATCCATGGCTAAAACTTTGAAACCCTAGCAAGGAGAGAAAAAGGTTAGAGAAAATATGTTATGAGGTACCCCCCTGCAATAACAATCTTCCTACAAATATCAATTATATTGTAGAAACTTCAAACCCATTTTCAATCCTAGGCATGCAAAAGGAATTGGAACATCTAGACACAAAGTGGACAATCCTCAAAGAATTAGGGGTCGTTTCAGCAGAAATCTTGGTAAATGATGCAAAGAGAATAAAAGTTAAAACCTTGACAAATGTGTGTGGAAATGTTAGCAATCGAGCCACAGTTATCCCAAATCAGGTAACTTTGTTCCATTTCGACTGGGAGGAAATTAGCAATCTTCAATCAAATCTCCACTCTTCTAAACCCTCCAAGCTTTCCAATTCCCTGGGCTCACATAGTATTCACCCCATCATCTTTTCTATGGCAAGTTTGGATAATTTGATTAGGTTTTTTAATCTTACTAAATATTCAAATCATAATAAAAATGAGTTGTTTTCTCAGCAGATAGGTTTTCTATCTGATCCCTTTGTGGATCCCCCAAATCTGCATGTAAGTCAACCTAGGAAGACTCAAATAACAACTCTCACCTCTTCCTTCACTTCTCCTAATTCATATATTTTGCCTCATCATAGAAACTTTGTATCCAATCTCTAGTTTACCCTAATAAACAACCCATCTTTACTCTTAAACCCAATCCCTAAAAATCTAAAGGAAAATTCCTTATTATTAGTAATCATGATAGTGAAGATTGTTGGCAGTAGTACCAAAATGTTGGTTTATTCACATTTAGAATAGACCAAAATCAGAGATGACCAATCTCATCCATTGGTTACAGAAATTTTGCAATAACTAGGTAAGTATCTCTCACCACTTTGACAGATTAGAATACATACATTGTAGTAATGAATTTGTAAAAAAAGATTTTCTCTATGTCTCTGATTTGTATTTTAAAGGTTATGCTATGAATTTCTTTGAATGGATTCTAGACTCTAAGGAAGAAATGATAAACTTCTTGATCCCAAACTGGATCACCCTCCAATCCCTTCCCCTAGAACTTCTGCATGTAGAAATTATTAGGAAAATAGGGCTCTTAATTGGTGACTTGATTGGCATGGATGCATCTTTCAGTTATTGCAATAATATCAAACTTTTGATCAATTGTAAGGTTAATAACTTGGAATTCAAACCGATTAAAGTAATAACAAACAAAGTTATCCAAGAACTTCGCCCTTCACGAAGGTCTTCTGCTCCTCATTTTTGAGTTTCTGAAAACCCAAACAAGAGTCAAGTCCATTGGGGTTTCGGGTGGCTCCTCGGAGGACACTACCAGCTCAGACTCAAGGGAAGTGCGCGTTGTGAAATTTGTCAAGTCTGAAACCCCAAAAGCCAATCCCTCTCCCTGCTTCCCTAGCAGGAAGAGCCCTAGGTGCCCTTCCCCTAACCCCCTTTCCCCTCATCCTAAGGAGTCTAGTGATGAGTCAGATACGGAGTCGGAGGAGGCGGATTCAGTGGCAGAGAAGGAAAGTGAGTTGGAAGACGACAAGGAGAAAGATAATGACAAGAAGGAGGTGACCCCCTTGGTAACCCAGGATAACCCCAAGAAAATAAAATTGGACCAAACCCCAACCCATGATCATCTCAGTGACCACGCTGATTTGCCCCCCAGCCCTACTGCACCCACCTCCCCCCTGGAGGTCCCCATTTTGCCCCCAGAAGAGATGATAGAAATCATGGTTGAAAAGGGGGGGGAGGCCATCAGAAAAAATAAGAGAAGATCTTGGACCAATTTCAATGTGGATAGGGTCAGTATGGGCATTGTTAGAGAACTTGCTAAAATCCAGGTGTTGGGGGATCTCGACAATAGCACCCACTATGACGAGCTCCTTGACCCGACTCTTTTGGTTCTCTCTGACAATGTTTGTGAAATGGGTTTCAACTTTCTCAACAATGCAAAGAACAGCCTGATTGACAATTTCTGCTCCATTAAGTGGCTTTTTCAAGAAATTGAGACTCTGAAGGATAGGTCCAACCAGACCAACAACAGGAGGGGTGTCAAGGATCATGAGGCCAGAGGTAGTAAAGACCAGGTGGGCAGCCAAGAAAAAGACAGAAGCCAGGACCCCAAAGACAATTAGGAGGACAGAATCACTCGGCTCAAGCAGAAGGTCCAAAGGCTGGATTCCATCCACCAGATTGTGACTAAACAGATTGTGGATACCCTCCATACCTTGAATGAAAACATTGTTAATTTGGGGGACTATCTGACCAATGTCGGTCTTGTGGGGAACGTGGAGCAGAGTACAGAGCATGGAACTAGCCGGGAAGATCCTCAAAAAGAGACTGGAATCCAGGAAAGTCAGGGGGACCAGATGCATTTCCTCCCCACGATCCAGGAGGAAGAGGCCAACCAGAAGGAAAGTGATGCTGTAGAAACCCTGCAGGCAATGGAAAAGAAGGGACACTAGTCTGCCCGCCAGGCTCTATTCCTGGCCTTTGTTTCTCAGGCTTCAAGCCTTTTTGTTTTTGGCCTTTTGAGGTAGCTTTTTTTCTGTCTTTTCTGCTTTAAGTTGTTTTTTGCTGTAAAACTTTGGGTTTCAGGATCCCTGTAAAACCTGTTTTCCTAATAAAAAACAAACAAGGTTATCCATAACTTAAAGTTCTACAGATGTGAAGGTAAAATCTCTTAGATAATTAGACTAGACGATTATAGGAAAATATTATTCAAAAAGTTGCAATTAATTGCGGATCTTAAGAATACATTCCCTATTATGAATATAAGGAATCAAAGAGAATATCAGAGGAATTCTATACATGAGAAAGAGCTCAAAAAGATTTATTAGGACACTGCAAGGAAAATAGAGTTAGTATTTGAGAAGGGAACAGTCAGAACAGATAAGACAACAAGGTCAAGCTCATCGATAGAGATCATAAACAACCCATCTCTAATTCCCAAAGAAGTATAGAAGAAAGCAACGGAGATTACACTAGAAGATAAAAAGAAAGAAATTCAAAGCATAGAAGGGGAAAAACATTCAATATCAAAAATCAGCAAAGAAAATATTAAAGTACCAAACATGGAGGAATGCAAAGGAATCAGTCCTATTTCAAAAATATAGAACTCTTGTGCAAATCAAAGCCCCAAAGATCTCAGCAGAGAAAAAGAAAAAAGTATTCTAGATATAGCTAATATAAGGGAACAAGGATCAACCATCAATAGCAAAAAAGTCAAAAAAAAAAATCAAAAAAGTCAAAAAAAACAAGAATACAAGACTAATGAATGAAGAAGAAAAGTCATTAGAAAATATGGTGAAACAACAGGACAAAAAGTCATTGGATAATGTGGTCAATAGTATAGAAGAAATAGAAAACAACCTCCTATTTGCAGGTGAAGTTACAGAGCATGGGAAATTTAAGTATATAGAAAAAGAGAGGGGAACACCACAAAAATGGATAGAAGATCTTGTGAAGGAATCTAGATTCACTAATAAAGAGACAATCAGTAGGTTTACCAAATTTTGGCAGACTCCACTTACCAATTCAGAATCCCCTGATCCTAACGTCAGCAAGCACAAGGCTAAAAGAAGTGACCAGTGCAAGAGAAACAAATCCTTAACACAAGAATTTCAAGAATTTTTTAATAAGGATCTAGCATGGGATGAAGACTTAGAAAGGGAAATTCCAGACAAGATAGAGGAAGACAACTTGGAAACATTAACTAAGGAACTGATTCAAATATTTATCTTTGAGAATATAGATAAGAGAAGTGAATCACAGGAAGAGAACCTCATACAACAAGTTTTAAAACTAGGAGGAGATAACTATACTTTTGAAGACTTAAAAAGAGATTTGCTAAGTATAGAGGGTGAAGACATAAATAGGAAAGCCTTATAGATATCCAAAGATGCACCAATGATAGCCCAAGGTAATGACTCTAAGGGGAGTGATTTCAAGAAGGTACTATCAATAGATGATAGACTTATAAAAGATCAGGTAAGCCTTGCAAAGAAAATATTACAAGAATTGGTAAATGAAGATAAAGATGAAAGAGAAGGTAAACAATCAAAAATTGTGGTAAATGCACAGGAGAACATAGAGCATCTGGGAATCCAGATGAACTAGGAAGGGATAAACTTTCCTAAGTATGGAAAAGTGAAAGCCAAAAGAGGTAGGAAATCTCTTAATCAACTTAGAGAAGCTGATGGGGAGGCAAAAGAGTAGCAAAAGATCAGTCAATTACTTAACCCAAGGAAGGGGAAGATCCTTCCCAAGGAAGCATGCAAATCACTACTTGGAATGCTAGGGGCTTAAATACACCTAGCAAGAAATAATTATTAAAACAAAACATAAAAATATTTGAATCTGAAATCATTATGATACAAGAAACAAAATTAAATAAGGAAGAAGGAACCAAGCTAGAAGAGAAGTAGGTAGTTGGAATGTTAACCTTCACGAATCTAGAGGAGCATTAGGAGGTCTAGGCATTATCTGGAATCCTAGGAAAATTACTCTTAATATATTAAAAATAAATAACTCTTGGATGAGCAGCAGAGTCAAAAGCATCAAAGCTAACCTACAATTTATTTTAGTAAACATATATGGTCCAGTATATAACACAGGAAAAAAAGAAAAAAAAACTTTTATGGGATGAAATTAGCATATTTATCAATAATCATAGAAATGAACTTATACTCATAGGTGGTGATTTCAACACTATCTTAAACATAATTGAAAATTTTGGTGGCATCCAACGTTCCTCCCAAGCCTCTAAAGATTTTAAATACTAGTGTGACTTTAACAACTTGACTGATATTCCACTTAATAATGGGAAATATACTTAGAATAATAAAAGGAAGGATTTTTCTTATATAGCTAAGAAATTAGATAGATTTTTCCTCAGAGGAGAAGTGAGTGAATTAAACTCCAATATCCAATCCTCTATTCTACCAATAGTAGTATCTAACCACTATCCTATTAGAATTCAATTCTTTGAACCTGTTAAACCAGTTAGGAACCCTTTCAAATGCAAAAAAATGTGGTTTCTAGACTTAAACTTTCTAGAGCATCTTAGACAATGGTGGAATTAAGGTAACTTGAAAGGCTCTTAAATGTATATTTTTCTCTTCAAAATGAAAATGCTTAAAGAAAACATGCTTAAATAGAATAAATAACACTTTAATAGTATATTTAAAGAAAACATAGAAATTGAGGAAAGATTAAAAGAGCTAAACTTAGAAGTAATCAAAAAGGGGATGAATAATGACAGCTTTCATCTAGAAAATGAATTACTTGCCAAGCAAGAAAGCATATTGGCAAAAGAAGAAGTCTTTTGGAGATAAAAGTCAAGAGAAAAATGGCTATATGAAGGAGATCAAAATACATAATTTTTCCATAATTCTACTCTACATAGTAGAGACAAAAGTAAAATACTAAAAATCAAAGATCCTTTGGCTACCTCCATTGAAAACCCAGATAAAATAGCTAAGATTTTTGTGAGTCACTTTCAGAACACATTAAACAACTATGATAGCTTGAATAGGATAGCTCAATCAAAAAAGCTCGAAGCATACCCAAAGTGATTACATTAGAAGATAATAAAACTTTAAACAAACCTATCACCTTGGAAGAAGTCAGACTGGTGCTATTTAACATGAACCTTGACAAATCTCTAGGTCCAGATGGATTCCAGACTTTCTTCTACCAAAAATGTTGGGACATTATTGGTGTAGATCTTTGGAAAACTATTAAAGCATCAAGGAATGGTAGATCGTTACTGTCTAAAATCAACTACACATTCTCACACTAATCCTCAAAAAGAATGATCCTGAAAACCCCAGGGACTTTAGACCTATAGCTTTATGCAATACTATCTATAAAATCCTATCTAAAATTTTAGCAAATAGACTTAAAGTGATTCTCCCAAAGATTATATCAGAAGAAAAAATCATTTCCATTTCAGGTAGATCGATCTTAGATGGAATACTCATTATACAAGAAATGCTACATTAAACCAATAAGAATAAAGTGGCAAGCATGTTCATGAAATTGGATATCCAAAAAGCATATGACATGGTTGACTAGAGTTTCTTATGTAAAACCCTAGAAGCCTTTGGTTTCTTGTACCAATGGATTAACCTAATAAATCAATGTATTTCTACTACAAAAATTTAGTCCTTATTAATGGCACCCCCAAGGGTTTCTTTGAAACTTCAAGAGGCATTAGAAAAGGAGATCTATCTCTGTTTCTATATATTATCATGGCAGAAACCTTTGGGAGAGCACTTACCAAGGCTCACAGTGAAGGAAAAATAAATGGTATTACTGTTTCAGAAAATATCCCCAAAATTACCCATCAACAATATGTTGACGATACCATTTTGCCTAGTGAAAGCACAAAAAAAGAGGCCTTAAACATCAAGTCTATCATTCAACAGTATATGGTAGCATTGGGTCAAAAAGTGAATGCAAAAGAATTTGAAATATTTTTCATTAACACCAAACTTGAATTGGAAATGCAGATCTGCAGCATCATGGGTTACAAAAGGGGCACATTCCCATGTAAAATATCTAGGAATCGAGTTAGAAAAAGGCAGTAAAACCAATAAGGCATAGCAAAGTATTATGGATAAATTGGAAGCTAGGATAGGTAGCTAGAAAAATAAATGGCTTACAAAAGCTGGTAAAATCACCAAGATTAGACCAATATTATTTGTTATCCCAATGTATCTTCTATCCTACCTTCCTTTATCTAAACATATTAATAAGAAGCTTGAAGCAAAACTTAGAAGCTTCCTTTGGAATGACTGCAAGGACTCCAAAAAATTGACCCTCATAAGATGGGACAACATATGTAAACCAAAGGAGTTTGGAGGTTTAGGTATTAAAAACTTAAATTGGCAAAATAAAGCATTAGGGGCTAAACTTACATGGTGCCTTTTTGAAGAAAGGAACCATAAGTGGGCTAAAATTATGTGTAACAAATACCTAAATGTAGTTGATCCCTTTTTCATTTTTAGGATGAGGACCCTACCTAAAGGATCTGAAAGTTGGAATTTTATAGTTAAAAGTCGATCCCTTATTAGTAAATATCTCACTTGGGACATTGGTAAAGGTGATGAAACCTTATTCTGGGAAGACTCATGAGATGGGCTTCCCCCAGTAAATAGCTCTGAGATACCCGTTAGCATCAAAGAGAATTTAGTCAAAATCTGGGGAAGCAAGGTCAATGATTATAAAACAAAAAAAACTTTGAATGGAATCACAAGTTGGGAATGGAAATCTATGGAAAGTATAGACATGGAACCTACATCAAAAAAGGTATACAAAAAGTTTATCCAAAGTAGGAAATCAAAGCAATTGGATAGGAGCGACAAACTCATATGAGCAGCATCAAAAGATGGTAAGTACACTATAAAAAATGGTTATAAAGCTCTCATTCGGTCCCAAAGATGGGAAGAATTGGATATCCCACTTAAACTCTATTGGGATTCATCGTGTCTGCCAAAGGTTGGTTTATTTTTATGGCTGGCATTTCAAAATAGGATCCTGACTGTCAATAGACTCTGCATGTTGGGGATTGAGAGTCCATTTAGAAGTGTGTTATGTAGACAAGATAGCAAAGACATTGATCACATCTTATATAGATGTTCTTATACTCAACATTGTTGGGAATGGCTCAGACATATGTTGGGCTAGAATGCCCCCATGCCAGTATCCTTAGTTGAGTTTCTCAAAGGTTGGCTAATAGATATTAGTAAAGGTATCTATAGCAGTATATGGAACATTAGCCCATCTATCCTCATGTGGGAGGTATGGAACGAAAGGAATAGAAGAATATTTCATGACGAGGATATGTTTCTTGATGAGATTATAAAAAAGTAGAAGCATGTATAGTTAAGACTTTAAACTCTCACTTTAGAAATTCCTAGAAAGAAGAAGGTTCATTCTCGAGCTGGGAAGGGTCAATAAAAAAGAAATGGAGAAACCTTATTAATCCTCCTATTCTTTACAAAAAGAAGAATAAAGAGGTGAGGGAGAATTGCAAATGGACCCCTCCTTCGTTTGGGTGGGCCAAGTTAAACTTTGACAGAGCATCAAGAGGCAACCCCGGATCTGTAGGAATCAGAAGTATCATTTTTGATGAATCAAAAAAGTGGATTTACAAAAGAGGTAAACCTATAGATCCAACAACTAATAATATGGTTGAGTTAGAAGCCTTGCAAGAAGGACTCCAAATTAGCCTTAATCTAGGTTTATCCAAGATTATCATTGAAGGTGACTCTCGGATTGTATTAAATGCAATTAAGAAAAGAGTGGCGCCTAACTAGGTTTTAAACTTGAAGTTAGAAGAAGTTCTCATTATTCTGGACCATTTTGTAGATACTCAGACTTGTCATATCTTTCAGGAAGGAAACAAAAAGGTAGATTAGTTGGAAAATAAGGATGCTGATGCTGAAAATTTGTTAGTCTTCAATGATCGGTAGTCTTTATAGGAGCCCCTAGTTCTTAGTATATTTATCAATATTAAAAGGTAAGCAATCTAATAGATAATATAAGGCAACTCTAACTATAACCAGATTACAATATTGACCAGCCATGAAGATTTTTTTAGGTTTTCTGAATACTTTGTTATCAGTACCCCCATCTCAAGTAATTTTGTAAAGTTTCCTAATATTATCAAACTTTTATACCCCTCATTAATATGATTATGTCTATGTATATTCAAATTATATCACTTATATAACAACTATAGGGATAGTCAAAGAGTAAGTATGGATTGGTTAAAATGGTAATAATTTTTTTAATTAGAATATTAAAAGGCTTAATAATTTAGATGATCTATTCATTAGGATTGTAGTAATGCAAATCATTATTTGTATGTCAATTTACTATTAGTCAATTACTCAACATCGAAACACGGTTCTATAAACAGGGTTGTATCCTCTATCATTCCCAAAGTTTGTGTCTATAACTTGTCTTTCCCATTATGGCATATCTCTTTCCCCCATCATGCTTCATTGAGTTATGGTGTCATGTAAATGGCATCAGCTGAAGTCGGCATGTATCCAGGTACTTCTAGATCCTTCGTCTGTTTATTTTTTGCCTTTTAGTCCCATCCTTGTCCCATCACTTTCATCCCAAAGTTATTTTAACCTGCTATGGACACCAGTATCTATATTCTCCATGTATCAGAAGTGCGAACTATGGCATTTCGTGGCAACATGAAACCTGAGAGATGGAGTCATTTGCTAAAATAGATGGATGATATGATGAGAATTGTGGTAAGTCATGCCTAGGACAAGGAATTTTCAATTATGATTTCTCATGGAGAATGAATAGTGATGTTATTGGGGCATTCATTGGGTGTTTAGCTAGAGTTAGAGTAGGAAAATGGGCTATGATCAAACTTTTTTGAAATATGTTTGATCTGGTCTGGTGTGTGGGCCATTATGAGCTTAGATGAGAAACTTAGAACTCCCCTTCTAGAGATGTATATGGCACATCCTCCTAGGAGTTTCGAACTGGCTATTGTCCCAAGACATCCTTCACTGGTTATTCATGAACATGCAACTTTTAATCTAGAATGGTTGAAGATGGACGCTAGCATCTAGTTTCTCCTTAAATATGGAGAGGGATTATTGAGGATGGAGGCAAGCCATGGCTCAGTAATTACCTTGGCATGTTAAAATCTTATATACACTCGGGGGTGGAGCTAAAGAATTTGGAAGCACTGGTTTTTAACACCCCCAACATAGAAAAGTCAAGCAAGGAAAAGAGAATGTTCAAATTCCTACCACATTTCCAATCTGAAAACCCCAAGGATATCACTGAAATCATTATGGTTTTCAAGAAATAGCAGTTTGAGATTCACTCATCCATGCATGGTTTTCCAATTTTTGTTCTCCATCGGTCAGATTAAGGACTCCCCTATTTTTCCCACAACTTTGTGTTTTGGTTTTTTTTTTTGTCTGGTCCTTTGTCCTTCCCTTTGGTTTGGTGACTATGATCCCTTATATTTGTTTCTCTATTATTCTATGAGCTAAATCACATTTTCTTCTTGTGGAATAACTGTACAAGTAGCATGTTATGTCTATAATTTGTGTTTGGTATTAAGGATCATAGCTTGTTTTTAGGTATAATGGCAAATTTTTTAGAAGAAGGTTTGCAAGTTAGATCATAATGTTTAGTAGCTCAGATTCCTTTGAATCCTAATCCATGTAAATTCATTATGAACTTAATATAAATGAAGTTTTATTACAATGATGAGTTTCATGTTGTCCTTTGCTTCCTTTGTATGGAGTTGTATTTCTGTTATGATATTGCTTAAGACATTTTATCTTCCTACTATATCTGGGGTTTGATTTAGCTGTGACAGGAGAATTGTATGATGAATACTAGAGGATAAAACCCTATCTTGATAGGTAGACTAAGCAGATTGGAACGGTCCAAATCATCCTAATAGGGTAATTAGGATGGCATAAAGACCAATAAATAGAGGTACCTAATAAGAAAAAATCCTCAATATGTTCACTTAATTATGTAATGGTAGGAATCTCAGTGTATTTAGGAAAGTCCTAAGCAATAAAGTATAGTGACACCTAGTTTAATATACTAGAACTAGTTTCAGTAAACTCAGAGTGATTGAATTTGTTTCTTGTTTTTTATTAAGGAATGTTAGGATCAATCTCACATTAGAAATAAATTAGATGTCAAATTGAGAGAGTATAGCTTCTAACTGGGATTAACTCCAGCATTAATGTCCTTCATGGATAACCAAAGTTTTTTAGTAATATCCTACTAGGTAATCAAGATCTCAATAATTTTCACTAATAGTTCTAACATTTGCCTCAAGTTTTCTATTGAGTAGCAGGGCAGTAAGGAGATAGCATCTCAGGCAAAATATCATAATAAAGGTATCTACCAAGAGTTTAAAGTTCTGTTCGAACCATTCATCTCGAATAGAGGATTATGATTGATTGATAGAGGAAGCATCAAGATTTTAAAATTCAAAAGAGGACTCATGTCCTTACCTTGTAATGATAATAAAACATTGGAAATGATAACTAGGGTATGCCCCTTTTAATATTGTAAGAATAAAGGACTGCGGTCGCGAGCAAGACTAGAGGTTTTCTCCTCTATTCTTTCCTACCAATGCCCATTTGAACAGAGATACTATGTTATTCTATTATTATTTTCTAAATATAATCAAGGATTAGGCCGTTTACTAATCCAAAAAAAAAGGGAGGTTAGAAGTAGAGTGAAAGTCTTAATGTGTCCTTAGGTGTCGATAGTGTTAGAGTAGTTTCAAATTTGGAAGCATACTATTGAACTTAACCACTTCGACATAAAATAATAGATAACTTTGATTCATTTTAATTAGAATTAAATAATATTAGTAATATTGGGTTTTATATTCAATGAATAGTAAATATTATCCTTATCTAGCTGGTTACTTAACACTAGTTATTGTTCTAAAGGTGAAGATGATTAAACTACTTAGTTATATCAAAAAACTAAAGAATGTGTAATTGTTGACTGGGATTAATATTTATAGTGTTAAAGATTGTGTATCCCATAAGTGTTGTCATATTATCATGCATTGGTCATAATGTTCACTTATAATTGTTATAACACATTGCTATAATTTATTTGTTCATAATGTGTAGATTTAAATGTTATAAAGTAATACTTGTAATATTACTAACGTATTGCTTTAATGTTTATAACTGTAATATTTATAATGTTTATAAATATGGATTACTTTATGACTATGGTTAACATGTTTCAGGTTAAGATTGTTATACAATCACTAATAAAACATGTTCCTTTTATTTAAATTGTGCATGACTAATGAGAATGAGATGATTAAGTTTAAAGATGTTACTTTTGTTTATAACAATTATTCATTTGGATATATGTATTATTGAGATGTAGGATCATGGATCCTTGTGCTATGATGGTTAAATATTATGTGGAGTATTAGTAGACTTGTTTTTTTTGGCTTTATTGTCCCTTGTAACATGTTTGTGGGTATAAAAGTCTAAACTCATGCTTGGGAGGGAAGAGAGCCTTGGGGTGAAGGGGTAAGTTGGGCCACCCCATTGAGTGTAAAGTCTCTCCTTGTGAAGGAGAGGGATAAAGCATGATTGTATGGGCTCCATGAGCCATTATGCTTTTGATAATTTGGGGAACATAAGGGGAGTATGGCTAGCAAGCCAATTGAGAGGTATAAGGGTTGTTGTTTATATGTGATACCAAGGAGGAGTTTTGTTTATTGCATTATAAAGGTATGTACTATGTTATTTACTTTTCATGGCATTCTCCTCTTGGGTAGTTGGCACACCTTCACCCATTTTTAGACCTATTATAGGTCTTTTGTGTAACCTTGGGTGGGAGTTTCATGTTAAGTTTTAAACATGTTGGTTTTTATGTTGTGCCTTGGAGGGTCGTACTTTGCTTCCTATTATTTGTGTTGAATTCCAAGTTCTCAAATAGTTCCTCCTTTCCATCTTATTATTCTCTCTGCATCCTTAATGTATTGGGACTGCTTGTGTACATTTCTATTGTACCTTTGTAAACTAACTATGATTATCAGTGCAGATTATTGGCTTAATGTGGACGTAGCCACAATTGTGGTGAACTACAATATATGTTTGTGTCTTGTCTCCTTGTGTATTGTTTATGATTCTTACCATGCAGTTGTATAATGTGGATGTGCTATGATTATATGACCTTATAGATGCACCTATGTTGTTTTATGAATTCTTTGAAAAGGAAAATGTATAAGGTTCGCATGTATATGTAATTTATGAAATAGATCTTACTTGTACTTAACTTGTGGTGGTAATTTGCAAGGTGTAAGAAGTAGAGCTTGACTTGCACATATATATATATATATATATATATGTAGTTCCTATTTCTATAACTATGAGTTGATTTTGTCATTTATGTTGCTCTTAATAAAAAAAAGTTGGTGTGTTTTGCTTAAGAATTTTGGGCACGACATAGTTGTTCTTCCATCCTTATGTTTAGTGTATCTCGAATGTTGCCTTGTTTTCTTAGGATACTAGCTATATGAAAGAAAGCCCCTCTAATCATGTAAATTTAGTCATGACAATCTATCTCATTAGAAAGGACAATTCACTTATAAAATGGAATTTCATCTCTTTAGCACTTACACCTTTCTCTTCTACCTTGTTGAGCCAATATTGCTATAGATGTACCAACAATAACACAAATTGCTTTGGTCTTCCTAACAATGATAGACAATATTCTTTTATCTTTAGTAGGAGCCATCAATAACCTAAAAAAAATCATAGTTAAACATGAGATATACCATGAAACATTTGCTATTAGCAGTCATCTTGAATGATTTATAAGTGGATATAAATTAGCTTAATTAGATAACCCAAAAAAGATTGGTTGCCAAAACCAACTTTCCTTTTTTATGCTACTCCACTTCATGTTGGATAAGTTCACCTATTTGAAGAGAGATAAACTTCTCCAAAATGAAGTGAAGCAACATAGAGAAGAGAGGAGCAAAACATCTATAACATCTACAACATTCAATCTTTTTCCTTGATATTACTTTGGATTTATTCTTGTCTAGTGTGGTTTATAGAGGACCAAAACATAGATATTGAACAACATAGAAGGGTGAAAAAAAAGAGATATAATATCATTGTATAAGGACCAAGGAAGGAAATTAGGGGAAGCCTATGCTCAAGATGAAAGCCTTTAGATGATGTGCATAAGTTGTGATTGTGGAGTCCATGAAAAGATACAAGGATTTAAGAATGGCCAAAATTTAAAATGAATTCTTATAAATTAATAAGTAGGAGTTTCAACAAGAAGTCATCTGGGACTGTGACCTTTTAGGAAAGGTTTTCATAAGAGCTGAGCCCTTATCTTGAAACATAGATCAATAATTTTAACATAAAACTATACAATTTGTAATAAAAATATTACATTTGTTAAAAATTGATAACAACATTTATAAATACAATCAATATAATGCTTAAAACATATAACTTTACCATATGAAAAAACTCTACTAAACTTGAAACATAACTAAATAAAAAAAACTCCACAAAAATTGAAATATAGAATACTTAACCATCATAATAATAATATATATTTATTATTTTAACAAAAGATTGCTACATCTATTAGAAACCAAGAATTACCAAACACAACAAAAATGCCACCAATTATATCAAAGTGAATTTACTCAAGATTGTTGTATTATTTTCAAATATTTAAGACTACAACATTTCTCACCTTATTGAGCCAATAAAAATTTAATGCCCGAGCACAATAAGAATTTAAAATAGTTTCTATCTAATGTAATTGCACCAATATACAAAATAAGAATTTAAAACAGTTTCTATCTAATGTTATAGATTATAATACAATGTCTTCAATTTTTTTTAAAAAGTTTTTTTTTTATAAAACCATGGTAATGAACTAAACAATAATCTTGTCCATGGTAATTTTATTTTCTTCTTGTCCATGGTTATGAACTAAATTGTAATGTCTGCCTATGAATCGACTTGCAAACATCTCTTGTCTGCCTCTCCTCATACAAATTATCAATAGGGCTATAAATTCATGGTGCTTTATGTTCAACCCCCTTGTTTCTATTACCTTTGATATGGAAAGTTGTCCCCCTTTTGTTGTTATGTGGAGCCTTTTCAGACTCAGAGACCAATCTCTCCCTCCTTCATTTGGTGCAGTTTACCCCCAAATTATTCTACAAGAGGTTTGGGGGTAGTGCCCCAAAGATAGGGTCAAGGGGTAGTGCCTCTGAAAGCTCAACCAACTTTATTATTGTAAAAGACATTGGGATCTTTTTATTATTATTAGTAGACAAATTATTCTAGCCCTAATTTTGTAAGTGGAAAAAAACTTGTTGATGCAGGAGCATCCAGAGGTATAAGGGCAATCTTGTGTCACCCAAAAAAATTGTACTTAGACTTAGTTTATGTTTCATGTGTTTTCATTTCTGGATACCTATTTGGGTCAAATAAAGGTTACAACTCTCAAAGTTCCATTATTAGTGTTCTAGGTTAGAGTTTTTAATCACCTTGGGATATGTGTAAATGTTAAAAAAATAGGAGTATGTAATTGAGCCATCATTTTGGTGAACTAGAAGGTGTAAATTGGTTGGATGTTTGTCATTGTAATTTAGAGCATTCCAGAAAAAGAATCAGGTCAAAAGGCCCCACGGTTTGAAAGTTATCGCAATTTTTCAGTTTCTGGAGACCTCCTAAGAATGCTTCAAAGTTAGGTTAGGGGCATTAAATGACTTTTAACAGAGCCAAAAATGGGGTACGAGCAAAGCTGGTCCATAGTGCTATAGAGCGCTTCGAGAGCTTTCTAAAAATGTAAACGGTTCATCAATCAAAGGTATGGTTCAAAAGTTATGCCTCCCGAAAGTTTAGTTACCATTTTTGGATTCTTCCAATTTTGTGCCGACTTCTAATGTGACTTCTGGAGCCTTCTATTTGGTTGGTGGATTCCAACTAGCACTTTCTAGATTGTATTCTAATCCTTAACCCTTCAGGGTCTATTTAAGAACATTTCTAGCATTGTAAAAGGCAGTTCGGAGTGGAGTTTGAGAGGAGGTACTAAAAAGAGAAATTATCTCCAGATTTATACTATTGTAAGTCCTTAGGGCATGTTTTGAATTTTATTTTCTCTGTACTAAATGTATTAGCATATTTACATAGTTAATAAGATTTTCCCCTTTCTTGTTGTGTCCATTCTGTTATTTGGCTTGACCCCATCAAGTGGTATCAGAGCCAGGTTTTCCTAAGTGTGTAGATAGAGCGCCGACTGTGAGGCAATTTGCACCAGGACTGTGTGGTTGTGGGTTTGAATTAAGAAGATGCCTCCATGAAGAGAGCGTGGTGGAAAGGCTAGAGCTATTAATCCTAAGGAGGTTAGAGCCCTCCAAAGGCAGGTACAAGCGTTGCAGGAGGAGCTTCGTAGAGGAACAAATGTGACCAGACTTTTTAGGGCCATTACTAAGTTTGGGAAAAGACCTACAATTGATGTGGGTGTATTTTCAGGAAATCTAAAACCAGATGAGTTGATCGACTGGATCAATGAATTAGAAGAGTACTTTGAGTACAAGGATATCAGGGATCTAGATAGGGTTAAGTTTGCAAAGGCCAAACTGAAAGGACATGCCAAAATCTGGTGGCAAGAGGTTCAACTGGAAAGAAATAGAAGAGGAAAGGAGAAGATCACAAGGTGGGATCACATGGTGGACAAACTAAAGAAGCAGTTCATTCCTGTTGACTACGAGATTGATTTGTTTAAGAAGATGCATGGGTTAAAACAAGCAGGAAAATTAGTCCAGGAATATACAGAGGAGTTTTATTGACTTTTGATTAGAGCAGGGCATGCAGAAGCAAATCAGGAGAAGGTTGCTCGTTATATCAGTGGGTTGCGACCTAGCATCTAGGAGGAATTAAGTCTGGTAAGAATGACCAGTGTTGAAGAGGCATACCAGTTTGCCCTACGAGTTGAAGAGAAGTTGAATAAAAGGTTTGAAGGGAGACAAGGAGGGCGCATTCAAGGAGGAAGGGGCAGTGGTAGGTCATCAGGAGGCCGAAATGAGACCCAAAAGAAAAATGAAGATGTGGGTACTAGCAGGAACCAAAGGAACGAGGGTTTTAACTGCTCTCGTTATCAAGACTTTGAAAATTAGAGAGGAAGAGGTAGAGGGCATGGACAAGGAAGAGGGGGCTTTCATGGTACATGTTTCCATTGCAATGAAGAAGGTCATCGTGCCCTTGAATGCCCTCAATGAAAAGGAAGGATAGATAGGAGAGCTGAGGGTCAAGCTAGGGTTGCTCATGTGGATGAGGATGCATAATCATCACATTCAGAGGATGCAGAAAGAGGAGAGACTTTAGTAAATGAAAGGGTCCTACTAAGTGGTGAGATTGAACCAGGACAAAGGAGGAGTTCATTCCATACCAGGTGCAAGTGTGAGGATAAATGTTGTGATGTGATCATTGATGGTGGTAGCACTGATAACTTGGTATCAGAGGAGATGGTCTCTAAGCTGAAGCTCAAGAGGGAGAAACACGCCCAGCCCTATCAGATTGCTTGGGTGAAAGATGATCATAAGGTCCTGGTAAGTGAACAATGTTTAGTGAAGTTCAAAATTGGGAGTTACCATGATGAAGTTCTTTGTGATGTTATTCCAATGGATGTTTGCCATCTATTGTTGGGTAGACCGTGGCAGTTTGATAGGCATGCAGTACATGATGGTCATGCAAACACATACTCTCTAACAAAGGATGGAGTTCGCCACAAATTGAAGCCTGTGAAAAAGGAAGGCGAAAAGGTATGTAGTGTATATGAGCAATGTTAGTATGCTAATAGAAACCAAATCTAAATAAAGCTTCTACAAACTAAACAAAATTCATAAACTTCAAGATAGACTAAGATGAGCTCTCAATTGAGAATATGAGCCATTAATGGGCTCTCTCAATGAGAAGCTCTCTTGTTGAGTAGCTTTGTCTAAATAGATAGGATGTATGCTCAAGCTTATGCTTCAAAAAGGGCTTCAAATGGAGTTGGAATTTGGGTGTGAGTGTATGGTTTTGATGTAAAATGGCTTCTCAAAATGGCATTATGACTTTACTTCATGGATTGTGTTATTTTGCAAAGGGGAAGCATCCAATTTATAGGCAAGAGGCTTGAGGGATTAAGGGCTAAGATGCAAGGATAGGAAAAAGCTCATGGAGGGCTCAGATTGCATGAGAAGAGAGCACATGGATTGTGCTTCCTTATAGCCAATCAAGGAGTGACACATGTCACATGGTGAGAGGATGGAGGAAAGGGGAAGGATGAGTCAACAAAGGAGGCTCAAGGGATAAAATCTTCATAAAGACCCTCATAATGAATTGTAAGAACATTTATGACTTTGTGGGCTTTATAAAGTTTTGTGGTTGAAGATATTTTGAGGGTGATGAGAGAAATTTTGACTTGGACTTGATTAGGAAGGTTTTAAGCTTGTTTAGGCTTGTGCAAATGATTAGAGGATGGCTTAGGATGGTTTAGGATTAGCTTAGGGATAGGCAAGTGGATGGCATTTAATGAGGGTGGGTGAAGGAGGAGATATTTGTTAACTTTGGCTTGGGTTAGTAAGTTTTAACCCATGTTTAGAGAATGTGACAAGGTTAGGAGGGGATTAGGATTAGGTTTAAAGACATCTTCTAGAAGAGTCTAGACTTTGGATGAGGATAAAGACTTTCTAGAATAGTCTAGAATTTCCTAGGATGAGGATGAAGACTTTCTAGAAGAGTCTAGAACTTCTTAGGATGAGGATAAATTAGATTTTTAGGAAATAAATAAAGTTTTATTTATTTCAAAGGTTTGGGTTGAGGAGATATTTATTATAAAAAAATTTAATAAACATGAGGATTAATATTTAATCTTAATTAAATATTTTGAGTTGGGATTAGGGGTAGGAAATGATGGGATTAGCCTTTAATCGAAATTAAAGAAGGATTAGAAGATTTTGGAAGAGGTTATTGGTCATAAGGAAATTGGCCAAGTTTTGGGCAAAAAATAATTTTTTTATTTATTTTAGGATTTTTGGTCAATTTATTAATTAAATAATTAATAAATAAGGAAATAATGTTTAAATAAGATTTAAACATTTTTAAAAGGGATTCCTTAATTAAATATTTTTAATTAAGATAAAGGGATTTAATGGCATAAAAATTAATTAATTAATTAATTAATGATGATGTCATCAGGGATTTTTTCAAAAAATAAAAATACTTTATTTTTTAAAGGATTTTTAGGTGTCTACATGTAGCAGTGGTAGGATTAGTCTTGTTGATGGAAGGAAGTTTTTAGATGGCATGAAACATCAGCGTATGTGCTATGCTTTGATTCCTAGGAAAGATAAAGAAGGTAATAGTGAAATACCACTTGAAGTTTCAGATTTACTAGGTGAGTTTGGAGATATCATCTCTGATAATGTTCTAGAAGGATTGCCATCGGTAAGGCAAATTAATCATTAGATAGATTTAATCCCAGGAACTAGTTTTTCTAACAAGGCTGCTCACAGGATGACTCCTACTAAAACTAAGGAGCTAAATAGACAGGTTCAAGAGCTATTGAGGAAGGGGTTGATATGGGAGAGCCTAAGTCCATGTGCAGTACATACAGTACTAGCACCAAAGAAGGATGGAGAGTGGAGGATGTGTACAGACTCTTGAGCTATAAATAGGATAACCATCAAGTATCAGTTTCATTTGCCAAGAATGGATGATCTTATGGACTGCTTGAGTGGAGCTCAATACTTCACAAAGATAGATCTCAAGAGTGGCTATCACTAGATATGGATACGAGAAGGAGATGAGTGGAAAACTGCCTTCAAGACCAAGGAGGGTCTTTATGAGTGGTTAGTCATGCCCTTTGGATTGACGAATGCCCCAAGCACCTTCATGCGGCTTATGAATGAGGTACTTAAGAAGTTCTTGGAAAAATTTGTTATTGTCTATTTGGATGATATTTTAATTTTCAGCAAGACTTTGGAAGAACATTTATTGCATATTCATAGTGTCTTTGAAAGGTTGAGGGAAGAGAAACTGTTAATTAATCTGAAGAAGTGTATCTTTGCTAAAAGGGAGTTAGTCTACTTGGGGTTTTTTATATCACCCAAAGGTCTTAAAATGGATCCAGAGAAGGTAAAAGCCATCTTGGAATGGATTACTCCAAGGTCTACTACTGAGGTAAGATCATTTCATGGTCTGGTTTGTTTTTACAGGAAGTTCATTAAGAATTTCAGTGGCATATGTGAACCCTTGACTGACACAATAAGAGGGGATAAAAAAGAGTTCAAATGGATTGCAACAGCTGTGAGAAGTTTTGAAATGCTAAAGAAGAAGGTGACAAAACAACTTCTGTTGGCACTTCCAGATTTTAGAAAGGTGTTCCGGGTGGATTGTGATGCTAGTGGCAGCACTATTGGGGCTGTATTAAGCCAAGAAGGTAAGCCTATTGCATATTTTAGTGAAAAATTGAATGATACGAAAAAGAAGTATTTTGTTTATGATCAAGAGTTCTATGCAATAGTTTAGGCCTTAAAGAAATGGAGGCATTATTTATTGCCAAAGGAATTTGTTTTGTATACTGATCATCAGGCATTCCAGTACCTAAATAGCCAAGGTAAATTGAATCAGAGGCATATGAAGTGGGTAGAGTTCTTGCAGAGCTATACATTTGTGTTGAAGCATAGAAGTGGAAAATCTAACAAGGTTGCAGATGCACTAAGTAGGAGACAGTTGTTGCTTACAGTAATGCAGGTTGAAGTAGTTGGGTTTGATGAACTCAAGAATCTATACCCTAAGGATCCTGATTTTGCTGAAGCATGGAAAGCTTGTAAAGAGCCTGTTTTTGTAGATAGAACCAAGTGGCTAGACTATTTGATTCAGGATGGTATGTTGTTCAAGGGCAGTCAATTATGCATTCCAAGGAGTTCCATGAGGGAAAATTTGATTAAGGAGAAACACAGTGGAGGGATGGAAAGACATTTTGGTCGAGATAAGACCATTTCCATTCTCAAAGAACATTATTTTTGGCCTCAAATGTCACAGGATGTGAAGAAGTTTGTACAGAATTGTCAGGTTTGTCAAGTGGCCAAGGGATTTAGTCACAATACTGGACTATATCAGCCATTGCTTGTTCCATCAAAGCCATGAGAGGACATAAGTATTGGATTGTCGAGGACACAAAGGGGTAATGACTCAGTATTTGTGGTGGTTGATAGGTTCTCCAAAATGGCACATTTCATTCCATGCCACAAAACTCATGATGTTGTCCATATTGCAGACTTGTTTTTCAGAGAGGTGGTAAGACTACATGGTCTCCCAAGGAGTATAGTTTCTATAGATATACTAAATTTGTGGGGTATTTCTGGAGAACATTGTGGAAGAAGTTGAGAACAGACTTGAAGTTCAGTTCTACACATCACCCGCAGACTGATGGATAGACTAAAGTGGTAAATAGAAGTTTGGGCAATTTACTGAGATGTTTAGTTGGGGATAAGCCCAAGGGGTGGGATTTGATTCTACCACAAGCAGAGTTTGCTTACAATAACTCTATAAACAGGAGTACTGGTAGATCACCATTCCAAATTGTATATGGAAGTAGCCTAAGGACTGCACCAAAATTGAGAAAGATAGAGCAAGGGGAGAGGACAAGTGTTGAAGCTGAAGAATTTGCTAAACATATCAAGCGTCTACATGAGGAG
Organism: Cupressus sempervirens; assembly: GCA_028749045.1. Lineage (NCBI taxonomy): Eukaryota > Viridiplantae > Streptophyta > Pinopsida > Cupressales > Cupressaceae > Cupressus > Cupressus sempervirens. Next base: position 552,129,088 of record CM053788.1, on the reverse strand, counting down.
GTCCAGGCACATATTACCAAGATGAACCAACAGTATAAAGCTAGGGCTGATCAAAGGAGAAGACATAAGGAGTTCCAAGTAGGGGATCTAGTCATGTTACACTTAAGAAAAGAAAGATTTCTAGCCGGTACTTACAATGAGCTGAAGATGAAGAAATTTGGCCTCTGCAAAATTTTGAAGAAACATGACTAAGGAAATGCATATGAAGTAGAGTTGCCAAATGGAATTCACATTTCTCCTATTTTCAACATTACAGACTTAACAGAGTATCATGATGATGGTGCAGATGAGGAGCTGATGTTAGAGCCATGTCCAATTCCTACTTCTAAGAAGGAGGAGATAGAGGAGATTCTAGATAGTCGTGTGGGTAGAAGTACCAAAAATAGGCAGTATGAAGAGTATCTGGTCAAGTGGAAAGGATGGTCGATAGAGGACTTGACTTGGATATCAGCAGCTGAGGTTTCCCATTTGGGATTTCCTCTACCATTCATAAAGTGACAAGGTCACTTTTCAATCTACCCTGGGTGTCTGATGCAGGAGCATCCAGAGGTATAAGGGCAATCCTGTGTCACCCAAAAATATTGTACTTAGACTTAGTTTATGTTTCATGTGTTTTCATTTCTAGATACCCATTTGGGTCAAATAAAGGTTCCAACTCTCACAGTTCCATTATTAGTGTTCTGGGTTAGAGTTTTTAATCACCTTGGGATACGTGTAAATGTAAAAAAAATAAGAGTATGTAATTGATCCATCATTTTAGTGAACTAGAAGGTGTAAATTGGTCGGATGATTTTCATTGTAATTTAGAGCATTCCAGAAAAAGAATCAGATCAAAAGGCCCCACTGTTTGAAAGTTATCACAGTTTTTCAGTTTCTGGAGACCTGCTAAGAATGCTTCAAAGTCAAGTTAGGGGCATTAAATGACTTTGAACAGGGCTGAAAAATGGGAGACGAGAAAAGCTTGTCCATAGGGCTATAGAGCGCTTCGAGAGCTTTTTGAAATGTAAACGGTTCGTCAATCAGAGCTACGGTTCAAAAGTTATGCCTCTCGAAAGTTCGGTTACCGTTTCTAGATTCTTCAAATTTTGTGCCGACTTTTAATGCGACTTCTGGAGCCTTCTATTTGGTCAGTGGATGCCAAGTAGCACTTTCTAGAATGTATTCCTAATCCTTAACCCTTCGGGGTCTATTTAAGAACATTTTTAGCATTGTAAAAGGTAGTTCGGAGTGGAGTTTGAGAGGAGGTACTAAAAAGAGAAATTATCTCCAGATTTATACTATTGTAAGCCCTTAGGGCATGTTTTGAAGTTTATTTTCTCTGTACTAAATAAATTAGCACATTTACATAGTTAATAAGATTTTTCCCTTTCCTGTTATGTCCATTCTGTTATTTGGCTTGACCCCATCACTTGCATAAAATAGATTAGGGTTATGTATGATGAGATTGTAGCTTCTTGCAATGGTATTGAGTTGTAAGGGATTATTGATTGTAATTAGGTGGTAATCACTGGATAATAAGAATATTGGACTCACTATTTGGTGGACATAGCCCAGAGATTGGGTGAACCATGTTAAATCTTTGTGTCTTATGTTCTCTTTTGTGTGGTTTATTATTTTTTGATATTTGTTATATTTGAATTTAATTGTTGTTTCTATCTCAATAATCCTAGAAAATAGTATCAAAGCTAGGTTGTTTCAATTATCTTCTACAAGAAATGATTAAGTGGGAGTCTCATGGTTGAGTGGGAGCAATGACAGATGAGGGTAAGTTGAAGGTTGATAATATTAATGGGCAAAACTTTCAATAATGGAAAATGCAAAGAGAGGACTATCTTTATCAAAAGGATTTATGGTGGCCATTGCAAGGAATGGCCAAGAAAGAACAACTATGATAGTGAGGACTAGGAGATTCTAGAGAAAAAGACACTTGGAAGTATTCCTTTGTGTCTGACACAATCAGTGACATTTAATATTACAAAAGCTAAGATGACAGAAGAATTGATGCAAACCCTAACAAATTTGTATAAAAAGTTCTGCATTTCAAATAAGGTATTTCTCTTGAAACGTTTATTTAATATGAAGATAACAAAAGGTGGATTTGTTGTTGATCATATAAATGAGTTTAATATGATTACAAGTCAATTATCCTCTGTAAATGTCAACTTTGAAGAAGATATTAGGGATCTTTTGATTTTCATGTTCTTTGCCTGAAAGCTAGAATGTCTTGGTAATGGTTGGGAGTAATTATGTTTATGATTCTAATACGCTAAAATTTTACAATGTCATTAGTGTGATTTTGAGTGATTAAACTCATAGGAAAAACTTAGGTGAATCTACATCAAGAAGTGTCTTGAATGCATAGAAAATAGGAAGAACGAATGAGAGAGGAAATAATTCTAGAAATCATGGGAATCAAGAGGCAAATCAAAGGGAAAAGGATCTCAATCCATAGGACTAGGAGATTGTTGGTGATGTGGGAAACTAGGGCACAAGGAGAAAGATTGTTGTACATAAAAGAACAATGAAGGAGACAAATAAGAAGAAAACAAGGAGGCAAATGTAGTAAGTAATAAGTCTGAAGAGGATGTTTTGTTTCTTTTATTAGAAAATGTTGATGATTCATGTGTTTTAGATTCAGGGGCTTCATTTCATGCTATTCCTTGTAGAGGCCATTTTCTTGATTATGTCTAAGGGGATTTTGGGCTAGTCTATTTCAGAGATAATGAACCCTGCCAGATTGTTGGAAAGGGGAAAATTAAAACCAAGTTGTAGAATGGGAATCATTGGCTACTATAAGAGGTAATACATGTTCCAATACTGAGTAGGAATTGAATTTCAACAAGGCAACTAGGTGACGAGGGTTGCATAGTTACTTTTAATGATAAAAAATGGAAGGTTTCAAAAGGTTCCTTAGTAGTAGAAAAAGGTGTGAAAGTAGTCACCTTGTATCTTTGTATAGGTCTTATTGTTCCTTCTACTTTAATTGTTTCAGAGAAAAAATAATTTTCAAGAATAGTTGTTGCAGTTGAGCATGGAGAATGAACAATTGTTGAAGATTGTGAAATAATGATATGGCACAACAAACTTGGGAACATGAGTGAGAAAGATATGAAATTATTTCATTCAAAGAAATGTTTATCAGGTCTAAAATGTGTCAATGTGGATTTCTATGAAATCTTTGTTAATGGGAAGCAAAAGAGAGTTCGTTTTGTGAAGAGTGGGAAGGAAAAAAAAGGTGAGAAATTAGAGCTTGCACATACAGATGTATGGGGACCAACTCAGGCATCTTCCCTTTGTGGCTTTCATTATTATGTTACACTCATTAATGATGCAGCTAGAAAAGTATGGGTTTATTTCCTTAGACATAAATCTGACGTATTTGTAATTTTTAAGAAATGGAAAAGCTTGGTTGAGAATGAAATTGGTAAAAGATTAAAATGTATCGGATCTAATAATAGTGGTGAGTATTACAGAATGAGTTTGAAGAATATTGCTCCACTAATGGTATTCATAGACAAAAAACTATTCCAAGGAGTCCACAAGAAAATAGAGTGGTTGAATCCATGAACAAAACAATAATGGAGTGTGGAAGGAGTGTAAGCTTGCATATTGGAATGCCCTTAAACATGTGGGTAGAGGCTATCAATACTACTATATATTTGATCAATAGAGGTCCCTCTACTCCTTTGGGTTATTATTTTCCAGAGGAAGCATGGACAGATAAGAACGCGAGTTATTCTTCTCTCATAACCTTTGGTTATGAAGCATTTGAACATATAGATTCTAAAAAATAGAACTAGGATGGAAGCTAAACCAAAGAAATGTATATTTATTGGATATGGAATTTATGGATTTGGTTATAGGCTTTGGATTTTTAAAATCATAAATTTATAAGAAGCAGGGATGTCATATTCAATGAGAAAGTGTTGTATAAAGATCTATTGCAGCAACATAAGGAGAAAGAAAATAAATATGTAGTATTGGATGATAATCCAAAAGATTATGTTTCAGTAGTTCCTTATGCTTTGCAACAACAACAACAACAAAAAATACCATACGCCCCAGTGAATGGTATATGGTCAACAAGGCTAAGTAGACCTCTAGAAAGATTTTCTCCCTCTTTCTACTCTATTTTATTAACAGATGTTGGTGACCCTAAATGTTATGATGAAGTTGTGCAGGTGGATACAAAGCTTTAGTGGGAGTCTTCTACGACAGAAGAAATGGATTCTTTGCTAAAGAATCAGACTTGGGATTTATGCAAGTTGCTTGTAGGTAAAAGGGCATTATAGGATAAATGGCTTTAGAGGCTGAAATAAGAGGATGGAGGTAAGAAAAGATTTAAAGCTAGGTTAGTTGCAAACGGATTTGCATGGAAAAAGGGAATTGATTTTGATGAGATATTTTCTCCAATTGTTAAAATAACTTTTATTCATATTATTTTAAGTATTGTGGCTACTGAAGATTTGTATTTGGAGCAGCTTGATGTTAAAATATCTTTTCTTCATGGTGATTTGGATGAAGATATATTTATGGAATAACCACATGTATTTGAAGTCAAAGGTAAGGAGAACTTAGTGTGCAAATTGAATAAAATATTATGTGGCTTAAAGCAAGTGCCTCGACAACAGTATCTTAAGTTTGACAATTTTATGACTGAGCATGGTTACACTAGGTGTCATTCAGATCATTGTGTTTATTTTAAGCAGTTGGATAATAACAACTACATTATTTTATGTTTATATGTTGATGTTATGCTTGTAGTTGGGTCTAACATGGATCACATTAAGGGATTGAAACAATAGTTATCACATTCATTTGCTATGAAGGATTTGGGTGTAGCAAACCAAATCCTTGGTATAAAAATTTGTAGAGATAAGAAGAAAAGAAAATTGACTCTATCTCAAGCTGACTATATTGAGAAGGTGTTACAACTTTTCTGTATGGAGAATGCTAAAGTTGTTAGCACACCTTTTCCTAGTCATTTGAAATTAACTAAGGAGATGTGTCCAAAGACATAGGAAGAGGAAGATAAAATGTCCAAAGTACCTTATGCTTCAGTTGTAGAGAGCTTAATGTATGTTATGGTGTGTACTAGGCTAGATATTGCGCATGTAGTGGGAGTTGTTAGCAAGTATATGAGTAATTGGAATGCAGTCAAGTGGATTCTTAGCTATTTGAGAGGAACATCCAGTAAATATTTACATTTTGGGGGCTCTATTACTTATTTTATAGGGCTATGTTGACTCATATTCGACAACATATCTTGATACTAGGTGGAGTATTGCATTGTTATGTATGTACTATTGGTGGGACAACAAAGAGTTGGACTTCATGGTTACAGAAGATGAATGCTTTATCCACTACAAAGGTAGAGTATGTTGCTTATACAGAGGAAACCAAGGAGATGATATGGCTTTAGTTCTTCATGGAAGAAATGGCACACCCATAGAGGGATAATTATTTGTTTACAGATAGTTAGAGTGTCATTCATCTTGCAAAGAATCTTTCCCTACATTCAAAGAAAAAACACATACAATTGTGGTACCATTTCATTCAATTAGTTTTGGATGATGGATAGGTAAAGATGGAAAAGATCCATATAGATGATAATCTAATAGATATGTTTACAAAGAAAATGACAAGGGAGAAGTTGAACTCATCTTTAACTTTGATTGGTCTTCTAGACTAGACATAATAAAAAAACAATAGAGTCCAGGGTGGTGTTACATTTTAATGGGAGCTATAGGATTTTTTGATCACTCCCCAAATGGGAGGTTATTATTGTAGAGCCTGATTGGTCTCCAAGTGGGAGATTATTGTTATGTGGAGCCTAATCAGACTTAGACATTAATTTATTTCTACTTCATTTGGCGTGGTTTCCCCCCAGATTATTCTATGGGGATTTGGGGAAGCACCCCCAAGATAAGGTCAAGGGGCAACACCCTCGAAAGCTTAACCAACTTTATTATTGTAAAAGGTGTTGAGATCTATTTTTTCTCTCTTTATTGGATGACTTATTCTAGCCCTAATTTTATATGTGGAAAAAAGATTGTATCAAATGGCTTAGGGTTAGGGATTTCATTATGTATGATGAGATTGTAGCTTCTAGTGGTGGTATCAAGTTTTAAGGGATTGCAGATTGTAATCAAGTTGTAGTCACTGGATAATAAGAATATTAGACTCACTATTTGGTGGATGTAGCCCAGAGATTAAGTGAACCACTATAAATCTTTGTCTCTTGTGTTCTCTTCTATGTGGTTTAATATATTATGATATTGGTTATATTTGCATGTAATTGTTATTTACGTCTCATTAATTGTAACACCTTTTCAATACAAGAAGATTTAGCCCATGTCTTTGAAAATACTCTATTTGCATTGTTGGGTTTGGCGTTATTGCATTAAATATGTGTACCCTGCAACATATATATTGAGTAGTGAGGTGTTTTATCTTCTTGAATATGAAGAATTGGGAAGAACCCACAAGATATTCCAGAACACTCTGGATATTTGCAATCATTACAATGTGAGGACATAAACACGTGTTGTGATTAGAGAACCAAAAAAAATTTTTGTGAAGTTGCTCTAAAATTGGGGGCAATCTTTTTGTGATAGGTAATAATGGCCATGGTCCTTTCATCAGGCTATATACTTCCCAAGAAAAAAAATTGTCATTTCAATACCCATTAAATATATTTTATGAATGTATATTATATATTGATCATTAATTTATTTATGGAGTTTTGCAAAGCAATCAAGAGAAGCGTGAGTGATTACTGCTCTCGAAATGCAATGTGCCCAGTTGTCATTGTTAATAAAAATATTTTCTAATAATAGAGATGTATAGTTTTATACCTAGCTTGGTAAGCCTATACTTGATACATTTACATTTATAGTGAAGGTTTTGAAAAACAAAACAATGGTTTGGATTGGGGTTTTTGAAGTTAATGCCAAACCATTATATTTTTCCATTTCTACAAATATTGTGTGATGAACCAAGGAACTTTAGTTGATGAAATCTATTATCTTCTTCGAATTGGTTGTGGTCATAGGGTAACGATATACAAATTTGTACCTATAGCGTATTCATTTTGGTTGTGCATTCAAAATCTTGTGATACTCTTATGCGTGTTGGAAGACAAGAAGCTTTTTCTCATCCTTTTGAAGACTGGTGAAGGGGAAAACAACGTAGCATGCTAGTAGATGTGAGACTCCTCTTTGGAGGCACTTGAGAAAATATTAACTTTTCAAATATGTTTTTCTATAGAATATTGGAATGGACTTAGACTCCAATTGACATGGACATGATAATATAGTTATGTTAATTACTGTATTTATGATGATGAAGTTATGATACATGCATTGTGATTTCTATATATATGATTACCACAACATTGTAATAGGAGTATCGGATTCCATGTTAAACTTTAAATTCTATTTTGGAGGGGATTAGAGGATAACTGAAAGTTATGTGACTAAATGAACTTCTTATACTCATCTCTATGTGTGCTTTATGTGGAATTGCTTTTTGAAATTGTGAATTAGTTTATATGATGATGCAATAAGAATCAGTATGAGTGGATTTAATTCAAATGGTATATGCTTAAATGATATTCTAATCCTATTTTTATTCATGCATTATGAATAGTCAACTTAAGTGATTATTTTGGTGATACAACTGAATACTTATCTTTATACAATTTTATTAGAAAATGACAATTGAATTTGTATTACGATAAGAAATAACCATGATGTAAAGTGCATGTTAAATACTTAAAAGTAATTTATATGTATATGTATTATCATGTGGGAGTTGCCTTGGGCAGGTGCTAATTTATTCCATTGTGTGATTAAGAATTGATAATATAGAAATGGTAATCAAATTCTAAATTGCCTAAAAAATGTTTATTTTTTATATGGTGTTTTGGGAACGATAAAATCATTAGGAATTAAAAGATGTCAAATATTAACTAGGATGAGATGTTCTTTCATGGTAGATTAATGTTTGAGGTTAGAAGTGGCTTATTGTGTAGGCAATGTTATAAGGATATTATGTTGTGAGATGTTAGGTTACTATATTGATGATGCATAGATTTAGATTGCATGAGAGGGAATAATAGGATAAGATTTGATGTGTTTCATGTTAGGGATGATTTCTAAATTTATGTCAACATCGTTATACATACGATTTTAATTTTCTCATGTAAGTGATTTTAATTGTTATGTGCCTTATCTTATTTTGATTCACCTCATGATGATAATGAGATACTTTTATTATTATATTATGGTTAATTGAATTGAATAGTTGTTAAGGTGTGGATAATAGGGTCTATATGGAATAGGGTTACAAGAGATGTAGGATTCTAATGTTAATTGTGCATGTTGATATCTGTGTATATTATAATACGGTGAATTCATTGATTGACTTAAACTAGAATTAGTTATTTCTTTATATTGTATATGTATATGACTTCTTGAACTACTAATATTCAAATTAAGACATGAAGGAAATTCCATGGATATAATTCAAAGAACTAGGACCAAACCTATGTGCAATAGTAAAGCCAAGTTGCGTCTAATGAAGAGACAATACCTCGTTGTGTTGTGTTTAGTTTGTAAATGTAAAATGATGGATGCTTGTTATGTATTTATATTTGTGCTTCATATTTTGTTTCATCTTAAATGGACATGCCAAAGCGTAATTATGATGTGGATTTTAATAGTGCCAATTGGCACATGCATAATGTGAACTAACAATGACATGTCCATACTAAGATTAAGGAGAAAAAATCTAACCCATTTTAGCAATCTATGGTTCTTCCTATGAAAACTACATGATTAGATGACCCTTGAATTGAGTTAAAATCTGATGAACTTGTAGGTGAGTTTGAAGTGAGATCTTTTCGGGTTAATGGGACCCTAGGGTGTAGTTAAGGTCAAAATAACCTACCCCACTTATAGGGCCTTGGGTTAGGGGGTTGTTCTTGGTCAAAAAGGTGCCCATAACTTATTAATGACCCTTCTAAAAGGGAACTTATGAAGAGTGACGAAAATTAAAGGTAGGACAAGCCCATCTTCTATAGCATACCTTTAGTTACCATCCTAGTTATAAGGGAGACAAGGGTTAGTTGTGAAGGCTAGGAACCTATACCCTCATTTATGAGAGTTAGTTGGGGGGATGGGGAAACCCTTTTTATTGAAATTTTAGAGACGCTTTTGGGTATTCACCCACTCTTTACATTATGAGACAAATAGAACTTAGGGAAGTTTGGGGAGAGCACTAGAGGAATTGGTGGGAGACTATAAGGGATCTCTTCTACAATTTTTCTTTCCTAAAGCTTAGATCCTATGTTGGTGAATTTCTCTCCTTAAAATGTAGATTTACATGTTCTCTTTGTAATGTATTTGGAAGAATATTGTTGCGAGATTGTAATGGTTTTTTTGCAATGTAATTTTGGTATATTGATGTATGATTGAAGTCGGTTTATGTGGATCCTCTTGTTGTGTTTCTATTGTGTTTTAAGTTATGTAATCCATTTTTTTGTTATAATCTATCTCGTATTGTGTTTCGGTGTAGAAGGCACACTCACCCTTGGGAGGGCATAATAGCCTTAAGGTGAAAGGAGTTTGACAACTCACCAAGTGAAAAACCTCTCTTTGTGTGTGGGAGAGGGTTTAAGCATGGATGTGTGGGCTCCATGTGCCAAAATTGCTTTTGAGCATTAGGGCTGGTAATGGATAAGTTGTACAAATAAGAAGGAAGGAAGTTGGTAGTATCATGTTTTGAGCCTCGTTGAAGGCAATATATTTAACATGTATATTCTAGCATTCTCCTTGTGGGTACTTGGTCCACTTTCACCCCATTTCTGGGTCTTAGTTAGATCCTTTGTGTTAGCTTTGGTATGGGTATGCTTATGTTGTAAAATGCAAAAAATATGTTGTTATACGTGGTTATGTCTGTTACCTATTTGGAACCTAGTTCTCCTAGCTCAAGGTTGGCCTTATAAAGGCCTAGGTTGAGAGGTGAGCATTCCATGGGTATATTTAAACTTATTATAGGTCATCCTTATTGTGGAGCTCAAAATGGAAAGATAAAAGGATGGTTCAATTTAGTTGTTCAAAGTCTTGCCCTTATTGGGCAATACTAGTTTGAAAGCTCCTATTATGTTTGATCTTGTGTGAGTGTTATGCAATCTAGAAGAAAGAGAGAAGTTACTGAAGATTTTGTATGATAAGTTGAAAGACATGCCCCTACTAGTTTTTGAAGTGTCTAGTTTTGTTAGATGAAAGATTAGTATGTATTTGTAATTGGTATTAGTAGTTGATTTATTTAAGCAAGAGAAAAATCTGAATATTACCACATGTATTGTCACTTATTCAACTTAATAGATTACTCTATGCAAAAGTGTAAAGAGAGTTTAAATCTATTTATTATTATTATTATTATTATAAAAGTGTGTAACGTGATACTAAAATCATAGGCATGAAATAAATAAAAATATGCATGCTAGGTAATAGAAAAGCATAGGGCAAAAAACATATATAGTAGTGCACAATAATTTAAAATGAGCATGACATGTTGGGCAACTATGAAAACCTTTGGAAGTTTGTCAATCATTGTAGTCATAAGTTTATGTTGCTCATTTGAAATTATTAGTCAACATAAATTACCAGTCAATAGAAACCATTTGATATTTCCTTCCCTTAAATCAAGAAAACATGTAACAAAATGAGCCAATAGAACATAGAGATGAATCAAATAGGGCCACAAAATGGCCATGTCATGCAATGCTTTTGTGTAGAACCACAAAAAACCTTATTCATTACGAAAATTTGATGATTGTGTTAGAGTTATGACTTGACTAGCATAGTTCATCCTCCCATTGAACTCAACTACCAACCCTGCATGAGCAAGATAAATTAACATTTTTTACATGTACTAAATGGTCTTTTTCCCAAAATAACAAAGAGATACAATCATTTTTTATTTACAAAAATCTTCAATTTTTTCCTAGACAAAAGCACACAGTTTTTAAATGCTTACAGAATCCATCATGTAGCACTAGCAAAGAGATACAAGCATGTCCATGCTTTATAGAGCATAGTCAGGAAAAAACCCATGCACCTTGTTGAACACAAGAAATGGTGAACACAAAGCTAGATAAGAAAAGTCTGAACCAATTTGAACACACAAAGTTGCAAAATTTGAGCCCTGTAAACTAAAACAGTAAAAGGTCAAAATATGCGCGTATAAATCATTCTCCTTTAAAACCCACACCCAAAATGAAAGCGAGAAAAATGCTAAACTATGTCGATAGAAGAGCAACGTTCAAACCCTAAAAAGTAGAAGGGAAAACCAGAGAAGGACTGGTAGCTTGTTGCTAAAATTCACCAAAATACCTCCTCGAGATCAAACAATTGATGTACAAAGAGAAAAATATGAACCAATGAACAAACAGAGAAAAGTGAAAACTAAAACGATAATTTTTTTTAGGTAAACAATGCATATGTACTTAAAGAAGACTCCAAAAAAAGTCCAACATCATTTTGAGAAACTCTACAAATAGTCAAATTAGGTTTTAATTCTCAATTCCTAGTCTGGAGAGGGAAGATTACTAATCAAATTGTGAGGTAAAATTAGAAGTTTGAAATTCTAATTCTATTTTGCCTTTTTTGAAGCAAGTGCAAAAAATTTCATATCAATTTTTTGCAAATGTCAATTTGAGTCATCCTCCATGAACCAAACATACCTTAGGGCATGTGCATAGGAATTGGAAACTAGAATTGAAAATGGGAATGTGAATGGGGAATGAGAATAAAAAATGGCAATTCCAGTCCTGTTAGGTTCACCTGGAATTTGATTGGGAATATGTTAATCCCTTGTTTGGTTGCACAAAACTAGAAATGTATTAATCCCTCTTTGTGAAAGGTTTTCTTCTTAGAATGGTTATCATAGTCATCAACAAGTCAGGAGAATTTAGAACATAACAACTTCAAGTTAAATCTTCGACACATGATATTCTTCTCTACATTCTTCATACCTGTTGATTGTTTGTTAAGGCATCATGCTTATCCGCAGTTGCCATTTAAGGTGGAATTTGTGGCTACTATTAATCTTTTGAATGGAATTTGTAGAGAACAATGGTAGAACATTGAACATAATGTACTCAACTACGTAATCTAGCAATAAAATAAGAATTTTAATACAAACTTTATAAAATAATCAATCAGGACCGAGAGTGACGTTTGGGGAATTTTCAAATCTTGAAAGTTTCTTTCATGAACTAAAAAACCTAGATAAGCCTAGATTACGAAAGCATGGATAAGCATTTTCTGGTGTTATTAACATACAACATATTATTAACATAATGCAATGCAGGTACTTAGAATCTTCCCATTCCTTTCTCTTCAAAAATCACTATGGGTAATTTAATTCAAAACACAAACAATTGAACAGAGCACGTTTAGAACTCATTCATGCTGCACAATAACACATATTTAACATTGCAATCTTACATAAATTTAGAAGAATTGAGATTACATACGACACCTAAAGTTCTAAATAGATGTTTCATATTCATTTTCTATCTTTGTATATAGAATGGCCAAACTTACAATTTCATTGTAACCTTAAAGACATTCGTTCCAATAGTTGACCCACCATCTCTCTCATTCCCAATAATTAATGCACAAAAACTTGTGAAGTATTATTACGTTTACACCATTGGATTTTTGCCAATTAGTTTGCCTATCAGTTCAGTTGTGCTTTCCAATGGAAATGACCTTTAGTTGTCCTTTCCAACAAAAATGATTGATTGGCTATTATTCTGACCCAAAACATACCAACGCACAACCATGGACTTGATAAAAATTATTAATTTTGAAAAACTCAGGTTGAGAATAGGAATAGCTTATTCCAATAACATATATTTTTGGAATGGATAAAAATTCATTTTGAGGCTAAAATGGAAATATATATTCCTATTCCCCATTCCAATTTCGCCCACCAATCGAAAAATAAAAATAAAATTCTAATTTTCAATGACTATCCCAATTGTATTCCTCTCACCCTTCAAAATGTAATTGTTAGTTACGGAACACTTCGAGATCTAGTGAACCCTTGATTATATGCGCTCTTATCCAAACGCGGTTCCCACAAACCCTAATCAGTGTTCTTTTTTAATTCACGAGCAGTTCATACAAACCCTAACGAATTCCTTTTAATCAGCATCATCTCTACAGAAGACATAATCTTGTTGTTTTGATTTCGATCGACAAAATGCCCATTTTGCATAAAGAACGTTAATGCTATACGCCTCTCTCCTTTAGCGTGCTACGATTGAAAATGTAGCATAGCTCTGTCATGGAGGCGAATACTGAAATCAGCGAAGAAACGTGGAGGGGAATCTTTATTTAGATAATATGGTTGTTCCCTCTAAAGATCTATCGCCACATCTCAGCCACAACCTATTAAGATAAGTAGCTGCACGTTAATGGCAGATACGGGTTTTTAACTCTTTTTTCTCTCCTTCTGAAGTTTTTAATTTTTCAAAGCTCCTGGCGGTTGGGGTTTATGTTGGATCTGCGATCTATAACACTTTCTAATGCGTTCTAGATTTCTGTTTGTCCATATTTTTGTTTTTTAAAGCTCCTGGCGGTTGGGATTTATGTTGGATCTGCGATCTATAACACTTTCTAATGCGTTCTAGATTTCTGTTTGTCCATATTTTTGTCAGAATGGGCTTTTTAGTTTATAGGATTAGGAGCTTTAAATTGGAAGTGTTTATAGCTTCCATTTACTTTTCATCTTTTTCGCCTTGCGTTCAATATGGCAGTGCATATCGGTTAAATGGTAATATATTTTAGGGCATCAATAATCAGGTCTACACCTTTTTTATTATCTCTATACCATAGCCTGTAAGACAATACTGTTACTATATGGTTAAAAAAAGATTTAATAATCTATATGTTTGGATTAGAAAATGTGAAACGCTTCTCATGAGAAGTATTTTTAACGCATCTAACTTACTACAGAATATCTTTAGCCTCTCAAACTAATTTTCATTTGGAACATGTAATCTTTTGTAATTTTTGATCCAAATAGACAGTCGATTGTGATAAGAAATATCGAGACTGAATTGGGATAAGTTGATCACTGAAATGTAGATTCAAAATTTGAACGCCATTTAATATTCACGGTAAAAATAGACCCAGCAATGAATCTTCACAGAAGCATATTTGGTGGACGACTTCCTTGATTTCTTGATTTCTTTTCGGCGGACTCGGTAGTCCTCATGTAACCCCCCTGCGAGAGCTTAATGTCACTTTGCACTCACTTTTCTGATCCAGATAAGAAAAATGTTTCGATTTCAGTCAGAACACCATTGCTGGATGGGATCGGTTTACATCATGCTTTCCATTTGCTTCTAATGTTTCATGCAAACCACATTAGACATGGAACGATGTTCTCAAACCATCCTTGCATTTCGATGCCATTGTCTACCTAACAACTAGCTCGCCCACACTAGTGTTTCAGTTAAGTCTGAATTCGTAAGACTGCAAATCTCAATTTTTTACCCTAGTACGTTTCCACAACAAATATCTTGCCAATAAACATTATAAAACATGCATATTGATTCGCCAATGTTAAATGTAGCTCGAGTTTCGATATTTTTATAGTGTGCTTCAGATTTCATCTATTTCAAGATTCACTGCCATGTTCAATCTCTCCTTTTGGTTCAGCCTCCAGTACTCAAAATCCTTCAAAGACCTATCTTGTTATCAATCAAGTCTCTATTAACCATTCCCTTTCACATTTAGAGGTTCTTCTTGTCTGCTGCACTACCATTCCCTAGGGAAGGCGATTCTTCTAGTTTTTTGTAAACACAATGCAATCCCTATTTTAGAATTATTACTTGAATCATGTCATTGCAGGGCTTTTTCAAGGTAGGTTTCCCACCTTTACTCCCAAACACCCAAAATTTGCATGGAGCACATGCATATTTTTTTTGGCCAATGCTTATCTTGGGGTTGCACCTCATTTTGTGGTCTAGATTGAGTGCTCATTCCCTCTTGAACACAGGTACCCATACATGAGGTTCTTTCCTAGATGTGTGAGTTATTAAAATCTCCCTCTAGCCTCCATTATAAGTCTTTTGCAACCTCCTATCGACGTCAATCATTAAAAAAAATCTCTTCACCATTTTCTTTTCATGTAGCTTTTTGCCCCACTCCCAAAGTTTATGGACTCATTTTGTTAACTTGGATCAAATTTAGTTTCTTGTTTAAGAGTACATTGAAAGAGTAAATACGGTACATTTACAAAGAATAAAAATAGCACATTTAGCATACTTGTGGACATAGTAATGCTCTACAGCTACTTTGACCCATCGAGACCAAAATTTTTAGCCTGACAATCGCATAAAAACAACCCCTATTCAACACAAGGGTTCTGTCTATTAGTAGCCACAATGATTTACTGCCTCTTCTTTCTTCATTTATGATTACAAAAAGTACAGAGACCTTATTTCCAAAAGCTTTTAGAAAATGCATTTCTCCTCAAATTAGATACGCTTAAATTATTCCCTCCTCTAGTTGTTGCTGTTCACTTCAAGTCCAAGGTTTCGTCGAAAAGCTTTTAAACTTTGCAAGCCTCGTCCAAATTTTTCTGTTTTACCTCGTTTATCAGGGTTTAGCTAACGAACATCAAGTCTCACACTTGCAAATCTACTTATTTGTTTTTGATTAGATAAATAGGTTTTACAGGGACCCTGAAACCCAAGAGTTAAAACATTAACAAGGTTGATAATAAGCGTGAAAAGCCCAGCCAAAAAAGTTCCAGTTCAAAGGTTGAAAATAAGCACAAGGCCCAACCAATAGACAAAAACCAAAGAAAAGACCAGGAACAGAAACAACAAGAAACGACTAGGGCAAAAGCCCTTACAAAAAGCCAAAAAAAGGCACAGATAGAAACAAAAGAACAGGCAGAGGATTAGTCCTCGTTCTTTCTCTCCAGGTCTTGCATGACCTGAGCTGCCTCATAGGCCATCTTGTTCTCCTCAGCCTCTTGCTGGTGCGCCCTTTGATCCTCTTGGTCCTAATCGTTGTTGATGTTGTCCTTTGTAGTGTCGACCCCCATTTTGGCTTCTTCCCTATCTTTACCATCCTCATCATCCTTCATAACTCTGTCTTTGATCCAGCTCGTTAAAGATATGATGTTGTTGTTAATGGAGCTTAGCATTGAAATCATTTGATTCGAGAGATTATGATTGTAGATTTCGAGGGTGTTAATCCTTCTCTCCTCTAGACTAAGCCTCTCACCGTTGCCATCTCTTTTATCAAAGTCTGCTCCATTCTTGTTATCCTCCATATGACCCACCTGCTCTTTGACCTCCTCCAACGCATGGAAAAGCCACTTGATTGAATCTGAAGTTATCAATCATGCTATTGTGGGCATTGTTCAAGAGATTCAGCCCGATTTCCCTAGCTTTGTCCGAAATAGCCACAATCGCCAGGTCTATGAGTTCTTCAAGCCTCGTCTCTTCTTGGTTATCCACAAGGACCTGCGGGATCATGGCCTCTCTAAAAATGCCCATTTTCGAGGGTCTTAACTTTAAAGTTTTTCCAAGCTTTCCTCCTGTTATTTACCTGCACCTCCCCATCCACGGTCTCAGAATCCAAATTTTGTTCCTCAGGTTGTGCATGAATATGGATAGGTGAAAGAGGCAACGAAGGCATGTCCCGTTCTTGTTGCATTATCTCATCCTCCAGACCCTCCCTCTTGTGTTTCTTCCCTCCCCGATCATCCTTAATTTCCTCTCACATCTCCATTTCCTCCTCTTTCATCTCCACATCCTCCTCCTCATTGCTGTCATCCTTCACATCTTTCACAGGATGCTTCTGCCCATGATCCCTAGGACTTTTTCTGCTGGGGGTGATGGAGGAAGGCGAGTTCTTGACTTGATGGGTGGTTTTTTTATCAGCGGAAGAAATCACGTCATCCTCAGAGCTAAAGCTCTGAATGTCATCCGCGTCTGAAGAGAAGCTGAAGCTTTCAGAGGTCACATTCTCAGTCTGAGGGGGAGCCTTGCTTATAGTTTGAGCCTTAAAATGCTCATAAATAAGCAATAGGAGACCCTCATGCAACGTGGGGTTATCAATAGGCTTCTTTTTGAAGCTAACCACCGCCTTGCTCAAAGAAGTTAACAGGTAAAAAGGAAAAGAAATTTTACGGCTGCGCTGAAAATGATTCAAAAGAACAAAGTGGTGGGTACGAGCCCTATCAAACCTAGGGTCCAAAGTAATATACTCTATAACAGCTCTCAGAACATACCTCCACAGTTTCTTCATGGTATCAGGAACATAGTACGTGTCAATCTTCTTCGGGGCTTTCAGTTCCTTCTCATCCTTAACAAAATCCCGCCCAGCATTAGCCGAGAGCTTCTTGTCCCTGAAAAACTTAAAACCCTCAATCGAGATTTCAGCAACAGTCGAAATCACCTCCTTAGTGATTAGAAAGAAACCCCATTTACCTTCACTCTGCCATCCTTCCATGAACCAATCATACTATTGGTCACCCCCTGATCAAAGCCATGCAATTTCGTAATGTATTTGGTAATCTTGCCTTGATCCAGCTGCTCCCATACTTTGTCCCTGCTCTTCCATTTCTCAATTTCGCCCACTGGCTCCTTTCTACACCTTTCGCTAACCATATCTGCACTCTGCACACCCTCAATTCTCATATGCACCTCGCACTGCAACAGATTGGAACCTCTGTGAATAAGCAGAATGCAGAAAGAATTAACCCTTCTGTTGCTCCTATTGTAAATGTAATAAACGACCCACAAAGCGTGTCAACTAGTCTGTAATAAATTGCAGCAGTTACAATTTCCCATGCTAACTTTTTGGGAAGTAACATTTTACTCTTGATCCATTCATACTCATAATTGCAAATTGATCTTCTTTGTACTTCTTTGGATCTTGTCCAGTTCAATCAAGCTTTTAACATCAACCGGCAAAGTATTTCTGGGATGCCATGTCATAATTTGGCTTGCGCTGACCCCAATATTTGTAAACTTGTCAGCAACCGGGTTAGCTTCCCGAAAAATATGAGTGACGTGGACTCTACTGAATTTGGCAAGAATCTCACGAGTCTCATCAATAAGATTCGCAATCGACCATGATGGCTGAGAATTGCCATTAATACATTTTATAATGTTGTTCAAATCCCCTTCAAGCCAAAGATTAGTAACTCCAATTTCAAAAGCCAGTTTGACAGCATTACACGTAGCATTTGCTTTCGCAAAGTGCTTGGTTTGATAACCCAGCGGGAGGGAAAAAGCTGCAATACCATCTCCATTTTCATTCCTTATTATGCCTCCACTTCCTGAGGAGCCAGGATTTTCCTTGGACGCTCTATCGAAGTTGGCTTTATGCCGACCTTCCAGGGGGAGAAGCCATTTGGCTTCTTGTCTTTTCATCTTTCTGTCTTTTGCCTTCTCCTTTTTTTTGCCACCTAATTCTATATCTCCCCCTTTCCTTACTGAATAGTTTTCCTTAATGTTAGCAAATATTTTCTTTCCTATCACTATAGCCGGCTCCTCTTTATCTCTGAAGATTTTGTTATTTCTCTCCTTCCAGATGCTCCAACAAAAATGAGGCAGGATCCAGGAACTTAATTCTTGAAGTTGAGACCTATTGAACATACACTTCCATTGACAGAAGAGATCTAGGAGGTTAAAAGGCACACACCAGCTGAAGCCCAAGTGCTATGTGAGGAAAACCCAAACCTCCCTGGAGAAAGAGCAGTGAATGAACAAATGATTGCCAGTCTCCGTTTGATCTTTACATTACACACATTTGCTAGGCATAATATGACCTCTTTTAATGAGGTTATCCTGGTTAAGGATTCTGTCTTGTAGAGCCAGCCAATAGAACATATTAATTTTTGGAATGAGGTCAGGAATCCAAGCCCTTGACCAAGGAGGAATCTCTTTTAATCTCCAAAGGGTCGAGTACCCAGAGGCGGCAGTATATTGCCGATTGGCGTTATCTCCCCAGACCAACTCATCCCTGTTGTTATTTAGGGCCATAGAGTTAAGCATAATCATAATAGGGTTAAGATCTTTAGAGATGACGGAAAGGTCTATCCATCCCTGGTCGTTCCTGTAGTTACTATCTTTCTGCCCAAAATGGTTGATGCGGTCATTCATCCAGACCTCATAGCTGGGGTTGTTCATAAGGGGGCCCTGAATAGGCCAACTATCGGACCAGAACTGGATATCCTCCCCATTTCCCAATTTCCAAGATACTCTAGAATTAGCTAGGTCCCTGGCTTTTCCATTTCCCAATTTCCAAGATACTCTAGAATTAGCTAGGTCCCTGGCTTTTAAAAAACCATTCCAAATAGCGGATCCTCTTGGGATATCTTCGCTGAAGAGGGTAAACTGTTTAGAGGGTCTCTTAATATACTTGTTTTCCATAATGTCTCTCCATTCCCTTGTACTGCTGAAGATACGCCATATTTGCTTAGCCAAAAGAGCCTTGTTGAGGTGAGTTAGCTTCCTAATCTACTTATTTGTTGCTAATACTTAATTTACATAAACTCTAATCACATATCTTCAATTACTAACATGTAGTTGGCACAAAATCACGATTATAATTTTTTTTTATGGCATTTGGCAAACTTTTATTTTTAGTATGGATTTTCTGAAGAACTTTTAATTTCGGCATGGAATTTTGTACTGTACGCTGTATTTGGACAAGCGTAGCCACACCTTGCGTCCCATGTAAGCTTTGACCATGTCAATGCGATTGCCTCTTTTTGCGTGCTTGGAATAAAAGTATAGCACAGCTTTGTCATGGAGGCAAATACCAAAACCAGCGAAGAAACGTGGAGGGGGCAATCTTTATTTGTTATAATGTTAGCTCCCTCTCAAGAACTATCGCTACACCAAAACTGTGACCAAGGTTAATAGCTACGCATTGATGACAGATACGGAATGAGAACAATTGTCGTTTGGCTTATATGGTTGCTTCGTCTCATGTACTGTTTGCAACACCTAAAACATTTGGATGACAAATGCCAAATTCCTTTTGCATTTGTGTTTTTATATGTTTTTATATTTTTTATAGGTCATTGGCATCCATACAGCTCTGTTTAACTTTGATTCGTACTCTCATTCTACTAGCCTTAAGGCATTATAGGTTGGGTTCTAGACAGGGGTTTCGTAAAAGAATTCAGTCTGCAGGGGGCTTCCTAATACGTGAATGTGAAATCCAATGGTTATATGATCATTTTACTTCTCTCTTCTTTCATTTTGATGGTTGTATAGTCATTTCAATAAATGACTCTCTACAAGTCATGGACTTAGTTGAAGTCTGAATTTCAGCAAATTTTTTCTTTTTTCAAACTTCATCCATATGATATTTAATATGGTATTATATTATTTTGAAATAATGTTGAATTATTTAGGTTAATTATTTAGCAATGTCAAATTACTTTCACAAATATGTGGATATATCATATATATGTTTAAAAATAAATAAATAAATTTGTATCACATATATTTAAAAATAAATAAATTTGTATAAGTTAAATTTAATGTTGAATTTTTCTTGTGTTTTTACCCTATATCGAATTTCACCTGAAGTGAGCTCGAATTCAAATTTGAGGATTTTGTTGTGTTGTATCGACATTAATAAAGATGTTCTTTGCGTTGAGTGGATGTAGGCATATTTGGGGGAACCATGATAATTTGGTGTGTTGTGTTTTGTCTATTTTTACTGCCCTCTTAGATATGTTTATTTATTTTATCTGCTCAATTAAATCTTACAATTAGTATTAAGCTTGGTTAAAACCAAGAAGCAGATATGAAATAAGAGAAACTCTTACGTTGACTTCAACACCTAGAGTATGTCAATGGTTTTTAGCTCAAAAATAGTTATATTTTAGTTGGGTAATTGTTCTCTCAAAGTTTTAGATTAAAACATTCCACCATTGGTCACTGCATTACCCTAAGGTTCCTCATTGAAAAAGTGTGGGATAAACAAGGGGAAGAGGCTTTTTACTGCTTTGTTGACTTTAAAAAAGCTTTCGATACCATCCTTAGGGATAAGCTATGGAATAGGATGGAAGAATTGAAGGTCCCAACAGAGTATAGAGCTGCTGTTTATAAACTTTACGGACAGGTTAAAGCGAAAATCAGAACCAAAGTGGGCATGTTGGAATGTTTTGGGGCTGAATATGTGATCAGTTTACTTCTTTATGCTGATGACCTTATTCTAATTGCTAAAACAACACAGGTGTCTGGGGATAGATTTCCATTACTGGCTAAGTTGGGAAACATGCAGATCAAAAACGATATAGGGGGGATGGAAGGCATCTTATCTTCTTAAAAACAGGTGCAGGACATCGGAGTTATGGGATTGGAAGACTAAGAAAACCCTCTTTGGGTTGTTGGTGATACCAGTTATTTTATATGGCAGCAAGGTATGGGGGAGCAGGGCATCAAACCATAAAAAGGTGACAAATTGAAAGAATTCAGAAACACTTCATCACAATTAATCTGAAAATCAAATCAATAATTCCATATGAGATTATTTTAGTGGAGGCAGGCATGTTCCCGGTAGAGGCCTCGGCAATTGTTAGACTATTGAGCTATCTAAAAAAATTGAGTAAAATGGATGCACATTGCTGGCCTAGTAAGGTGGTTGATAGAGAATTGGCTTGTTGGAAGAAGACATAGAAGAAACAAAGCAATAAATGGTTCAACAAGTGGAACATTGACTACCAAGAGTGCCTGGAAACAAATTTTGAAATAAAAAAATGGGTGGCAGAAAAAATCAGATTTGCCATGTGGGTAAAACTAGTTATGTAGAAAAAATACCTATTATGTCAAAGATTTAAATCCCACATGTGAACATGATGACAAAGAGTATTTAGGAGCCGAGATCGAAGGAAAGACAAAAATCCTAATTGCTCAAATGAAATTTGGTTCATACCATTTGAGATGTGAAACTAGTAGACGAAAGGTCCTGAAGGAAGAGTGGGAGGATAGAATTTGTAGATTTTGCAATGAGGGTGTGGTGGAAATGGAGTGGCACTATTTGAAGGATTGTATAGCATACGAGGACATTCGCAACCAGCACAAAGAAACTTTAAAAGTGAACAACATAAAAGACCTTTTCAAAGGACCAAGACTCCTCAAGGGGGCCATTTTACTTGTGCAGATTAACAACAAAAGAGATAGTCTGGAGAAAACACATCAGATTGACTAGGAGTTCTATGTGGGTCCCTTAGGCTTATGGCCTCGTAGACGTCATTAAAGATGTTTCATTCGATCATTCAGTTTGGAATCCAATAAGTGAAAGATGGCTAGTGTCCTTATTAATTGCAAAAGTAAAATAGATATTTTATATCTGGTAGAGACTCAATAAAATGGGAGCGGTTCCTTGTAATAGTGTGAAATGTTGGCACAAGTTTCTTTTGTCATCCACATCAACAAAATGTTGAAAAGGAACAGCTGAAATGTGAAGTAAGAAATTGGGAATTAGAAAATCTGATTTAAAAAAAAAATAAAAGTAGCATATGGCGAGGAAAGAGTTGCTGCTGTTGAATGTAAAATTGTGCCAATAGAAATAGGTGAACCAGATTGTTTATAACAGAGCAGCGATATGGCACTCTGTTCCACACCGAATAACAAAGAGTTTGTAACAAATGGAAAGGAATACCTGAGCAGTGCCAATGTTCACCAGAATTTTCTCATCTTGAGAAACAGTACAGTAAAGGTGAAAACAATACAGCCCTTGAGAGAGCGAGTTCCAGAATTTCTAATGGATGTGTTGGTTCGCAGCATGATCCCATATTTCAGGAATTAAGAGAAAAGGGGAATTGCTGCCTGGTTCAACATTGCATGTTGAACAGGTAGACCGGGGTTCTGTAAAAAGAGCTGCTTCAAACAGAAAGTGCCACGGGATTCCTTAACAGATTGGAAAGTGGCACATGGAGTCTTCCTCCCTCCCTGCAGTCGAGGAGAGTAGAAAAGTGGCCTTAGTTGAGGAGTCCAAGTGTGCTAGGGTTGGAAGTAGCTCGTTTCCAGGCACTCTGTTATGGGATAAAATTTTGGGTGAGGAGAAAGAGCCTAGGCAGTTGGCTAACAAACCCGGAAGTAGCTCGTTTCCAGGCACTCTGTTATGGGATAAAATTTTGGGTGAGGAGAAAGAGCCTAGGCAGTTGGCTAACAGCTCCACACAACAGGAGAATGGGGAAGAGCCTTACTTTCCTCCTATTAGAGTTGAGATAGATTGCGAAGGACAACAAAGAATGAGTATTGCCCCTTGGTTTTATGGGCAAAGAAGCATTCGCCCAAGTTTCAAATCCAATGGAAGGATTTGGAGGATTTTAAATCCCCATATCAAAAATTGTTTTGAGCAAATTGATGTGTTAGAAATAGAAAAGAATTATTTGCAGTTTGTCTTGAATCTTCAGGAGCCCGATGGAAATGTAACGATTCTTGGACTTCCACAAAATGGAGAAGAAGAGCTTGACACAGAACGTGGTGACCTGGGCAGGAGGTTATTTTGTGAGGTTCAGAGCTGATGACGATAATTGGAGAGCGGGCGCAAGAAGAGGACTAAGAGCAGGTTACACTTGAAATATAATGCACTCTTTACCTATGACAATGGATTACTCCTATTTGGAAAGTTACTTACGGAAAATGCCTTTCAAATGCCAATTTATAGGGGAAATATAAAATAATGTAAATCTACTTTAGAACATTCAACATAACAGAATCCACAAGACACGGCCTTATTAGTCCTTTGGCCTTTTGATCTGCTAGATCCCAATCTTCTCACTTCATGCGCAAAGGCTCGTTACTAGACATAGCAATCCACAGATCTCGGTCAACCAATATATCTTCAACTTCAAGTTTCCACAACTCAAAGTTTGTGCCATTAAACTTTTCAATCTCTACTTTCCTTGTACCTGCCATCTCAATTACCAGATAAACACTTTTCAAACTCCTACTGGAACCAAATTGACATAGAAAACAATCCTATCCGACAAGGATAACCTAGACTTTGATACCACTTTTACCAAAATGCTCATAACTTCATTTCTCCACATAATCACTCCAAATCAAAACCAAAAGGAAGGTTATTCATCCTACTATCAAAATGTACAGATTATACATGGTTTCCAGGCCATACATGGGCATACAAGACCTGAAACCAACACAAAAACTGAAAAACCAATCAAAACAACTTAGAATCACACCAAATTTGTTTCAAATGTAAATGTTTATGTTCCTGAGACTATGGTTGGAGCCTTGACTAGTTGATCTTGATTAAGATTCTTTGTTTTGAGTACATTGATCATTTGTTGGACACTTCGTGATATTGTAATGTTGCATTCGGAGTTGGCATGGATTGATCAGTTGCAGGTGCTCATGGAAACTTAGAGATGAAGATGATGGTGTTATCTCTTGTGATTAGAGGTGTGTTTGTTGGAATGGTCGGTGCAGGAAGTTTGAGAGGCATTCATTTGATATGGTTGGAGACTTGGATATCTTGATCAATGTTCTTATCTTGGTCTGTTGTTCAGTAACTTATGCACTTTGTCAAGTGGGAGATTGTTAAGATGACGAAGTGTGCACTGTACAGTGTAACACCGTAACGTACGGTGGAGGTGAATCACTGTACGTTGACACAATGTTGTTTTGACATGTACGGTGGAGTCATGTGTGGTTTGTACAGTTGTACGGTGAAGCCTTATAGTAGTATGGTGAAGCAGTATGACAAAGTTGGTATGAGTAATCGAGGGATGAAGGGAGTGTTTGAGGCCTTGATGCCAAAGGGAATTTTAGAGGCTGAAGGGAGTGATTCCATGCTGAAGGGACTGCCAACTGGAAGAGTAACTGTCAGATGGGTGAGTAATTGTTGAGACTGTAACCTTATTTGTTCTGTGACATTTAATGCACCAGATTCCATAATGAATTGTAGAGTGTATAAATGTTTGCAAGATTCGTTGGGCTATAAGAAGCTCTGGCTGTGAAAGTCAGGTTGATTGTAAAGACAATCTGAGCCCGAGAGCCTATCCAAAAACCAGAGTTTGTTGTATGTAAATTGTTTACTGTAATACAAAGTTTCTCAAGGGTTTTTTGGGTGGTGGGTTTTTCCCGAAAGGGTTTCCTACGTTAAATCTGGCTTCCTGTATTTCTCTTGTGTGCATATTGTTTTTCAATATTCTTGTTTTTCCTGTGCATTTCAATGTTATAAAGTAGCTATGAAATCTTTCTTATTTCCCTTGTAAATTGACATTTGGAAGGCGTTTTCTGCAAGTAGCTTTCCTAACAACTCCAAGTTTTGATGGAGAATGTTTTAAATACCTAGTGCTCCAGGTCGGGCCGCAAATATGCTTGGTGAAATTTGAGCTCTCAGGCAACCTGCCAGTAATCAGGATAGTGCAACAGACTAATTGATGCTTCAAAATTTATAAGAATGAAACCTAAAATGTATTGGCAGAGGGAAAAGGACTGTTTCTTTCTGGACAAAGGGCTTTGGTAGAGTCTACAAACCACAATACGTTGAACCTCGCCTTTCGAGCTGACCCTAGATAGGCTAATGTTGATAGGCGATTGAACAATGTTTTTAGGGTTATGGAAACTGAAGATTCAAAATGGCCTTTGAAGGAGGAGAATAAAATGTGTAAATATGACTTCTTAAAGAAGTGGGAGGCGATAGAGATAGAGCCTTGTGCCATGGCGTGGTGTTAATTTACAGTGGAAGGGAATGTTAATCACATTGAAAATGCCACACGAGGAGGAGCCAACGGGAAGAGTGGCTACTGCAGATCACCCCTGGCTCTATTGGCTTCCTGCCCATGTCTTCAGGTTCAGAATTTCTTTGTAGATCAGAACAGTATGAAAACTGTCATGATGCTGCAGAGTGAGTGGATCAGGGCCTCAATAGTCTTGCATTAGTTTCAAAGGATTATGTTCGGAAAGATGTTAGCTCTGTTGCGAAGCTGCCTGGAGTTTTTAATTCTCTTTTACAAGTTATTGATGATTGGTGCCACATTGCCAACTCAAGGGATGTGCAAAATTGATGAGAACTAAGCTTTTAGGAGCAAATAGTGCCTTTACAGGGTTTGGATTTGGATATGAAACAATGAGCCAAATTGGTCCACTATCTGAATTCAAGATAGGCATTGATCCTGTGACTTTAGAGAGCAAGGATTGTCTGTACCTTGTAGTTGCAGATGATAAAGTGACATTGAAGGTAAAAAATCTTGCTCATTGGAATCTGTTTGTGCAATCTTTAGCATTGGAAGTGTTCCTGTCTGTGGACCTATGGATGGCTTTGTACCAACAAATGGTGAAAGGGAAGATACTCTGTTGTTCGATTGTATTCAATCTGACAAAATATGGAGAAAGCTCATTCAGAGTGTTAGCAAACAGAGCTTTGTGAAGCTAAAATCTTCTGGGTTTGATAATAACATAAATGGTAGAAGTGGAAATGTAGGGGTATACCCCTGTTGATGGCTGTGCGGAGATTGTTGAGTACAGTCATATGACCATTTCCCTTCTCTTTTCTTCCAATTTGATGGTTGTATATGTTTCTATAAATGGCTTTCTACATGTCATGAACTGTATTCTATCAATTAAGGTTAAAACTTGCACATTGTTTAATTTTTTTTTAATGAAAACTCAGAAATTTATGGCTAAGGATATCTAAAATTTGATTATTTAAATATTTTTCAATATAATAGAATTAAAAAAAATAGAAGTCTTTTGTGGAAAACCCTCTCCTTAAAATAGATCGTGAAGTTCCCCATCAAGTTGTTTTTAATGAGACCTAAAAATGGCCAACCATGAGATCGTAGTCTTGTATTTTAGGTGTTTCTTAATTATGTCTTGAAGGCTTTTAAGTTTTTAAGGGGGCAGTTTTCTTCAGAAGTGTTCGAGGCTTCAATTTGGTTTCATTTTTGCTATTTTGTTCAAAATTGTTAAATTCTGAATCGTTAGTCGTTTTGGTAGTTGATTCTCGAGTTTAAATCAGAGGGTTTCACGTTTGTACATTTTTGTGGTCCCTATCGCATATGAGAAGACATCGTAGTTTGAAGGTTAGAGTGAGTCTAATAATATTTTTTTGTGGATTAGACCACGCAAACCACTTTGCACAGAGCATGCATCTCTGTCGGTAAATACTCAGCATAGACAGTTCTACACTATAAAAGTGATTATCCTTTTGGAACTGATATTTGTTGCAATTGTTCTACAGTTATTAGATTTAAGTTTGATGATAATAGATAATAAGCTTTTAAATTTTTAGATTCAATTTTCATGATAATGGATCAATAAACGTTGATTCATAATTTTTGCACAGAATTATTGATAATTTTTTGTAACACCAATCTAAGACAATATTGTAAAATCAGAGAGTGGATGATGAGCGGAATAGCTGTGGAGGTTCACTAGACTGAACTGTGTAGTCAATCAGCTAGAAACCCTTTTCTTGATTAAACTATATAATTTCTAGGCAGTTTTTGCATAAGAAATGCACTCTTTAAAATACAAATCATTTTGTGATATTGTTATCAGGATTTAATTGTGTGATTTTGAGTCAAATTCATTGACCCATGTTTCAAGAGTAGTGATTCAACATGAATCCATCTCTCATGAGAATAAATAGAACACTTAGCACTCATTGAATCTAGGTGATGCTCACAGGGGCGAAGCACTGGGACTTCCTGATAACACAGTTAAATCCTGATAACAATATCACAATTTGACTTGCTGTAGAAATTATCTCCTACAAACCATTTTACTCATAACATGTATCTTTATCAATTAGGATCCTAATGATAGTAGCGTCTCAATGGTTGTCTTCCAGGAAAGGATACTAGCTGCTCTGCTTTTCTTTTTTTTTTGGTGTGTGGGGTCTGAGGGCCGAAGTTTTATAAGAGATAGTAACCTCGGTTTATTGTTTTTTCACATCAGAAACATGTATTTGTGCTCATCATTATAACTCTCATTATTCGTTTTTCTCTTCCATGTGTTTCATTGGATCTTATGATGTGCAGGAAAGTATGAAGTTACATATTGGGAGCAACGACAGTTTTTAGTAAATTAACTTCATGCCTGAAATCGAGATGCAAAACAATATTTAATGTTTTTCCACGAGATTTTCACATAAAACTGTTTTTGAATTGTCTAATATGGGAGAACTACCTTTACGCTTAAACTCTACTAATAAACCAAAGATCTATTGATAACTTTATTTATTTTTATATCTAATTTTAAATTTTTTTTGTTTATTATTTAAGATACGATTCTTGGTAGCAATATCATAATTTTGGCTTGGTGTGGAAAATGTCTCATACTTCCAATTTATGAACTTCAGGGGCTTTTGAATTAGCAACAACATGTTAAAGGTTTTGTAAATGGGGTTTCAAGCATAGTTAAGTGCACAATTAGATGTAATGAGTGCTAAGTGTAGTTGAAATTTTGATAACAATTTTACAATTTGATATGCTGAAGAATATATTGATGAGTTTGAGGGGCATTTTATTGAATGGTTCATATGGAATAATACAACTTTTTAAAGTTTTTCCAAATAGTGCTACAAGTAGAGTCATGGAAGAAATTCAGTAGTATTGAGATGGGTTGGAAGATTTGATGTTTCTTCACGTAGATGCGATGGGTGTTTAAGTGTTCTGTTCATTCTTATGAGAGGTGGGTTCATGTGAACCACAACTCATTAAACAAGTCTTACTCATTAAATAACTCAATGTGTTTGACTAAAAAACTACATTGTTGAATAGTTGAATCTTGATAGCAATTTCACAATTTGACTTATTGTGGAACACACCTCTTTAATTATTACTTGATGAGCTTTAAAGGGCTTTCTAATGAATAGTTCTTAAGAAATGACACGTGGAGAAATGGGGTTACAAACATAGTGAGTTTAACTACTCATGAAACATGAGTGAAAAATGACATTCGAATTTTGATAGCAATATCTTACTTTGAAGATTCACAATTTTACTTTCTTATTGAATTGTGCTTAGTTTATCATCAACTCATTTTATATCCGGTGGCTTTTCTTAGAGTAACATGTTTTGTGGCTTAACTTTGAGATTTTGTGCAATGTGGTAACATTCTCTATTTTAGCTTTCACTGAAAGCTCCAAAATTGTGTATGCCAACATAATTATCATGTGCATAATCATTGTAAATGTGCGTTATTATTGTCTTAGATGATTATTTGTTAGAGCATAAGAGGGCTCACAACACAAGTAAACTAAATCGTCTTTGAGATTGAATATTATTGGATCAATTTCTTTGTAGGAGTTATTTTGTTTTGCCCCCAAAAAAATGGTCGTAAGCATGGAGTTTTGGGTGTGCGAAGTTAGCTTGGGCTGGTTCTCTTCCCTTCTTACTTAACATAATTTTTACTTAAGCTAAACTTTAGGCATAATATAATTAATTTTTTTATTAATTATTATTATGCAACTTAGGTTAGATTCTTGTTAGGGTTTTAATCTCTTTTATAAAGGTAGATCTCTCTTGTAACATTCACTTTTTGATTAATAAAAATTTATCTTTTTGTTCATAAAAAATGTCTCCTTTGTGAATTTAGAAATTCTAGCCTCCCTAGCTTTTATTTCTCTATTTGAGATAGGTGTTTGCATCCAAGTGATTTTTGGGAGCTATGGGGTTGATTTTCATCGACTTCAACATGGTATCAGAGATTCAGATCTTCTTGTCCTTATTTTCTTCATGAGAGTTTTTCACATTGGTTTTGAGATTTGGTTTTGAAGAGGAGTTTTATATTGGATATAAGGGAAACTTTGATTCTAGTCACTTGGAGCCCAAACAAACATCATCGTTGAGCTCAGAGCATCATTCGTTGTTGACAATTGTGGTAATTTTATTTAGTCCAAGATTGTACAACCTTGAGGTCAAAAACCAAGGTGAAACATTTTTTGAATTTTTTTAATAAAACATTGGGGGGTATATTTTGTTTGAAAAAGTATTTGTTTTTAAAAAAAAACGTATATATGCAGGTGAACAAAGAGGGACTTTTTCTTAAATAAGTGCATGGTGCATTTTTTTTTGGAAAAGGAAGACATTAAATTAGTACTTGTATTAGTAGGCTTGTGAGCCCTTTTGGTACGCTTGCCAGTAATTCTCATTGGGCTGGCGTTGACCTTGATTCTCTTGCCGAGCATACCTTCAATGCCATTTCTTCGAATCCTTTTCCTAATTTTTACATTTTGTGCAATCTATTTCCATACAAGTCTCATAATGGATGGGATCCTTTTTAATCTGACACAAACCTTCTTTTTCATCTGAATCAAAAACTTCACTAGGGGTTTGTGTTCCTTATGTGACGTTTTCCCTATGTTCATCGTCTTCTTCCATCGTTGCATCCTATAAAGTTTCAATAAAAATATTTAAATCAAAGTCACCCAAGATTTTAAATTCTTGAATTTTATTCAAGAATTTCTTGTGGAGGCAGGATTTTCCCATGGTGTTGCACGCCCTTTGAACACCTTAGGATCTCGCATTTTTGGTGCTTCTCGACCTCTTTCCTTGGCCTCCGAGACGTGCGCATGGATTTTTGATTTTTTCTGGTGTGCCTCTTACTCCTCCCATGCGCTAATTCTGAGACCAGATCAGCCATCATCTGGCCATATTTGGTCAACGTGCCCCGTTTGGTGGTTTGTTTTGGAACCTCGCGTTGCATTTTTAATGTAAACCGTCAACCTTTTGGCTCATGTGCCTGAATTTGGTTTCAGTGGTGCATTAATTTTTTTTTTGTATCCTTTGGCATGAATTAGTGAGGTGATTAGTGGGAGCCATGGTTCAAATCTTTGGGAAAACATTAATGGTGGAGTTCTATTCTTGGGGTGCATTTTTGCTTGGAGATCAGGCCCAACGTGCCCTCATTGATCCCTGTGTAATCACCTCTACGTAGGCCTCTTTTTTGGCCCCAACATGCCACGTGGCCATATTTAAAGCCACAACTTTTGGGCGTTTAGAATTCTCTATGGCAGAACCCAAGTGCATGGGGTTTGCATAGTTAATGTCTTCGAGGTTTTATCGGATTTTCGATTGGTTTCCATTTTGGATTTTTTTTGGCACGTGCCAATTTCTTTCAAGGCCACTAGATATATTCTTTGAGATCGACCCTTTGAGCGACCAGGTTTTCTGGGACAACAATCTTTTTCTGGCACACTGGATTTTTTTGGTATCTCTAATTATTTTTATGGCATTTTTTGTCATTACGATCAAATGGCTGTCAAATTGATACGCACTATTCATTGACATTAGCACCATTCAACACTGCATCATCATCTTGCAAGCCCTTTTGGCCCAGTTTGGACCTACATGTGGTTTTTTTGCCATATTTTGCTCATCTGTATTGTGTTTATTGTAAACGAGATATTGCTAGAAAGCTCATTCTGAGTCTATCATAGTGGTGTAGGTATTTTTTCAGTTTTAATTCATTCTAGGCTTTTTTCGCTGTCAAAGTTAGTTCTTTTTTTACACTTGAAGATACATATCTTGAGCATTCGATCTTTGATTTGATAATTTTTTATATAATTGGAAATGTCTTTCAAAGATCTTTCTGGTGATGCTAGTTGTTTTTCCAAAATTTTCTCCAAGCACATTCTATTTAGTTTTTTGCATTTTTGTATTCTAGTAGATATCTTGGTTATTTCATGTCCATGGATCAATTTTGTTGCTTTAGATGATTCGTTATGGGTTGTACTATTTGTTGTATTAGCTTTATGTCTCTTCTAGTCTTTCTAGACATCATTTGTCTGCATTTTTACAAATGCACTGAGATAAATTACCACATTCTACCTATATTTTTGTTTCAATTGTTCTACCTTGTTTTGTTTTCTGATTCAAGCAATGTCATATGAGGATACTTATATAGATTATTATTTTATTGGAATTCATCATATATTGTCTTATTGTAAATGCACTACTTTGATTAAATTGCCATAGGGGACTGATGTTTTGCCTTTGTTTGTCATCTTTCTTTGTTAGTGAGTATTACATTCATGACATTAGGCTCATGAGTTTTCTGAGATTGATCACTTTAGTACACACATGTATTCTTTTGTGCATCTTGATTGTGGTTCCTTGTAGCTCTATTAGCCCACTTTTCTAGTTTCTTGTCACCTCACTTTTGTTTGCATTAGGGGGGTTGTTCTGTTCTTTTTTATTTTTTTATGCTTGTTTCGTTTGATGGAGTGAGCTATGTATTTAGTATTTGCTTCTATGTACTAAGCAAATGTAGTGTCTGGGTACCTATCCATTTCATTGAGATGGATCATTTACCATATAGACACTCTTCTTTTCGTTCCTACTTCAGGATGCAACCTTCGATGTTCGATTAATCAGCTCTTTATGCTTTGGTGCTTTATGTCATTTGTATCTTCGAGTTTAGTTATTTTTTCTTTGTGTTCCTCTTGATTCAAGTAGTGTTTTTTGAGAGCACTCATACAAATTATAGTCTTCTCTACCTAGTCAGGTTCTATTGCAGTGGATTTTTTTTAGATCAATAGTTACTTTTGACAGAGCTTTGTAGCATTTTATGCTTCAGTTATATTCTTCATGATCAACTTTTGTTCCTATCTTATGGGACATTCTTTAGTTTGGAGGCTTTTGTAGTCCTTTACTAGTTTTTTCACCATTCTTTCCATCTCTTCTCGAAGTAGGGTTTTCCCATGTGGTTTTCTCTAATTTTCCTTTAGAGAGATTTGGTTGTGCTTGGGTGCCTCATTAGTCCTTTGTTGTTAGGACCCACATTTACATTCAGTAGTTGTTTCTAGGTTTTTAGCTACTCCCTAAGTTTATCTTAAGGGGGGTGTTAGAGTAATAAGGCGTTAAGCTAATCTTTAGGCATATAATAATTAACATCTTATATTAATTATTATCATGCAATCTACGTTAGATTTTTGTTAGGGTTTTGATCTCCTTTATAAGGATAGATCTCTCTTGTAACATTCACTTTTTGATTAATAGAAATTTATCTTTTCGCTCATAAAAATTGTCTCCTCTATGGATTTGAAATTCATGTCTGCATATCTTTTTCTTCTCTCTTTCTGTGGTAGGTGTTTGCATGCAGGGGTTTCTTGGGAGATGTGGGGTGGATCTTTCATCAACTTCAACACAAATGTATTTTGAATGAGATGAGATTTTAGTTATGACTGTAATTTTTATGTTATTCAATAATTGAAATATATTACTCTCATAATGTATTTTCTATATCATATTGTTTTGTAATATTTGGTATTTAAGTTGAATTAGTTTGTTTATTATTGTAATTTTCTATTGAAGAAGTATCGACTATATTAAATATTATTTTGGATGGGATGAAATTTTGATTGGCCTATTTTATGCTCTTCAATTAATGAATGCAAAATATATTAGATAATATTAATGAATTAAAAATATAAGTATTGATATAATGTGTTTTGTAGTTCTTATGATGAATATGTTTTTGTTAATATGAATATCTTATTGTAAGGCTATATTAATTGTTTATGCAAACAGATGACCAAACCTTGTTTAACCAACTGAACAAATGAGGGGCATCTTTTGATGTATCTTAAATTGTGTAAACAAGCCGTGTTTTTGTTATACATGATGCTTCAAGGAGTGTTTAGACAATTTAATATGGTAGAGTTTCCACCTTCACCCCATGAAGAGATTGATCTTCTTATAGGGGATTGGTTATGTTGCTTGTCCCTTTGTGAGTAAGATGGACTCAACGAGAAAGTCCTTATTTGAGAATATATTGATTGACAATCCATGTATCTTTATGACCTCTTTGTAAAACAAGTTTGCAATTTGAGAAGCATTATTAGTTACTGTTGTGTTTCCATAACACACACCCTATTTTTTGATCTTGCAAATGAGGACCCTTTTCTTTTTTTCCTCGCATCTTTGATCTCCTTAATATGTCAAATTAAGGTCACTTTCGAGGGACCTCAATGATCAAGAAGATCTATGTCATGTCGAGTCGGTTTCTAGGCCAGTAGCATTAATTTCATTTTGTGTCGATTTCTTAGTTTTTGTACTAAGTGTTTTTTGCATCTTTCATTTTTCATTTCTAGAGCATCATGGTGACCTTTGAGATCCATTAGACCTAGTGTAGATTCATAACTGAGATCATAATTGTGTAGAGGGAAATGTGAATCAAGGGAACTAACCCTAAGTTCTTACATAACCACACACACCTCAAAAGGGTTGAGTCAAGGAAATGGATTCTTTCAAACCAACCCTCTAAGGTGTCAAACCTTAATAGGTTAATGCAATCCAAGGGATAAAGGAGCATCAACGCAAGCTAAAATCTAATGATTATGAGGGTAGGAAAAAGAGTGCCACCTGCCCTATTTAATTCTAAATCTATGCAAGATAACCAATGTAAAGTATAAAAATACTTAAATGAAATGTTGAATTAACAAAGAGGGATAAAGGTACTTATTTTGAAAATTAGGACCTTGATTTCTATGTAGCGCTGCTGTTGAAAAGGAATAGAACTGGATCTAGGCATGAAATTGTGAAATAAACAAAACCCATGAATCTTACTGGACCAATTAGGGGCGAAATGGATCATCAGGGGTGCATTGCGCCTCTAATGAACAGTGTGCCACACTGATTTTGATTTTGTAATTCTGATAAACAACGAAAAGGGTACTTTGATCTGTGACTGGTTTTTCCTTTCAAGATTTGCTAATATTTGAATATTGGGATGTCAGGTGGCTATGTAAGGGTTTGTCTTAGTGAACTCCCCATATTCATGGTTTACACCTTCATGGATAATTGATTTATAAAATGTAATGTGTGTGATGCTCATGCATGAGATTTGAATGTGCAATGCAAAAGTCCAAATCCTTAAATCTGAAACCCTAACATGAGATATTGTACTTGAATGTGGATGAAATAACAATGCATAGATATGAGGATAACCTAGAAAGCATACTAAGCCCCTAAGACTAAAGTACTCTAAGCCATACTTATGAGCTGTATTTGTCACTCCATAATTGAATCTTGAATGATAAAATGTGAAGAGGAAGATGAAGAACTCTCTTGCTTCAAAGGATGTTTTCAAGCCTCCTTGCTCCCACCTTGTAAATGTGCTTAAGACAAATTGGGATGTCAACAATGGCTTTTCCACATGAGAAATGCTTGCTTGATCTTGCTTGAGCGTAAGTATGCTTTCTTTCTTAATTGTCCACATGCATCGTCCATATATGCCAAATAAAGCAATTGAGGGTGTTCATATAGGATTTGGATTAATTTCCTTGCATAGGTTGGCTAGGCTCAAAGACCTAACTTCGAACAAAACCTTGAGAAGAGACCAACTACCATGAATGAAAATAGGACTAGATTAGTGGCAAACTATTCCCTTGATTGGTTAGGGGCACACAACACCCTTGATAATTAGGTGCAGAAACTCTTGGGGCTATCTCAAGATGCTAGAATAGGTCCCAAAATCTAGAAATTAGGTCAAGATTTTGAAGAAATCTCGTTTCTATGTGAAAAATGGAGTTATGTTGATTGAAGTGAAAGAATAGGGGAGGATCGAAGTAAATAGATCCTACCTCAAGTTATGTGTTGCAACATAGGATTACTAAGGAGGACTTGTTAGGTCCTACATAGATACCATTTAAGAAGAGGATAAGAGAGATATATGAAAACATCTTGAATGCAAATTTATTAATAAGTTTCATTGAATAGATGCTAAATGGTCATAAATTGAAGTGCTTCCAATTTTAGATGGTACATTTAGCCCCCACTTTAGCTGGATATGACACTATGTGAATATGCAAGCTAAAGTATATATATATTTTTAAAGGAAGAAGAAATAACTAACCCTGGGAACTGAAAATATAGATTGATGAAAGAGGCCTTTAAACTTAGTGAGGAATTTATCAAAACATCTCTCAACTGACTTCAAAGGGAAGGTAACTAAATCATGATTCCAATCCTTTCGACAATGAGAAAATCAAAGCTATCTAGCTCAAGTTATGATGAAAAGAGTAAATGCCTATTCTAAATGCATAGAAAGGAATCCCTAAATGTAACCCTAATTTATGTTGAAAAGTACTATAAATAGAGGTTCTTACCATTCATTTGTTACCTTTGTATCTTGAAGAAGTCAAGGAGAGTTGAAGATGGAGCTAGAGCCCACATGAATGGAGGTTTTGAGAGCATCCGTCGCAGTTGGTGACCCATTACCTAAGGTTAGTACTAGTGTAGAGTGATTCTTGTCTTGATATGCATATTTACAACTATTTTGATGCATATTTTTGACCTTTCATGATGTAATTTTTTTTTGTATAGAGGAGAGTCAGACAACTATGATGGGAAAATATTGACCCTGATTAGCTAGGTCGACCTTGATTAGCTAGGTTAACCCTAATCAAGGGGAGGTATACCCTGACTACGGGGAGGTCAACCCTGACCAAGGGAAGTTGACCTTGATCAAGAGGATGTCAACCTTGTCCATATTGATTTGACTTTCTCACATGATGACATTGATGTTGAATTTGATGTGATGTGTAGGTCCTAGTGTCTCTACGAGAGCACCGAATGTCACATGCTATGTGCTTCATTTAGGACAATATTTAGAATATGAGTATATAGAACATCCAATCACTAAAGGATGTGGTCAGGGTTGACCTTGATCAAGAGGATGTCAACCTTGTCCATATTGATTTTGCTTTCTCACATGATGACATTGATGTTGAATTTGATGTGATGTGTAGGTCCTAGTGTCTCTACGAGAGCACCGAATGTCACATGCTATGTGCTTCATTTAGGACAATATTTAGAATATGAGTATATAGAACATGCAATCGCTAAAGGATGTGGGCCTGTATTAGGTAGGACAAAGTTGTCATGTAACTTGTCTTGCCAAATATAGCTCCTTGTAAGCTCACTGTGCCTTAATCGCACCAAACTCTATTATGATCTTCACATGTTCGCATACCAAGTTCACACAATACATATTACAAAGATATGACTGCATATTGTACATTACATCCAAGGAAAACATCTTTCCTTTATACCAAGTCCTAAAACAAGTTATTGAGTCAGTTTTGTGGGTTCCCCAATTTATAATAATAATATAAGACCATCTTAATATATTACAATACATGTTATATTACAATTTTACACTTTATCCAAGATTACAAACAAACTATCATCTCACAATCTTCATAACTTTTTACTTGGCAATCTTCATATGATGCCCTCTTAACCAAGGAATCTCTAATATGTCTTCAACCTTTTTCCTAGTCTTCTTAAGCCTATTCCATCCTTGTGAGGAGATAGAATCAAAATAACAATACTTTCTTTCCAAAAATGTTGTTTGAAAGTTGCCTTCACTAAAATCCTCGTAACTCTGTCCAGTCTTCATATTTTCATACACGCTCTTAGATATGGAATTTAGACATACTATAGAACATAACCTCAAGTGCACATAAGTTGATCTTTAATTCTCGAACCTCATGAACCACTTCTACCTCTATAGCTTTGCTAGTCTTCACATAATAACTAGTATGTTGACATCAATGACAAACATAGTCATGAATGCAACGCATAACCATTGAGTCATGTCTCCATCAATGCTAATATAATTCCTTATAGGAATATCATTAACACTCATGCTTACAATATCCCCCTTCGGCATTAATGGAAACATAGATGAAAAAAATATAAGTTCCATGAATACCAAATATATATCTTCCTTATTTGCC
This sequence comes from Cupressus sempervirens, assembly GCA_028749045.1. NCBI lineage: Eukaryota > Viridiplantae > Streptophyta > Pinopsida > Cupressales > Cupressaceae > Cupressus > Cupressus sempervirens. The sequence goes on along the minus strand of CM053788.1, from coordinate 552,091,295 downwards.
TTTTTTCCCCCACTCATGTTTCCCATGAATGTAATCATACATCTTAGCCTCAGACAATATATTCTTGCATCCTTTACAACCTATCATATCATCATCCAATATGCACAAGGAAGGTGTTAATCTCCCTCATACGATAAAATCTTTCTTAAATCCTTTTCATCAATCAATAACCTCTATTCTAAATATGCATCTTTCCCCCAAAGGTTGTATGAAATATAATTTTTTTAATGTACTTATCTATCTCCATTGACATCAATGATAAAAGTATCATTGTGTCAATTCTTGAAGTTCAGTCATCTCCAAAACAATCTGTTCAAACTTCAATGTCCAAAGACACTATTAAATAGCAATACCAAGAGTCCTCAATGACTTAGCTCAAATACACATGCTCCCCTATGGAAAAAGCATCAAGCATCTTGTCCAGACAAAGAAATAGTGCTATGCTAACAACTGGATTGATGCAATCTCTACACCAACTAATCTAGAGTAGGTTGAGACATAACCCCAAGCATACCTCTCAAATAATCAAATGTGTCCTTAGCTAAAGGTTTTGGGATTATATTTCCTATCTAAGTTCCTTTGTGCTAACATATTCCAATCCAAATTCTTTATATGCAAGTATCTCTCTCCAAAAGTGACACTTAATAGATATATCTTTGTCTTTGCATGTAATATTGGATTTTTTAAACATAATTATAGTACTTATGTTATTACAGTGTATGATAACAGTCTCAGTGAACTCTATCCCAATGTCTTTCAATATTTGCTTTATCTAAATAATCTAATTACAATTATTTTCTACTGTTACATACTCTTCTTCTATTATACTATGTGAAATGTGTAATACCCCAAAATTGGCACATTGCCATGATTACCAATTCTGGTCTATCTGATTAATTCTAAAGTCCTATTTCACTAGCCAATTCTTACTCTAATACTCGCTACTTGACTTAAGTGTCAAATGCAGAAAACCCTAAATCTGCATTCATCATACTCTTTATTTAATTCCTAAAGTATTGACTCATATTAGTCACATTAAACGTATTGATCAAGATTTAATTTAATTTGAAGTATTTATGCTTTAATTGAATTAAATTATCACCTAAGGCTAATGTACTAAGGAATTAAATTTATTTAGTTTAATAATGCTCTTATTTTAATTAATTGAATGTAATTATTCAATCAAACGAAAAAGGTATTTATGAGGTCATATCTCACTTTATTAAATTAAAAATCTTTCCTAAATTCTATTTCTCAGTTCAAAATGGAAATTCCCAAGTTAACTACTTCTCGAATTAGAAGTGACTTAAATCACTTACTCTCACACCAAAGTGAATCTAAGTTAACTGTTTCTTGCACTCAGGACCTGAGTTAGTTAACTGCATCTGTATTGGGAATCTTCCACTTTGACTGAATCTTGGCTTCAATCCTGACCGTCGATCTAAGTTGATCTCAACCATTGGTGGACTCTAGGAATTCTATTTAAGAGACTCCTAATTCCTCATTATGGAGATGGAATTGAATTTGTATCAAATCTTTGCTAAATTGTGCACTTGTTAGCTCATTATTCTCATAAGCTTTTCATTATTTATATTTAAAGATCATATAGCTTTAATATGCAGTCTAGTTTATTTTATATGCTATTAAATTAAGTGCATATCTCATCTAGATTACCTGCATCTCATATAGACTTAATTGCATTTAAACCCTTCGTTCTAGAATGGCTTGGTTGCTTGCATCTCAACTCTGAGAGCATAAATAGGCAAAATCCTTCTAGTTAGAAGGCAAAAGGTCGGCTTGCTAGACCTCTTGGATGAACAATCCCATGTTCATTCAAGGATGAATCTTCATACAAAGACCATGTTGAAGTGTAGGTGAAATAGTTGACGCTACATTCATCTTTCAATTTCGCTCCCGAGGGGGCAGGATGATTACATCATTGAATCTAAATTTCAAATCAATTTGAATCTTTATTTCTCAGGGCATCTTGCTCCCATCTTATGTCCTCATCGCTCGAGGCATTTCGTCACTAGGGGCATCTTGTTCCCCTCTTTCTGGCATCTTTTCCATCTATCACATCTTATAAAAAATTCAATGTACAGGTATCAGGACAATCTAAACCTTGACTCCTGAGGATCAAGCCTCATTCTAGGGATGATTCTATGACTTATAATTTGATCTTGCTATCTTTCATCAATGTTAGGTATCTAGATTTTCTATCTGGATCCTTAAAGATTAAGCTCCGTTCTAGAAATAATCTTTTAAATGCTTATCAAATCTTAGGTATCTAGATGTTCTATCTGGATCCTTAAAGGTTAATCTTTGTTATGAAGAAAACCTTTAAAATGCTATCAATCTTGGGTATCTAGATGTTCTATCTAGATCCTTAAGGGTTAAACTTCGTTTTGAAGAAAACTTTTAAAATGCTTATCGATTCAAGTATCTAGGTGTTCTACTTGGATTCCTTAGGATTAAGCTTCATTTTGGAGATGGTCCTTAAAAGCTTATCAATTGGTCTCCGTGACATAAACTTCAGAACCAATCTTACTTATTGATCTTCGCATCATGCTTTCTAATTTTCTTTGAATCGAACGTGCTGGTCGCACATTCATTCAAAGAGGGGCAAAATGTAATACCCCAAAATTGGCACATTGCCATGATTACCAATTGTGGTCTATTTGATTAATTCTAAAGTCCTATTTCACTAGGAAATTCTTACTCTGATACTCGCTACTTGACTTAATTGTCAAATGTAGAAAACCTTAAATCTACATTCATCATACTCTTTATTTAATTCCTAAAGTATTGACTCATATTAGTCACATTAAACCTATTGATCAAGATTTAATTTAATTTGAAGTATTTATACTTTAATTAAATTAAATTATCACCTAAGGCTAATGTACTAAGGAATTAAATTTATTTAGTTTAATAATGCTCTTATTTTAATTAATTGAATGTAATTATTCAATTAAACGAAAAAGGTATTTATGAGGTCATATCTCATTTTATTAAATTAAAAATCTTTCATAAATTCTATTTCTCAGTTCAAAATGGAAATTCCCAAGTTAACTACTTCTCGAATTAGAAGTGACTTAAATCACTTACTCTCACACTAAAGTGAATATGAGTTAACTGTTTCTTGCACTCAGGATCTGAGTTAGTTAACTGCATTTGTATTGGGAATCTTCCACTTTGACTGAATCTTGGCTTCAATCCTGACCATCGATTTGAGTTGATCTCAACCGTTGGTGGATTCCAGGAATTCTATTTAAGAGACTCCTAATTCCTCATTATGGAGGTGGAATTGAATTTGCATCGAATCTCTGCTGAATCGTGCACTCGTTAGCTCATTATTCTCATAAGCTTTTCATTATTTAGATTTAAAGATCATATAGCTTTAATATGTATACATATAGTCTAGTTTATTTTACATGCTATTAGATTAAGTGCATATCTTATCTAGATTACCTGCATCTCATATAGACTTAATTGCATTTAAACCCTTCGTTCTAGAATGGTTTGGTTGTCTGCACCTAAACTCTGAGAGCATAAACAGGCAAAATCCTTCTAGTTAGAAGGCAACAGGTCGGCTTGTTGACCTCTTGGATGAACAATCCCATGTTCATTCAAGGATGAATCCGCATACAAAGACCATGTTGAAGTCTAGGTGAAACAACTGAGGCTATATTTTCATGTATACAAAATGCAATCTTGTTTGTTGATCAACCAAGAAACCAATCATCCTCCTAAGAAGAATGCCCCACCACTGTGCTCTTCCTGCCATATGCTCTTCCTACCTAATTGGCATCAATGTATGCACACAAAATGAAATCATGTGATCTGTCATACCACAATCAACAATCAAGTGTGCCTCTCAAATATTTGAAAAATATTTTTATTGTTGCACAATGTGTCTCTTTAGGATCTATCTGAAACCTTGCCACAATTCTAACTTCATTAGCTATATCAAGTCTAATATGTGTCAAATATCATGATGCACCAATCATGATTTATACTTTTTTTGTTAAACAACAGGGGATTCATCTTTGCTAGATAATTTACATCTAGTTACCATCGGTGTTCCAATAGGTTTAAAACTTTCCAATCCAAATATTTTTAACAAATCTTTAAGATACTTCGTATGTGATATAAAAATTCCATCTTTGTTCTGTAGGATGTGCAATCCCAAGAATTATTTCATTTCTCCAATCATACTCATCTCAAATTATTTCTTCATTTTTTTAAAAAATGCCTCACTTGCTTCATTATTACCTCGAAAATAATGTCATCCACCAATACTACAACAATCAATAAGCCTTTATCATTCTTTCTTAGATACAAGTTACTATCGACATTATCTTTCACGAATTCCAAATTTGTCAAGTACTTATCCAATCTTGCATACTAGTCTCTAGGTGCTTGTTTCAATCGATACAATATCTTTTTCATTCTGTAAACCATATCCTCTTTGTCTATCAAAGGAAAACCATTAGGTTGTTCAATGTATACCTCTTATTCTAGTTCTCCATTTAGAAAATTTGATTTGACATACATTTGATAAACTTTAAAGTTCTTGTTAGCTGCATATGCCAAAAACATTCTTACTGCCTCTAGTCTAGCAACAGGTGAAAACGTTTTTTCAAAATCAATTCCTTCTTGTTGTTTATAACCTTTACATACCTATCTTGATTTGTTTCTCACAACTTGATCTTGTTCATTCATCTTGTTTCTAAATACCCATATAGTTCCAATGACATTCTTATCTTTAGGTCTAGGAACCAATTCCCAAGCCTTGTCCTTTTTAATCTAATTTAATTTCTTTTTTAATAGCTTTTATCCAATAATCATCTTTACAAGCTTCATTAGCATTCTTAGGTTCAATTTGAGAAATTAAACATAGTTCTTCATTTACCTTCTTCCTTGTCATAACTCCTTTATCCTTACTCTCAATGATCTATTCAAAAGGATTGCTACATTTTTGTTAGGTGTTATTTGTTCAATTTTGACTTTTTCTCTAGGTTATCTTTTTAATTTAGTCTGCAAATCAATGTGAGTTTCATAAAATAATTCATGCTCAACATTATGCTTGTTAGTTCTTTGATTAGTTTCCTCATAAGAAAATAATCAACTTGTATTCTTTCTTGAATTCTAAACTTTCCATCAATTCTCACATTAGAACTCTCAACAATACTTTTTGATCTTGGATTAAAAAATCTATATGATTTGTTTTTCAATGACATCCAAGAGACATTCCTTCATCACTTTTAAAATCAAACTTTCCAATATCATCATCTCTCTTAATATAGCATTTACTTCCAAAGATTCTAAAGTACTTCACAGTAGGTGCATGTCCAAAATAAATTTCATAGAGGGTCTTACTAGTGCCTTGTTTGATTTGCACTTTATTTATAGTATATACTTGTGTATTTACTGCTACTCTCCAAAAGATATGTGATACATTGTTTTCTAACATCATTTCTCTTGCTGCTTTAGTAACTGTCCAAATTTATCATACAAAGTTAAAAATCATATTATCACTTTTGCAACACTTAACCATGGATTTGAATAATAAATATGTTTAAAACCCCCATCAACATTCTCAGTGGCCTTCTCATGTTCACCAAAAAGGAAAAACATCTACTGACTAAGTCGTCCACTTCTTGTCTCTATAGAACTTGCTTCTATTGCTTAAAACATTAGAAATAACATAATTAATCTCTTCATTAATGACCATTTCTAGACCATAATCCCTCCAAAAACCATTCTCTCGACCTTTTACAATGTCTTCCATAATCAAAGCATCTTCACATGAAGGGTTAATTCCCCACTAGATAGAGGACCCACACAGTTTCAATATTCTTCCACTTATCATACAACACAATAGGATCCATTTGTTCCTATCACCACCCATGACTATAATAAGAAAGATAAAAATAGACAGAATAAAAATACCACTAGAAAAAGTTATTATTTTTGTATTTAAATAACTTGCCTAGAGTCGTGTACTCACACGCAGGAAAGTAATAAGTGAGTGTTACATTCTATTTTTCCATGCAAAGATGTCAATTTAAAAGATTCAATTCATATATAAGGGTACTCAATCCATTGAATCTCATTTCAAACTTTGATTTGACTGCACACCCAAGTTGGCAAGATAATCCACTACTTGGTGACACTCACTGTACTGATGAGAAATATGGAAATATCGAGAACTATTTAGAATGGACATGCAATCCTTAATGATGTTTGCAATGATCCATCTTGGATGGGTGTCCCCTTAAGGAAATTAAAATAAATAAATTATTTATTAAAGAATCACTTTCTATCCACACTTTAGATAGATCGTTGTCCTTGGCCATGCTTAAATCTACGTAATAATCTCTAGTCTTGGATTACATTATGATGAACTGAGTGATGGGTCAAATAATGTGGTAGAGGAAAAAGATGCTCAGTTAGCCATAAAATTGGACCTATGTTTGAAGATTGATAAGTTACATTTAGAAGGCAACTCTAAGATGATCATATAAACAATTCAACAAGGTAAGACTCAAGCATGACATCCCAAAATTTGATTTCAAATATTAATATAGATTTATTTAAATTTAAAGAGTTCAAGATCATTCATACACTAAGAGAAGATAATCAATGAGTTGACAATTCATTGAAATGGGCAGTCTCATTAGGAAATAAAGCTTTTTGAATATTTTAATCTATTTAATTGAGATTCAGGAGATTTGATGTTTAGTGGTGACTAAGCATTGAGATAACATTAGTTCAAAATATGGAGTAAATGGTAAGTTTTCTCATAGAGAGTGAGCAATATGATGCCACATACAAAATTTTGTCATTATAAGGCCATCATTGTTAAGGGTGGTAGTGTAAGGTGTGGTATTAATAATAAATGTCCTGACTAGTGAGTCATAGGAAATTGTTATTTGCATGCATATGGAGTAAAGTGCTAATAGTTGGAGCCTAGCAATAATAAACAAGATGGGTGCGACGGTAAGAAGAAGTGGTTAAATTTATGACCTAAAATGGGAAGCGTGTGGATGTGACAACTTTCTACAAATAAATGAACAATAAGAAATTTTGTTATACTAAAGGCAGAGTTAATTTGGATTGAGAAAAGGTTTAGAATAAGAGAAAATTTGGGCAATAATTCTCTTAAGGGGTTTTTTCTTCAAATATTTTCTTTCTTTCTTTTGTTTTTGAAAAAAAGATGAGGCAACAAAATTTGGGTATGGGAGTTTGTTTTTGAAGAAAGTTTAGACTGCGAATAACAATTTTTGTTATTAAGATTGAACATATATAGAGATGGGTGATCATGAATATAGGCCGACGACATGTTGTAAGGAATATGGGCAACATTGAAGAACTCCAAATATGCAACAAAAATTCAAAGGCCTTTTTGCAGTGAATAATTTCTGGAGGAAAGCCATTTGAATTACTTCTGATAGTAAAGAAAGTTTCTTGTATATTAGGTATGAGATAAAGGCTCTGTTTCTAAATTTCATGATAAATGAATGCAGATATAGGTGATGTTAGTAGATTAGCTTAAAAAATAGAACACTAATAAAATGTAATGTTGGGATATGCAATGAGGTGCTTGAAAGCTATCAGCTGATGTTATGTTATTATGGTATAATTTCCTTTAAATTTAAAATAAAATAAATACTGTTATCAGTCTACAAAAATAATATATATGAAAAATGAAAAATAAATCTTCCTTCAACATATAGATTGCAGGAGATTTAAAATAAGATATACACTCACACTCTGAATGATTTATCATTCTGAATGTAATAGATTTCAACAATTTCATCGACATTAACATTTTATTTGCATTTTCGAGTCGTTGGGCCCATCTGGAAGAGAGCCCTTCAAAAATTCTCTGAGGCCGACCTGAGGAGGGCCAAAGAGGGGGTTTGGAAATAGTTTTCAACCAGCAATTGACGCGCCTCGGTTATAACCTCACTAGCTGCGTCATTGCCCCAAGCGCAAAGATAACTTCACCATCCTTCACCCCTTTATTTATACTGGTTCATAGCTGCTTTATTCTCTCACAATGAATGTGGTATTAAAGTTATCGCGTGGTATAGTATTTCATAGCAGACGGCGCCTCATAAAAGAACAATGTGAAGGAACCTTGCGCTTTCAGCAATCTTAGTTAGATAATCATCAAGTTCTTATATGTCTCCTATTTCCTACCTTATTACAGATGCATTTGCTCATATAGCCACCGTTCTCTTTCCTCGTTTGTTGATGGAGGCTACTAAAGAAAAAGAAAAAGTGTTCTTAACTAAAGCTGTTCTGTAACTTATTCCTTTTTTTGGGCAATACTTATCCACTGTGTGCAAGATAGGATGAGGCGATTGAAATTGTTATCAGTATTGTATGTTCTAAAATTATTACGTGCGTTAAATACCTCCCTACAAGTGTTTTGCACACTTGTGGAGGTGCTTAAGTATGCAACTCCATAACTCCGGGGTTGCCTTTTATAGTCAGTTTTCTCACTTGTCATCATGGTTGTCACTCCACTCTGAGTGTCTTTTTATTTCTTTTTTACGCATGGTTCAATGAAAAGGTACTAATGGTTGTCATTTTTACAGGTAACAAATAACATCGACTTCTACATTAAAACTGAAGGTGGACTCACGTATGTCAATACAATACAAATTCAAAGGAGTCCCTCCACTATCAAAGTTCATAGATGTGCATTCAGAGATCAAGGACACTGAATTGGGAAACATTAATTGGAACTGCTTGTTAGATATTTGTAATAAACCTAATGAGAGATAAAACATGCTCATCTTAAAGGTTCTTGTCAAGTTGGTAAATGCAGTCTCACACCTTACATCAATCGAATAATCAAAGATAATCATGAATGTGATAGGAGAGATAGTATTAGATATCAGACCATATGTCATTGAAAAGGTGTTCCACCTTCTAATCTAAGACACTTTCTAGATACCATCTTATTTGATGGTTCTTAGCGGTGGTTCATAGACCACAAGGATGAAGCACATGGGATCGTGCAAGAGAGGTACCCGAGAACCCTTACTCCTCATGATAGGTCAAGATGAGTTGATATGAGTCGTGTAAATTCAATAAATGATATTAGATACTGTATTGTGCTATTGAGATGAGTCATGGGATTATTCACCTGCTAATACTTGGAGACATGGATGGTCCACTTCATTGAAAAGATTAAAAGTAGAAAGAATCATATTGATTGAGCCACTATTATCAGTAATTTCTTTGATGAGCAACTGATGCCATTTTTGGAGGATCCTAAATTCTACACGACTTCATAAGTAGTGTACTTATTGGTAGCAAGAATAGACAATCTAGGTTTTGTGAAGGGGTCATTGCAAGATGGGAGATATTAGCCATATAGGGTCTACCCTTAGTTAGTAAAGAAGAAATTGAAGGAGGATAACCCTAAGTTTTGCATTATTAATGATGCTTTTGTATTTGACATAATAACGTTCACCAAAGGAGATTATGCCAAAACAATATAAGTGGAAGCAACTGCATAGTTCAAGCATAATGGTGCATGCTATATTCACTTCCACACATTTACCTACATCATAGTATTTGGTTCTATGGCATGCCCTAAGAAGCTACCAAGGTACACTTGACATAGGTTGGTTCTATTGGAGATAAGAAGACAACTCTCTAGTGCTTACAAAAGGTGTAAACATAAACATAGGCATTCTTAGGCGTACCCCATGATAATAGGAGCATGTACCATTCATGAGGACAAGATAATCCAGACATATGTGTATCAAAATGGGAAGAGTATCTCTTAGAAGAATTTCTAATAGCATGGCTAGATTTTGATCTGATTATGGGATATAAGAAGATAATGGGAAAAAGGTTCATTCATGAGCTACACTTGGAGGATCATTGGGTCAACTACATATATGAATATGAGGTCAAGATCAAAGATTATTTTTGCATGTACCTCCCATTGGTGGGAGAAGTGTTGGACTTACAAATCCCTCCCAAAGCATAGAAGAAGGATTCCCCTAATATTTTGGATCCTTTGTACAATAAAAATGAGATATATGTTGAGAAATCATTTTGGACGATGACAACAGTAGAAATTCGTACGAATCTCTCTCTTGAAAATATGATCAAATAACCAACTCCAAGGTTCTAGATGTTTTTTTTCAACTGATTGGGTAGCTCAATTGAAGATATATATTTTTGTTCACAAGAAGGCCTTTTCTAGTTTTGTAAGGTCTACAAAACTTGAGAAAATGTGACCACAAATCAATATTTTTTGTATTTTTAGATTTTATGATTAATGTGAATTCTATAACCATACATCTATATGAATTCCTATTCTAATTAGGTGTTTGAGATGAAAATTATAGAGATAGGGTAACATGTAACATAAGGAAATTGCTGAAAATTAAATTCCTAAGAAGACATAAGTCAGAGTAGCAACGCATCTGCAAATTAGATTTTCAAAGGGATTGAGTAGGAAACTAATGAAATTAGGAGCGACATGTCTTGATCTCCACCGATGCAATTGTAGAGGGAACTAATGAAAACTCTATGATGTTTCACAATTCATCAAATCATGGGCCATAAAAAATGCACTCACACGTGATACATCACTATGAAAAACTTGTGGAATGATCCCTTCTCCAATTCATCACATCAGAGGAATTATGCTTCTATATACAAAAAAATCTAGAAAATAAATGATCGCTTGAACATTTAAACACAAAAAGACTATTGGCTCTATCACTATTCATGAACATAAGGAAAAGACACATTCCAGTGAGAAGCACTACACATAAAATGAGAGCACCAATAGCATAGCTTTATTACATAAAAAATACTAGTCTTGAATACATATTACATCCTTAAATTCATAGGAAACCCCCTCCTTCATGCCATTATTGGAGCTAGGGATTTTTCCTTATAAAAAGCATGCTAAATATATTAATTTAATGAAAACTATGTACAAATAGAATCCCAATGAGAGAGCTCAGAGTCTCTGTTATTCTATTTGCAACAACATGGTTGGGAAGAGGCATACACTCGAAGGTGTGGTAGAAATTGAAGGAAGGAGGTATCTCGTCCTTCATTGAAAAACTTCATGGCTAGGACCCGAAGATTATTGATGTAATGGTGAAGACTAGGAGAGAGGGGAAGGTGAAGATTGATGGGGTGGACTTTCAGATCAACGAAGGGGTATTGTCGAGGTGATAAACTCCCCTAACCTAGGCATTAAATTCTATAGCGACAATAAAATTTCGTTGAATGTGGTGAAAGATTTTGCTAAGGGCTCAAAGGAAATGAAGAATCTTGTGAAGATGAGAGCCTATTATGAGCCTACTTCTATAAAGAAGTTGTGAAGGTTTGTCCTAAGAGAAATTATAATTTTCCACATAACACTTGACACCAGGTTTGATAGGATTCAAACCCACCATTTTGTTATTCTAAATCATTTCAGGTATGGAACTAAGATTTCCATTCCCTACTATTTGTTTTTCTCTGCTAATAAGAGTATAATAAATTATAGGAAGAAAGTATATGGGTTTGTTATTACTCTCATATGATCATTTTAAAGCTCAAACTCATGGAAGGGCTATTGCCTAGAAGGCAATCTCTTATGAGGAAACAGAGAGCTCCTACCTCTTGTTGGACATAGAGGATAGTGTAAGTATGCACTTAGAAGAAGAAGATGAGGTGGCAAAAATATGAAGGATATGGGTAAGAAGAACAAATAGAAGCCAGGGAGAGGTTTGAAGAAAAGGATAAAGCAACAGGAGGAATTAGAAGATGAGTATAATGATGAGGAAGAGGGGATGGACACAGATAGGGAAGGCAAGCAAGAAGGTAGAGATCTCGGTCGAAAGGAAAAGAGGAGGGGAGAAGGAAGCTGAGAGGGCTCACAAAAAGGGTAAGGAGAGAATTTCTAAATCTTTGGAAGAGAGGAAGGAGGAAGAGGGCTTGGTAAAAACTACAGTTTCTCTAGATGAAAAGGGAAGAAAAATTGTATGGAGGAATTTCTATGGTAGTACAACAAAGATGGGGCTTGTCAGAGAACATATTAACCCAGAGGTGCTCGAGGGAAGGATGGTAAAATATAGTTGGAAGAGCTTATTGATCCTAGCCTGGTGATTCTTAGTGATAATGCTCGAGAAATAGGTATGAACATCCTTAACATTGCCAAAAAAAACCTCGTGGACAAATTTTTTGTCGATAAATGGATATTTCATGAAATTGAGGAAATTAAGTTCATGTTGTAGGGATAGGAAAGTCCAGAAGGGGTGGGTTGGAATGCCAAAATTGGAAAATTGGAGGCTAGGGTTTCAAAGACTGAGAAAAGGGTGGAAAGGATGGAGACTATGCTTCATAGCTCGACTAATCAGAGACTTAACATAATTAAAGGTATAAATGATAACATCATTTAGTTGCATGTGATGATGAAGGAAAATAAAAAGGGGAAGGAGGATAAGGACAAAGAGGGAACCAAAATGATCGAGGAGGAGGTGTCTTTGTGGAAGGAGAGCCCAAGCAGAAAAAGGAGAGTAGAAAAGAGAAAGATGGAAGAGGAGGCTTCTTAGGATGATAGTCACTCAAAGAATGAGAAGGCTAAGGCCAAGAAGGAGATGGAGTTAAAGAATTAGGAGCTAGCTAAAGAACTGATGTAGGAGCATCCTGGGTTGCACTGTTATCCTGCATGTTTTCAGTTTTTTACCTTACTGCTACAGCTATGATTTTCTAGTTTTTGGGTGCCTATTGCAAGCCATGTAACTAATTTTGTGAAATGAATGAGAGGATGTGCATTTTAGGGATTGAAGAGGGCCTATATTAATATCTCTAGTTAAAGGCGCAAGTTCTAATTTCTCATAAGTTGGGAGATATGGAAATTATCCTAGAGTTTCGATTTCTAACAGTTCTACACTACATTTTTCTGACTTTCAGGATGGATGCACACTTATCCTTGGTGAATCAGCCTTTGTACATTTAAGGGGTTGTAGAGGACCTAAAGTACTACCTCCATTTTGTAGCATGAGTTCTAATCCAATTAGAGCTATGAGATATCACAATTTTTTCTCATATATCAATTTTTGTACATTTAATTGCTGATGCAAGCTAACTTGTGGCTCTTCAAGTATTCAATTTTAGTTTTTAGCATTCTAGGTCTACTTGTGGCTTAGATTAGTATAATTAGGAGTCTTGGGTACAGTATTAATCATAATTGATGGTAGATAATTGATGGAAATCCAAACTTGAAGCTGGATCTTGGATTTGAATGTATTTTGTATCTGGCCGTAACCTAGAAGGCCTTATTACTGGGCATGTATGATGATATTTTCATGAATCAATAAAGAATATTATTCTCTCTCTCTCTCTCTCTCTCTCTCTATGGTGCTATTCTCTTTTGTGTTTTCTTCCATTGTGTTAACTCTTGCATGGTGGTTTGGATAGCTGAGTGTGCCTATTGGCTTTAGTTACTCCCAACCCTCCCTATGTCAGGTGGTATTAGAGCTTGAGGTTCATCCTTGTAGTGATTGGATCATGTAGAACCCTATTTTGGATATTGGTTGGAGGATTGTAGATCTGCAGATTTGACCTATAACTTATAGAGGGTCATGATCTTGTAGGAACTTGATTTGTAAATATTGTTCATGGTAGAGGAAATGTTGATAATTCTATGTTGGATCAATTGAGACAAATTATAGCCAAATTAGATGTTGTGGAGGCAACCCAGAGGAGAGGAGCACATCTTGATGATGTAAATGATGATGAAGCAATACACCAAACCATAATCCATAACTTGAAGAAGATCAAGATGAGGAAAGATTGTTGAGAGTGTTGTCTAGGGTAAATTCAAAGCCTATTGTAAAAGTTATTCCTTATGATGGAAAATTGGATACCAATGCTGTACTAGATTGGATCTCAGATATGGAGAAGTTCTTTGAGTATGAAAACACTCCTGATAATAAGAAGGTGAAGATTGCAGTTAGTAGGTTGAAAGGTCATGCTTCACTGTGGTGGGAGCATTTGCAAACTGATAGACAAAATAAAGGAGAAGATCAAAACTTGGCTAAAGATGGTGAACAAGGTAAAGAAAAAATTCCTTCCTACTGATTACCAAGTTAGCTTGTTGAGAAAGATACAAAATTTGAAACAAAAGGACATGAATGTGAAAGAGTATATCAAGGAATTCTATAGATTGGACATCAGATCTAGACATGTGGATGATGATGTTGAGAAAATTGCAAGGTACATAAATGGATTGAGATTTGGAATTCAAGATGAAATAAGTTTTGTGAAGTTGGAAAGTGTGGAAGAAGCATATCAATATGCCTTGAAAGTTGAGCAGATCTTGACAAAGAACCATGAACAAAGACAAAGAGGTACAGTTGGTAGGTTCTAGAGAGGCATAGGTAGATCTTATGGAGAAGGTGGTAGATCTGATAGTTCTATGCATGAAAAAGGAAAATTTGAATGGAAGAATGATGATAAAGACAAGACCAAGTGGGAAGGTGGTAGTTCTTACTGAGGAGATCTTGATCTTATCGAGGAAGAGGTAATTCTTATTCTAGAGGTGGTTTCCATGGTATTTGTTTTAGATGTGGTAAAGAAGGACATAGATCTTATGAATGTAGATCATTTGAAAGTGGGTAGAATAATAGGAATTTTGTGATTCAAGGAGACATTGAGAGTTCACCAAGTGATCCCGAGGCTAGAGAAAATTCGATGGTGAGAAGAACCTTATGTAATGAGGAAAGTGATGAGGAACCTATCCTTAAAAGAAGTCTTTTCAAGACCAAATGTAAGATGCTTGGAAAATGCTGCAAAGTGATCATTGATAGTGGAAGTTCAACAAATATGGCATCAGAAGAGCTAGTTACAAAGTTGCAGTTGCAGAGGCTAAGACATTCCAAACCTTATCATGTTTCATGGATCAAAGATGAGCATAAGATATTGGTAAGTGAGCAATGCATTGTGAAGTTCAAAATTGGACATTACTTTAATGAAGTTTTGTGTGATATTATGCCCATGGATTGTTGTCATATTCTATTGGGTAGACCTTGGCAATATGATAGATATGTTGTACATGATGGAAGATTGAATCAATATACTCTTTGGGTAAATGAGAAGAAACAAATATTGTTGCCTTTGATTGAAAGTCTAGATGAGGTCAGTTGTACTGCAATAAAAGTTTGCATGGCTTGAACAATAGCATAAATCTCTTGATGATATAAATAATAATTCCTTTTAGCATAATTCAACTTCTCACTAAAGAAAGAAACAGGTTTACCTTCTTGACTCAACATAGTTCCTATTGCACTACCACTTGGATCACATTCAACTTGAAATACTTTATTGGAATTGGGTAAAGACAATATAGGTAACTTAGCAACCTTTTGTTTTAAAGTCTCAAAACTCTTATCAACCCCATTTGTCCACTTAAAATCCTTTTTATCTCCTCTCATTGTCACATTCATATCATTACAAACAGAACTAAAATTCTTTATAAAATTTTCTATAGAAACTAGCCAAAGATTAAATGATCTTAGCTCACCCATATTCTCAAGTGTAGGTCATTCCAAAATTCCTTTAACCTTCTGAGGATCCATTCTCAAACCATTAGTTGAAATCACAGATGCTAAATACACAATCTCCTCTTGCATAAAGAAACACTTCTTCAAATTAATCACTAGCTTCTCCTCTTTCAATCTCTGTAATACTTGTCTAACATGCTCAAGATGTTCTTCCTTAGTTTTAATGAATATCAGAATATCATCCAGATAAACAATCACCAACTTATCCAAAAATCTCCTGAGAACTTGTATGAACCTCATGAAAGTACTAGGTACATTAGTTAAACCAAAAGGCAAACCAACCATTTATACAAACCATCTTTTGTCTTAAAAGTAGTCTTCCATTCATCAACTTCTCTAATTCTGATATGATGATAACCACTCTTGAAATAAATTTTGGTAAATACTTTGCTCCACTCAAACAATCCATTATATCATCTACCGTTAGCATAGGAAACCTATACTTCATTGTGATCTTGTTAAAAACTCTGGAATTAGTACGCATTCTCCATTCTCCAATTTTTTTAGGTGCTAATACATTAGGTACAACACATGGACTCAAAATTTCTCAAATAAAACCTTTTTGCAACAACTCCTGCAATTGTTTGTTAAGTTCTTCATTTTTTGTATGTGTCAATCTATATGGTGCTTTGTTTGGTAAACTAGCTCTAGGAATCAGGTCCATACAATGACTTATACTTCTTACTGGTGGTAAACCATTAGGTATATCTTCAAAAAAAATCTCCTTATACTCATTTAATAACCTTTCAATTTCTAATGTCACTCGACCTCCATTAAGTTCTATCACTCGATCATCACTGTTTGTTGTCACTTAGTCGATACTACCACAACTCAATCCCTTAGGGATTACAAAAAAATATACTTGGTTCTTCTCCAACCCCTTTCCAAATTGTTTCCCATTAACCACACAAATTTGAATAGTAGTACAATTAACCTCATCTAGACTTTCAATCAAAGGTAAAAATACTTGTTTTCTTCCATTCACCCAAAGAGTATATTGATTCAATCTTCCATCATGCATAGTGTATCTACCATATTGCCAAGGTCTACCCAATAGAATATGACAACAATCCATAGGCATACTATGACATAGAACTTCATCAAAATAATTTCCAATCTTGAACTTCACAAGACATTGTTCACTTGCCAACAACTTATGTTTATCCCTGATCAATGAAACATGATAGGGTTTTGGGTGTTTCAACCTCTGCAATTGCAACTTTGTAACCAGCTCCTCTAATGCTAAATTTGTTGAACTTTCATTTTCAATAATCATTTGAAACATTTTCCAACAATCTTACATCTGGTCTTTATAAGACTTCTCCTCGGAATAGGTTCCTCTTCCATTCCCTTATTACACAAAGTTCTTTTCACTATCATATTTTCTCCAACCTCAGGCCCACTCGGTGAACCCTCAAGATCTTCTTGAATCATAACATTTCTATTACCTTGTTTATTACCACCAAAATATCTATACTTAAAGGATCCATGCCCTTCTTTTCCTCATTTGAAATAATTACCATGAAAACCACCTCTAGGATAAGAATTACCTCCTCCTTGGTAAGAATTATCGCCTTTCCATTTGGTCTTTCCTTTGTCATCATTTTTCCACTCACATTTTCCTTTATCTTGCATAAAATTATCAAATCTGCCACTTTCTCCGTAAGATTTACCTTTGCCTCTCTGGAATCTACCATCTCTACCTCTCTGTCTTTGTTCATGCTTCTTTGTCAAGATCTCCTCAACTTTCAAGGAATATTGATATGCTTCTTCCACACTTTCCAATTTCACAAAACTTATCTCATCTTGAATTCCAGATCTCAATCCATTTAGAAAACTTGTAACTTTCTAAACCTCATCATCTACTTGTCCATATTTGATGTCCAATTTATTCAATTTCTTAGTATACACTCTTTCACAGTCATGTCCTTTTGTCTCAATTTTTTTCATCTTTCTCAACAAGATAACTTGGTAATCAATAGGAAGGAACTTCTTCTTCACCTTTTTCACCATTTTCAGCTAGGTCCTAATCTTCTCTTTTCCTCTTCTCTGTCTATCAGTTTGCAAATGCTCCCACCATAGTGAAGGATGACCCTTCAACCTAGTGACTAAAATCTTTACCTTCCTATTATTAGGAGTGCCTTCAAACTCAAAGAACTTCTCCATATTAGAGATCCAATCCAACAGTACATTGGTGTCCAATTTTCCATCACAAGGAGCAACTTCCATAATAGGCTTTGAATGTTCCCTATGTTAATGTTTTAGCGTTAGTAGAAGTAAAACATTGATTATTTGATATATTAATCTGTGTTTATGTTTTTCAAATAAGTTGTTATTGGTGATTCTTATATATATATAATATATAATATATGTAATATTATATATTATTGTATAATAATATAATAATATAATATTATATTACATATATGGTTAATATATTAAATATTATTTATAAGATGAGATATGCATATAGTTATTTATAAACTAAATGGTGATTAACTATAGAGACATGTCTCTTCATGTCTCTTGAAGAGACATGTCTCCTCCTCTCATATTATACATATATGAGATCCAAATCTGCATTTGGAAATCATCAATTACAATGAAAATGAAAGTACATTTGCAGAAATGATCTAGGTTATTTCAACATGGTATCAAAGCTCCAAGCTGCAAATGTAGAAAATAAAAGGAGGAAATATAGAGTCACCACTAGTCTATACAGGTAAATGAGAAATGGAAACATGGCAGGGAAAGGAATTGTTGTAATTCTCACCAGGAGTATCTTATGGGCTTTAGTTTTTTAGACTTGTAACTTGAATGATGGGTAGAAATCATACATCTCCTAAGAAGATAGACAACCAATAAAATGAATTACTGTGTCTCCCTCAACGATGAAAAAATGTATGCAATGGATACTGCTGAATGAGAACATGGTATCGAAAGGGAGCAAACATAAGCCAATGTATATCACAGAAGGAGTAATACTATTGTAAGAAATAAAATAAGTCATTTCTAGTGAACAATCCTTCCCAAATCTCTACAAGATGCGGACTATCCTTAGGCAAGTTAAAAAAATGATAGCTTTATTTTGGCAATCATATGCAGAACATTCACCTTCAGAAAATTGGCTTTCAATGGGCATGCTCCTCCTACAAGTTTTATACTATATCATCGAGTGAAGCCATAAGAACAATCCTCCCATGCAGACAAGAGCCAAGTATATACAAATGGAAAAGGTATACTATTGGTTGGAATTTGTAGAAGCATCCCATTTGATGAACTAAGTGAAGGCAATCACGTGATTGAACACCAAAGTTAAGATAAGATCTACAAGTAACCATTCTAGGCAAAACCACGTCCAGTCAAAGGTATAGGTAGATATAATATTATCGTAGTGAGGAAGGCATCGATCTTGAGAAGATAGGAGCATGAAAGATCTCCACAAATCACATATGACCAAAGGAAAGGGCAAGTTATTGAGAACACTCCAAAGTACAAAGGTAATTTGTAGACAATTACCGATTCCAACCAGCACATGATGTGGCTTCCACATAGAATGAAGAACACTCCATCGTAAATAATGATTTGCAAGATCCAAACATGATATCTACTTCTATTCATTCCATCAATAAGTAATACAAGGTGATGTGCATATGAGCCTGTAGACATCCCTACACCCCAAAGTCATCAATTTAGTAGAACAACGACTGAATATGAGCACCACAGAGAAGACACATGGAAAACAAGACCATGAGCAAGAAAAATACTTAACTTGCAATTGAGTCATGTATGCTGACCATATAATAACATGTGACAGGGTTGACTTGAATGCTTACTCACCGTGGTAAAGGGTGTCCAAGTGGATATCTCTGAATGTGATCCATTGGTTTGTCATATCCATCGAGGAAACTACTAAAGCATAAAACTCATAAAGGTATGTATGAAGATATTATTTTTATATATTTGTTTTTATACTCATATAACATGAGATGATATAACTAAAATATATGTGTTCAATAATATATAATTTGATTTATATAAAATATTGTGAATTATGGTAGTTATATATGTTTATATGCTTTCTTTTAAAATAATATTTATAATGGTTGTTACACAAAGGAATTCATTATGAGACTATAAATGGTAAAAATGAATTATAGTTAAATTTTTACTTCTATATATCATTAAGACCTAGATGATATTAATAATAAAGGGAAGTTATCAACTTCATGAACCATTAACAAATCATTAGATTAATATGTTTAATGTATTTCAAGTTTGAAGTCAAATAGTAGATGAGAATATGGTTATGGATAAGGATGTGGAAAATAGGTATAGAGTTATGAGCAATAAAAGGGAAAAGTTATGAGATAAGTGGCACTAACAAGTAACAATATGTGAAAACATAGATTAAACTTTACTTAGAAGATTGAATATATATATGCATATGTGTTCAAAGTATACTTTATCTTTATCTATATTGGAATGATTTTATATCATTATGCAGAAGTACCCTTGGGTATTATGTTAGTCTCTCTCTTATTATTTTATTTCAATATGTACTATAAGATATATATACCTTGATCTTTTCCTCTTAGAATGTTCTTACAAAAGTAGAGGGAGATTGAGATTTAGAAGGAGGTTAATATTTCAAGCAACATTGAAAGATAGAGAGAAGATAGAGAATATGATTCAATCAATCTTCGATGATCTCGATTATATTGATTCAGAGGGAGTAAATTGTGTTGTGATAGAATTTTCAATGATCAATAAATTGTAACAGTCAAGAGGACTGTAATTTCACGCAACTATGTGATTTAGTGGGTCTACCCCTTGTGGACAAGTTTGTGTTCACTTATACTACTAAGCTTAAGGTTTGAAGTGTCTATGGATGAAAAGAGCAAGTTGTAACTTAGAAAGAAGTATTCAAATTTGATGTGATGTGAAAGTGTTCAAAGATATATGAGTGGTAACTTTACATTGTGGGGGGAATAACAAGCAATGTTTCTTTCCCACTTAAACCATCCTTAGAAAAGGAGATATTCCATGATCCTCATGGGTAGATAAGTACTTGTATCTTTTACATTTACCTATTCATGTATTTTTAATTCTATACATATTTTAAGGGTTATTTGCTTTGATCTTTTCCTTTGTGTTTGAGGATATTCTTATAGGAAAAGAAGGTCGGTACTTCAAATATGCTACCAAATATTGTGCAGACTAAATCTAATGATAATAGTTCCAAAGACCCTGATGATCAAGTGTGGCTCTTGATGCAAGTATCTTTGATAATTGAGATTATGAGATTATTCTATATTAAGAGGGAGTGTGACACTTCTTCAAAGGCAATGCTGGAGCTTAGAAGATTGATACTCAGAGGGAGTCTAGAAATCCATGTGGGTGACTGCATGATGTTGATGGGCCTACTCCTACGTATATCATGAGGGAGTGATGAGTTTGTCAAGCATCCTTGGGAAGAGAGAGTTTTTTTTTTTTTAGGAAGTAATAAGAGGACTTGACATCCCAGGATCTATATTCAGAGGGAGATATTTTGAGATGCAATCCCTTATGGATGATATTTTCTCTATGAGGAGAAGTTCTGAAGGGAAATGCTAAAATATTTCACAGGTAAAAATTGATATGTTGATTTCAATCTATATCTACTTATATAATTGTTGTTTCAGATATGTAATGAAAGGTGATGATCTTTCATTAGCATATATAAATAGAAGGTAATCATTGTAAGGTGACAATCTTACATATGATATGCCTGTTATCATGGTTCTTTCGGCCAGAATCTATTGGACACCATGATAATAAATAAAAGGTAAACTTTGTAAGGTGACGATCTTACAAATGATAGTCCTGTTATCATGGACATCTCTAGACATTGCTTAAGTGCAAGTAGAGATCATGAGTGTGTTACATGTACATCTCTAGACATTGCCTAAGTGCAAGTAGAGATTATATGTGTATTATGAACATTTCTAGACATTGCTTAAGTGCAAGTAGAGATCATGAGTGTGTTATGGGCATCTCTTGATATTGCATAAGTGCAAGTAGAGATAATATGTGTATCATGAACATCTCTAGACATTGCTTAAGTGCAAGTAGAGATAATGAGTGTGTTATGGGCATCTCTAGACATTGTTTAAGTGCAAGTAGAGATTATATGTGTATCATGAACATCTCTAGACATTGCTTAAGTGCAAGTAGAGATCATGAATGTGTTATGGGCATCTCTAGACGTTGCTTAAGTGCAAGTAGAGATCATGAGTGTGTCATGAACATCTCTAGACATTGCTTAAGTGCAAGTAGAGATCATGAACTGCAAATGTGTCATGGACATCTCTAGACATTGCTTAAGTGCAAGTAGAGATCATAGGAAATACTTTATGTTGCTAAGAGATTTTAATATACATTGTGTTGATTACATAATGATTCTGATTCTAATCTAATGATGTTTTACTTCTCCCTTGCTAAAGAGGGAGTGTTAATGTTTTAGTGTTAGTAGAAGTAAAACATTGATTATTTGATATATTAATTAATCTGTGTTTAAATATTTTTAAGATAAATTGTTATTGGTGATTCTCATATATATATAATATATTATATATATTATGCATTATATATCTTATATATATAATATATATGATATATGTAATATAATATGTATTATATATATTATGCATTATATATTATTATATAATAGTATAATAATAT
The DNA here is from genome assembly GCA_028749045.1 of Cupressus sempervirens. Lineage (NCBI taxonomy): Eukaryota > Viridiplantae > Streptophyta > Pinopsida > Cupressales > Cupressaceae > Cupressus > Cupressus sempervirens. Next base: position 552,068,967 of record CM053788.1, on the reverse strand, counting down.
TATATTATATTATATATATGGTTAATATATTAAATATTATATATAAGATGAGATATGCATATAGTTATTTATATACTAAATGGTGATTAACTATAGAGACATGTCTCCTCCTCTTATATTATACAAATATGAGATCCAAATCTGCATTTGGAAATCATCAAATACAATGGAAATGAAAGTACATTAGTAGAAATGATCTAAGTTATTTCAACACCTTAGATGATACTCTCAACAATCTTTCCTCATCCTGATCTTCCTCAAGTTCTAGATTAGGGTTTGGTGCTATTGCTTCATCATCACTCACATCATCAAGATGCATTCCTCTTGTTTGGGTTGTCTCCACAACATCTAATATGGTTGTAATTAGTCTCAACATGTCCATAATATTAGTGTCAACATTTCCACTACCGTGAACCATCTTTACAAATCTACTATCCTACAACCAAATCCAACTTAGATTTCTACACGAACCCATCTCCACAAGGATGAACCTCAAGTTCTAACACCACCTAATGAAAGGAGGGATCTGAAGAGTTAGGGCCAGAGGCACACCTAATTATCTAATCTTCTTGCTGAGAAAATTCAATGAAAGTAACAAAACATAGAGAACAACACCAAGGAGAGAAGGAACGATGATAATTTTATTGATTCATCTAATTATCAATACACATGCCTAGCTATAAGGCCTTTTGGATTACAACCAAATACAAAATACAACTTCAAGTCTATGATCCAACTTCAGATTAGCAATTCCAAGAACATCTGTTCTCAACTCTCTAAGGGTAAAAGCACAAACCTGTGTCACCCTTTGTGATATCTAGAGGGGTTATGGCTGAAATGCTTATGACTGTATGGGTTACATCCAAACATGTTCTAACCGTATGTACATGGCAGGTTTCCCTGTCGATGTGGTCTGTATTGTTATGGCTAAAACCCTTTCGACCAAAAGGGTTTCAGCCATAACCCTACCACTTTATATAAATGTCAAAAATTACTTTTTGGCCATCATTTGACTGTAGTAGTTACGAGATTCATGGAGAGCGGTTAAGGTGTTTTGATCGTAACAGGTTAGCGGTTTTACTTTTTTACATTTTTTTTATTTTTTAAAGTATTTTTTGATTAGTAAATGTTAATGGTAGTCAAATTAATTGTTTTTTACATGTTTTATTAGTGAATTATTTAGATTTGTTAATTCTTTAATATATTTAAATTATTTTTTAGATTTGTTAGTAAATTATTTAAAACATAAGAATAATGTAGTCAAACATTGAGTAAAAATGTATAAAAACATTAGGTAAAATGTAGTCAAACATTAGGTAAACATAAACAAAATTAACTTTTTTATATTCAAATTTGAAATAAAAACCTATCATTAATTTCTAAAAAATTATACAACACTTGTACATTTACATGAAACTTAGAAAAAATGTTTAACCCTGTAGCTAAATCAAAATCTAATTTAGTAAAAAACTTAAGTTACATGTATACACTTAGTTATAATTTAATCAAGATTTTTTTTTCAAAATCTCATATACATGTACATGTATGAACATTTTTTTTTCACAAAGGTTTGCATGAGCACGTTAAAATACATTAGATATGGTCTCTAAGATAATTTGTTTTAAAATACATGTACATGATTGAATAGCATATACATTTAATGTTGTGTATTTATATATGTGTGTTTCAAATTAAATTTAACTTTTAATTATTTTAATTTATACACCTGCATGTTTAAATGTGTATATATATGCATGTGTAGATCTCTAGATATTTATCAATTTTTTTCTCTTCTAGCTTTACACTCATATCCTCATACATTATATACATATATACATTATGGCATCTAGTTTAGGGGATCATTCTCCTACATCCTTAGGGGATGCTAGTGTCCATAGAGGGGGTCAGAGTCCTGAGTCTAGCACAACACACACATCCACATCCTCCACTGATGATATACAATAGTTATTTAGAGATACATTTGCCAGATTATCTCATGCTATGGATGTTCTAGACTCCTCACTTTCCTTTTCTACCACCCTCCCTAATAGGGGGAAGATTATAGCGATGCGAGAGGAGTTGTTTTGTATGATTCATACCATTGAATCATAGAACCCTTTTGATTATATCAGTATTCAGACATTTTATTCTTCTCTACCTCACACTATCACTGGAAATGTGAAGTATATACAGGTTGACATTGAGGTCTCCACTGCCATGGTGAAGTGCATGTTTCCATTTTATATAGATAGAGCTAGAGTTAGATTATATAGATAGAGCTAGAGTTAGAGGCTACTCTATGAAAAAGTGTACTGATGAGCTCGTCACACCATTCATATATCCTTGCTAGTTGGCTACTCATCATAGATGGCCATAGAAGGATGAGTTCCCTCTGTATTTTTGCAAACAATTGTTTGTAGAATCTCATTTATAACATGATGTTGATTACATAGATTATCCAGGTCCTATTGGGTAGGGTCTAGGTAGACTTTCAGAGAGATTCAGACCCATGGATATTCCTATGCCTATTAATAAATGGGCAATGGTGGGTCCAAACCTTTTGGTTATGCTGAGAGGTCCAGAGATGGTTGATGCAGGCCTAAGTGTTCCTGATGACACACTCAGGATACAGATTTATTTGAGCATTGTCGCCATTGCTACACAGTTGCAAGAGATCACTTCTGATCAGTGTGCTAGATATATGTTAAGGTCTCAGGTACCATTCCCATAGCTACATCATCTAGCATAGGTGTTGATGATGCATATGGGATAGTAGACATACCTTCTTCACTAGAGGTTTTTGCAGTTTCAGATGTGGACACATTGCTTCGTTTGGAATCCTATTTAGCATCTAATCTTTTGGATTCATATTGAGCATTATCTATAGTCATAGGGATTCCACTTCATGACATTGACACTGAGATCAGTCATATTCTATCACATACAACCAGATCATAGGGTTCACAGAGGTAGGAGGACCTTCCTGCACCTTCTACTGCATCAACTGCTACACATGACCCTATAACACCAGCCCTAGCTACCCAGGACCCTATAGCACCATCCCCAACTACTCAGGACCCTACAACACCCCCCCACTCAGGATTCCACTTCTAGACAGCCTGGTCTATTTACCTCTATGCTTTCAGATGACATTATCGACTTGGACGCTAATAATGCTTTATCATTGCATGATTTAGATATCAATCAGATTGGCAGAGCATTACATGATGCTACGGTAAATATGTCTATATGTTTAAATTTATTTTAATTATGGTAAAATTTACACTTAAACATATATTCTTGATACAATCTAACTTGTGTGTACATATATGTGTGTGTGTGTGTTATAGGGTCTGAGTGATAGTATCTTATGTTTTAGTGATCTACAGACATCGACAGATCCTACACATCGTGAGTCTCAGGTATGTTATAATTTAAATATATATTTGATTTATATGTATGATATAATTTTTCTGTACATAATTTGACACTATCATTTGACACAGGGTTCAGATGCAGCTGATAGAACCTTTTGGGGAAATGGATCAAGAGGGGGATGTAGCTGATTAGATGGCCTTTTATTTTATATGTTATTTTGGAGACATTTGATATAGTATTTTGGATGTACATGTTTATATGGACACTTTGATGTTTTATATGTTATTTGGATACATGTTTATATGGAGACTTTGATGTTTTATATGTTATTTGGATACATGTTTATCTGGATACTTGTTTGATATGATATTTTGAGACATTTGATACATGATATTTTTATACATTTGATTTGGGTACATTATTCTCCAGATATATTTTATTATATATATGTACATGTCTTAGATGTTATTTCATAGATGCATATGTACATATGTTCATGTTGAATGTGCATGCATGTTTTCAATATTCATATTTTTATTAATGTTTATGTACATGTTATTGATCTTTTAATGTCAAGATTAATCTTTTATGTTTATGTATGTGTTATTCATGTTTTTGTAAATGTTATTCATCTTAATGCCTTATTCATGTTTTCAATATTCATGTTTATGTATATCTTATTCATCTTAGTGCCTTAATCTAAGTGTAATTAACTATATTTAATGACATGTCTTAAGGGGAGATCCTAAATTATACATAAGAATGTAGATTAAAATGTATATATTTTATTTCATAGATATATGTATATATGTTTATGTTAAATGTAGACATGCATGTTTTCAATATGCATATTTACGTATATGTTATTCATCTTAATGCATTAATCTAAGTGTAATTAAATGACATGTGTTAAGGGGATATCCTAAATTATACATAAGAATGTAGATTAATGTATATTTTATTTCATAGATGTATGTAAATATGTTCATATTAAAATGTATGTTTTCAATATTCATGTTTATGTTTATGTTATTGTTTTTAATGTCTTAATCTAAGTATATTTAATTACATGTCTTAAGGGGAGATCCTAAATTATAAATATATAAGAATGTAGATCAATGCACAGGTAAGAATATAACATATAGATGTACATAAGAACATATAAAGAGTATGACCTAAAGAATATATGTTACAACATTTAATTAATAAAAGTTAATACATATAAGAACATAAAGATTATATACAAACATAAAGAATGTATCATATAAGAACATAGAGATTAGATATGTAAATACATAAGAGCATTAACAATCATAAGAAAACATAAACAATGTATATAAATACATACAGATACTAAAGGGGTTGTCTAAGCAGAGGTCCTAAAAGGTGGTACTAAGGGGATGTCCTAATAGGTGGTCTTAAGGGGAGGTCAGGTAATAGGTGGTCTTAAGGGGAGGTCAGGTAATAGGTGGTCTTAAGGAGAGGTTAGGTAATAGGTGGTCCTAAGGGGAGGTCCTAAGAGGTTGTCTTAATGGGAGGTCCTAAGAGGTTGGCTTAAATGTGATATCCATGTCTAATTTAAATAAAAATAGCAAAACATGTCTAATTTCTCATATCCAAGATAAATGATCCAATGTATACAGATTTATAAAACAAATATCCCGTCAACATTAAATGTGAAAGTATAAGAGCACTATAGACATAGCTAAACTAGAGCTCTACAATAAGTACATAGGTAAACTAGAGCTCCACAAACATTGTATTGTTAGGATCCTCTCTAATTTTTATTATCTCTAGAAATTTTTCATGTTCTTTAATAGACAGTTTCCACTTTTGATTTCCATGATGTTCTCTTCTTTGTATTGCTTCAAATTATAACTTTGTTGCTATAACATGGTTACTATAATGTCAAAATTTTCCTCCAGGCTTGTATTAAATAAATTCAATACCACTATCAGTTACCCTTGTTTGTTGATAATATGTTCCTTCAATAACAACTGATCCAATTGGATATGATTGTTCATCAACATCTATAGTGTTGGATACAATTTTTCAGTTGTGTGTTGTCTTTGATGTTACAAAAATGTCATATCAGTTATTAGACAGAGTCTACTGAGCTCAGTTGGTCAGAAAATTGAATTACAGAGTCTACCAAGCATTCCTAAAAAATACTTTGTGGAAAGAGTTTCTACTGAGCTCACTTGGGCATCAAAGGTTTCTGTGGCAGAAGTTAGTTTCTACCAAGCTCACAAGGTCAACGAAGGAAAGTTAGTGTTTACCGAGTTCACTCGATCTCCAAAGGATTTTTCAAAGTTTGTAGTGTTTACTAAGCTTCAATCAGTTAACATTGGAAATCATTTCTGAGGCAGTGTCTATCAAGCAGGGTCAGCCAATGAAGGATTTCATTATTTTGGGAAATAAAGTTTAATTGTTTCATGTAATGATTGTAGTCGATTGATATAATGATTATTGATAATTATAATTTGTAAATGAGCCGGCTTGACAATTTGTAAGGTATAAATAAAAGGTCAAGTTGTGAATTCAAAGTATGGATGAGTGTAATGAGCGAGCATGCAAGAATATTGATTGTGAAGAAGGTGTGAGAAAATTTTGAAGAAGGATCAGATATCCTTGAGGAGCAACAAAGTTGTATTTGATCAGAGAGGATCTAGTGAAGTAGAATAGAGATCTGTATTAGAAAATTTATTTGCATCTCATTCAGGTCAACTCATTGTTACTTTCTCACAATTGTAGCAATGATTTCTAAATCTCTTAATAGAGTTGGTTTAACAGCCATTTTGTAAATCCTCTAACAAGGTGACAATTCTATTGAATTGTTCTAAAGTCCTCTAGCAAGGACACTCCTAGCAGGGTGATTAAATCCTCTAACAAGGTCACACCTAACAGCGTGTTTAGTAACCTTTATCAAGGTTGGCTCCTAACAAGGCTCACTTTAGAAGAGTGAAAATTGGTAGCTAGTTACTTGGTGGTTTTTCTCATATTTGGTTTTCATGTTAAATCTTGTGTCTCTTGTATTCATATTATCTTTTTATGCATGCATGTTAAATCTTTGTGAATGCTTACAGATCAATAATTAATTCATCTACTGAGTTACAACATTTTTCTGTGTGGCTACCGAGTGATGACATTAACTAGTTCTTAAGACATCCAAGGGATCTGTGGATTTGTTTTTGTGGTAACTAATTCAACCCCCCTCTTAGTTACTCCATCTATATTTTCAACAATTGGTATCAGAGCATTTGGTGCTTGCAGGAAGGATTTCAAGGATCTAAGCTAAATATTAGGATGTCTTACAAGAGGGAAATTTCCAGGCTTAACAGGGATAACTTTTCAGCATGGAAAGGTCTCACGAGACTCCATCTGGCTTCCATTGGAGATATAGGATTGAAATATCTTGATGAAGAATATGTAACTCCTTCAGATACACTATTTGTCAATGACATTGCTGAGAAGAAGACTCATAACACCATGATGATAGACATTGCATCAACCCTAAGCTATGAAGAATTTGATGATATCAAGGATTGCAAAACTGCCTTTTCTATGTGGAATAAGCTAAAAGATATTTATGGAGGTGATGATAATGTGAGAAGAGCCAAAGAAAAAAGTCTAAGAGGAAAATTTGATTAAATGGGGATGAGAGGATGAAAATATTGCCAAATATGTTGAAAGAGTCAAAGCAAGCGTTAGTGCAATCAAAGCTTCTAGAGGAGATATCAAGGAGGAAACAATTGTAAGTAAAGTTCTTAGAACATTGCTTCCCATTTATTCAATTAGAGTTTTTGCAATTCAAGAAAGAAGATGTGAAGCAAATCATAAGATAAATTTAGAGGCCATAGTAGGAAGATTGACTACATTTGAACTAGATAACTATGACAACTATGTTTCAGCTTCAAAGAACATTGAATCGGCATTTGAAACCAAGCTTTCACTCAAAGAAAAAGGCAAGAAGATAAAGGATTCTCAGTTAGAAAGTGAAGAAGAATTAGAATAGAGTTCTGACAGTGATCTTGAGGTGGTTGAAGCTCTACTAGTAAGGAAATATTCTAGAGGTAAAGGGAAATACAAAGGTAAGGTTCCTCTAATTTGTTTTTCATGTGAGGAAATTGGTCATATTGCTGCTAGGTGTCCAAACAAGCAAAAAAAGGATGAAAAGAAAGGTCACAAGTGCAATGGCAAGAAAGACTTCAAATCATTCAAAGACAAAGGTAAGAAAACATGTTTCATGGCTAAGGATTCTACAGATTTTGACAATAGTGAAGATGAAATTGTTTACATTGCTGTGAAAGATGAATCTGATAATGATGAGGAAGATGAGATGGCACTTATCTCTCATGTGATAAAAAATGATACATGGATCATAGATGGTGGTTGTTTACATCATATGACTGGTGACAAAGTTTGAAAGTTTTGAAGACTATGATGGTCGTAGTGTGAGGTTTGGAAATAATGAACCTTGTTGCATAAAAGGAAGAGGAAGAATCTCACTAACCAAAGAGCTTGTATGTGATAATGTGTATTGGGTTGAAAGTCTAAAACACAATCTATTGAGTGTGGCATAGCTAATCAATATTGGATTCAAAGTGGAATTCATGCATGGAAAGGCAAGACTGCTGGATGAAAAAGGAAAGCTAATTAGATCAGGCATACAGACAAAAGGTAATTTTTTCTATCTTGAACTTGGTGAATGTTCATGTTTTATTGCTCAAGTTGAAGAAAGTTGGTTATAGCACAGAAGGTTATGTTATGTGAATTTTGATAATTTGGTAAAAATAAGCAAATTTAGGAAAGTAAGAGGCATTTCTAGTATAAAGAAACTTGAGGTTGGTCTATGCAAGAATTATTAGATTGGTAAGATGGGAAGGACTAGCTTTAAAAGTAAGAACTATCAATCTGAATTTTTTTTGGAAATTGTGCATACTGATTTGTGTGGACCTATTGGAATTGAGAGCTATACTGGAGAAAAGTTCTTCATAATTTTTGTTGATGATTACTCTAGAATGATGACTGTCATGTATTTAAGAGAGAAATTAGAAGCATTTGAGAAGTTCAAATGGTATTTGACTAGAGTAGAAAAGGAAACATGAAAAAGACTGAAATGCTTGAGGTTAGACAGAGGTGGTGAATTCATCTCCCATGAATTCAACAAATTTTACATTGAAAGAGGAATAAAAAGATAGGTATTAGCTCATGGAACTCCTAAGCAAAATGGAATAGCTGAAAGGAGAAACAGATCTATCATGGACTATGTAAGAACTTTAATGATTGAAAAGAACATTGCTACCAAATACTGGAAGGAAGCTACCGACACTGCAGTTCATACCTTGAATCGAGTACAGTTGAAGAAGGACTCATTCAAGACTCCCTTGAGATATGGTATGACTATAAACACAATGTGAGTTACCTAAAAGTATTTGGAAGTAAATGTTACATTTTGAAAGAATCTAGAAAAGGTAAATTTAATGTGAAGGGTGATGAAAGCATATTTTTGGGATATTCTTGCAAGAGTAAGGCATATAGATGTTTGATTTTATCTACTCACAAAGTCATAGAAAGTGCACATGTGAAAGTTGATGAGTTTGCATAAAGGACTAAAGAAGAAAGCAAAAAGGAACCAGAAGATTATAGGAGATTTGTTTTCATTGAACTTGATACAGTGCCAGACACAGCTATCAATCAGAAAACTTCTACTCTCAAGTCTTCAGTCATCGAGTTGCAAGAATCCGATTCACATTTAGATGCTACCAAGCCAATGCCTACTGAGTCTAAAGGACCCGAGCAATAGTCAAAATAGCTAGAACCTAAAATTGAAATTCAAAATGAAGACAATGGAACTCAATCAAAAAGTAAGGAACTTGTAATAGCTAAGTATGTTAGGAGACATCATGCACCATATCAGATTATTGGAGACAAATTTGAAGGTATTATGACAAAAAGAAAGCTAAAAGGTACTTGTTTACTTGCTGATTTTGAACCTAGAAATGTCAAAGATGCATTAGAAAATGAAAGTTGGATTGAGGCTATGAATGAAGAGATAGAGAAAATAGAGAAGAACAAAACTTGGACTCTTGTACTTAGGCCTAAAGACAAAAATGTGATTGGAACTAAGTGGGTATTAAGAAATAAGTTGAAAGAATATGGTAAGGTATCAAAAACAAAGCTATATTGGTATATAAAGGCTACTCTCAAGAAGAAGGCATAGACTATGGAGAGACTTTTCCTCCTATTGCAAAACTAGAAGGTGTCAGGACCTTATTACTTGCATATGCTGCATACAAAAGATTTAAAGTATATCAGATGGATATCAAATCAACATTTCTCAATGGTATTGTAGATGAAGAAGTCTACATTGAACAACCTGAAGGTTTTGTTGATCCAAACAAGAAGGACATGGTTTGCAAATTACACAAAGTATTGTATATTGTATGGTCTGAAACAAACCCCTAGAGCATGGTATGAAAGATTGCATAACTATCTTATTCAGATTGGTTTTCAGAAAACTAATTGTTGGAAATATAGACAGAGTAACTGAGAGGGGGGGTTGAATCACTTATCACAAAAATAAATCCACAGATCCCTTAGATGTCTTAAAACTTAGTTATTGCTGTCACTTGGTAGCCACACAGAAAAATGCTATAACTTGGTAGATATACCGAGAATTAACTTATTAATGATATTTAAGTATTCACAAAGATATAATATGCATGCATAAAAGAAATAACATCAACACAAGAGACACCATATTTAACGTGGAAACCCAATATGAGAAAAATCATCAAGTAACTAGCTACCAATTTTCACTCTTATAAGGTGAGCCCTGTTAGGAGCCAACCCTATTAAAGGTTACAAAAAACACTATTAGGTGTGACCCTATTAGAGGATTTAATCACCCTGCTAGGAGTGGTCTTGCTAGAGGACTTTAGAACAATTCAATATAATTCTCCACCTTGTTAGAGGGTTTACAAAAATGATTGTTAAACCAACCCTGTTAAGAGATTTAGGAATTACTGCTACAATGGTGAGAAAGTAACAATAAGTGACTTGAATGAGATACAACTGAGCTTTGCTGTTACAGACCTCTATTCTACTTCACTAGAGCCTCTTTGATAGAATACACCTTTGCTGCTCCTCAAGGATATCTGATCCTTCTTCAAAATTCACTCATACTTCCTCTTCACACAATCAAATCATTTGCATGCTTGCTCATTCATACGTCCATTCATTCTTTAGAATTCACAACTTGAAATTTTATTTATACATTACAAATTATCAAGTTGGCTCATTTGCAAGTTACAATTACCAATAATCATTACATCAGTCAGCTACAATCATTACATTAACCAATTAGACTTTATTTTCCAAAATAATGAAATCCTTCATTGGCTAACCCTGCTCGGTATCACTACTCCAGAAATGATTCCCAGTGTTAACCAAGTGAAGCTTGGTAAACACTGAAAACTCTACAAAATCCTTTGGAGATTGAGTGAACTTGGTAAGAACTAATTTTCCTTTGTTGACCTTGTGAGCTCGGTAGAAACTAATTTCTGCCACAAAAGCCTTCGATGCCCGAGTGAGCTTGGTAGAAACTAATTTCACAGTGTAACTTATAGAAATGCTTGGTAGACTCTGTAAATTGCTTTGCTGACCAATTGAGCTCGATAGAATCTATCTGATAACTGATATGACATTTGTGTAACATCAAAGACAACACACAATTGAACAATTGTATCCAACAATCTCCCTCTTTGGCATTGATCGCAACACAACATGTCATAGCAAAATGAAATTTGAGAACACGTCTTGAACTTTTCTCCCTCTTAGATTTTATTCCACAAAATTCACAAATATAGTAATCTCCCTTTGTGAAGGAATTACATAGACATCGAACTCTTCACAAACAAATTCAAATTTCAGAAAGCTTATGACAATATACTCTCCCTCTTTGACAACACATGCTAAATACAAAACAAACCAAATGAGTAGCAATATACCTTAAGTACTAATTCATATGCAATGTTCTCATGATTATGTTGCATCAACTGATAGATCTTCAATTTGGTACCTATTGATGCATCACTAAAACTTCATTTTAGTGAGCTTTAGATAGAGGAATGACCCCTAATTTTCCTCTTAGATACAAGAATGCATCCTTAGGTAAAGGCTTGGTAAATATGTCAGCAATTTGTTCCTTTGTATGGACATATTCCAATCTAATCTCCTTATCTTGCACCAATTTTCTGACAAAGTGATACTTTATTGCAATGTGCTTGGTTTTTGAATGCATCACTAGATTTTTAGATATGTTGATTGCACTTGTATTATTACAAAACATAACAATGGGTTCTTTGATTTCCACCTTCATACCTTCTAATAACTATTTGAACCAAACAAGATTAGAACAATTTACTACTGCTGCAACATACTATGCTTCTGCTGTGGATTGGGATGTACAATTTTGCTTTTTACTTGTCCAAGAAACCAACCTCTTTCCAAGAAAGAATGCACCTCCACTTGTATTTTTTCTGTCATCAATGTTTCCTACCCAATCTGCATCAGTAAATACTTTCAAATCCATATTACCTCCAAATTTCTACCATAATCCATAATCTTTAGTGCCTTTCAGGTATCTCATGATCCTTTTGATTGCCATCATGTGATTTTCTCTTAGTTTTGCTGAAAATCTTGCTACAATACCAACTGCAAGAGCAATATCTGACCTTGTATGAACTACATACTACAACTTTCCAATCATTGATCTATATAATGTATAATCTACCTCTTTTGATTCATCATCCTTGGTAAGCTTTAGACCAGTGCACATAGGAGTCCCAACTAGTTTGCAATCCTCTATAGCAATTTTTTTTAGTATCTCCTTGATTTATTTTGACTGAGTAATGTAGATGCCATTCTTGCTCTACTGAATTTGAAGACCAACAAAGAATTTGATTTCACAAAACATAGACATCTCAAATTCCTTGTTCATTTGCTCTGAAAATTCTTTGCAAAGATCATCATTTCCTGTAAACAAAGTATAATCCACAAATATTTCTGCCAATTTTTTTTTGTTATTTGGTCCTTCCTTGATATACAAGCTACTATTATCATTAGTTCTCTAAAAACTAATTTGAATAAGATAATTATGCAATCTTTCATACCATGCTCTAGGGGCTTGTTTTAGACCATACAGTGCTTTGTGTAATTTGCAGACCATGTCCTTCTTGTCTGGATAAAAAAAACTTTCAAATTGTTCAATGCAAACTTCTTCATCTAGAATACCATTGAGAAATGCTAATTTCACATCCATTTGATATACCTTAAATCTTTTGTATGTAGCATATGCAAGTAGGGTCTTGACACCTTTCAATCTTGCAACAGGAGCAAAAGTCTCTCCATAGTCTATTCCTTCTTCTTAAGAGTATCCTTTACATATTAGTCTAGCTTTATTCCTTGACACCTTACCATCTTCATTTAACTTATTTTTGAATACTCACTTAGTTCCAATCACATTTTTATCTTTAGGCTTGGGTACAAGAGTCCATGTTTTGTTTTTCTTTATTTGTTCTATCTCTTCATTCATAGCCTCAATCCAACTTTCATTTGCTAATGCATCTTTGACATTTCTAGATTCAAAATTAGCGAGTAAACAAGTACCTTTTAGCTTACTTCTTGTCATAGTACCTTTAAATTTGTCTCCAATAATTTGATCTAGTACATGATGTCTCCTGACATACTTGGCTAAAATAGGTTCCTTTCCTTTTGAACGAATTGCATTGTCATCCTCTTGCACTTCAACTTCAAGTTCTGGTTGTTTTGTTTGTTACTCAAGTCCTTCAGACTCGTTAGGAATTGGCTCAGTAGCATCTAAATGTGACTCAAGTTCCTATAGCTTAGATTGAACTTCCTACAACTTGGTTACCGAAGACTCGAGAGTAGGAGATTCTTGATTGATAGATATATCTGGTACTATATCAGGTTTAATGAAAACAAATCTCCTGTAGTCTTTTGGTTCCTTTTGCTTTCTTCTTCAGTCCTTTCTAAAAACTCATCAACTTTTACATGTGCACTTTCTATGATTTTGTGAGTAGACAAATTCAAACATCTATATGCTTTACCCTTGCAAGAATATCTCAAAAATATTCTTTCATCACCTTTCACATCAAATTTACCTTTTCTAGATTCTTTCAAAATGTAACATTTGCTTCCAAATACTTTTAGGTAGCTTACATTGGGTTTATAGCCATACCATAACTCATAGGGGGTTTTGAATGAGTCCTTCTTCAGTTGTACTCGGTTCAAGGTATGAAATGCAGTGCTGATAGCTTCCTTCCAATATTTCATGGCAATGTTTTTGTTCAATCATTAAGATTCTAGCACAGTCCATGATAGATCTATTCCTCCTTTTAGCTATTCCATTTTTCTCGGGAGTTTTAAGGGCTGATACCTATATTTTGATTCCTCTTTCAATGCAAAAGTTATTGAACTCATGGGAGATGAATTCACCACCTCTGTCTGACCTCAAGCATTTTAGTCTTTTCCTTTTTTCCTTCTCTACTCTGGCCAAGTACCATTTAAACTTCTCAAATGCTTCTAATTTCTCTCTCAAATACATGACGATCATCAATCTAGAGTAATCATCAACAAAAAGAATGAAGAAATTTTCTCTAGTATAGCTTTCAATTCTAATAGGTCCACACAAGTCAGTATGCACAATTTTCAAAACTTCTTTAGCCTGATAGTTCTTACTTTTAAAGCTAATTTTTTCCATCTTACCAATCTAACAATTTTTGCATAGACCAACTTCAGGTTTCTTTATACTAGGAATGCCTCTTACTTTCTTGAATTTGCTTATTTTCACCAGATTATCAAAGTTCACATGACATAACCTTTTGTGCCATAATAAAGCATGAACATTCACTAAGTTCAAGATAGAACAAGTTACCTTTTGTTTGTATGCCTGATCCAATTAGCTTTTCTTTGTCATCCAACATTCTTTCTTTCCCATGCATGAATTCTACTTTGAATCCATTATTGAGTAGCTGTGCTACACTCAATAGATTATGTTTTAGACCTTCAACCCAATAAGCATTATCACATACAAGATCTTTGGTTAGTGAGATTCTTCATCTTCCTCTTATGCAACAAGGTTCATTATTACCAAACCTCACATTACCACCAGCATAGTCTTCAAATTGTTTAAACTTAGTTTTATCACAAGTCATATGATGAGAGCAACCACTATCTATAATCCATATATCATTTTTTCTCACATGAGAGATAAGTGCCATTTAATCTTCCTTATCATTACCAAATTCATCTTTCACAGCAATGTAAACAATTTCATCTTCTTCTTCATCAGAATCATTACAATCCTTAGCGATGAAACATGTTTTCTTACCTTTTTCCTTGAATGATTTGAAGTCTTTCTTGCCAATGCACTTGTGACCTTTCTTCTCATCCTTGTTTTGCTTATTTGGGCACCTAGCAGCAATATGTCCACTTTCTTCACATGAAAAACAAATTAGAGGAACCTTACCTTTGTATTTCCCTCTACCTCTATTATATTTCCTTGCAAGGAGAGCTTCAACTACCTCAAGATCACTGTCTGAACTCTGTTCTGATTCTTCTTCACTCTCTGATTGACATTCCTTTATCTTCTTGCCTTTCTCTTTGAGTGAAAGCTTGGGTTTTGTGGGAGTTGATGAAATCCAACTCCAGAGATACCCAAGATCACCTACATGCGAAAACCTATCAAAGGGAAGCCAAGGAAGGAAGATCATGGAGTTAGAGAAAAACCCTAAACAAACATGAGAGAGAGAATATTGCAACATAAGAAAAAAATATATTTACAATATGCAAAATGTGATGAGTTGTATGTGATGAAAATAAAATGAAGGAGCCTGAATATAAAGAGCTCCAGGAATCTCCTAGAACAAGCTAGAAGATGCTAGGAGATAAGTGTGACAACTAAGCATACATCCACATAAGGTGGAAAGTCCTCGAACAATGTGAGAGGATAAGTATGACTTAGGAGAGAAAAGACTTTCGTATTGTCAACAACTTATAACAAACTCCTAGACTACAACTAATAAATAAAATGCATTTACCTAAGTAAGCTTAAGTAAATAGAATAAATAATTGATAATTAATTATTTACTCTAAGACCCCCCCTTAAGTGCAACTTAGAGAAATGCCTTAAGCTCAAAAAACTAAGAAATGTAGAAATGGGTCTCGACAATGAGGCCATGTTAGGTACCCATGTACAAATGCAAAAGATGCAACCTCTGAAAACGGAGAAAGAGAGAAAATCATGTGTGAAAAACCCTTTCCCAAAAAGAGGTAACCTAGTGAAGAACCGAAGAAGCCTCCAACTCGGGGAAATGTCCCCTAAAACAGGAACACAAAGTGATCATGAAGAGCATCATTGAAGTATGAAGAAGTCGCAAATTTTCCATCAGAAAGAAAATTTTTGATCTAAAGAACGTCCATGGAAGAAGAAAGCACGAACTGAGCGTGTCTATATGGTAGATGATCCATCTCACTGAAATGCATAGGTAGCCAGCCACTGCAATTGCCTTGTATATAGGATCAACCATTGAATACATAGTTCACACTAACGAACCATCAAACCACAAAAGCATTAGAACAATAGAATAAACCCCCCTTAATGCAGATGGGGTGAGATGATAGGCAACTGAGAAGGTGGGCCGAAGTCTCCTACAGACATACCAAGAATGACGAGAGAGGAAGAGTTACAGACACCTATAAAGACATGGTCACACTAACGCTACATGGAGCTAATGTTGTGGAAGAGACACTCACTTGAGAAAGGGAGAATGCCTAAAATAGCAAACAACTATCCCCCGATGGTGTTTTATAAAAATAGTGCATGTACAACTGACTCAAAAATAACGTTCATGACCCCCAGAATGCAAGAGTGACACTTTATCTCAGTGTGATACATAAAAGTGCTTCAAAATGATAGCTACAATGATTAGAACAAGGAAAAAGCTAACTCAAACGAAAGGACAACCTAAAACAAAAAAAACCATGCTAGAAAAATGATCTTCGGACCTAAAACACACAAGATATCCACCATAGAGTAAAAATGCCAAAAATATGATAGAAAGAGTATGGGCCAAAATTTAAGAAAAAAGACCACATTTTTGAAAAAGTGACAAAACTAGCTTTCCAAAAACATAACGTTTTCAAAAAAAGGGCATGGGACGCAAAAGATATGCTTGCCGGAGTCAAAAAAATAACTTTAGACTTTGAATAAAAAAATGGGAAACAAAAATGCATAAAAACCTAAAAATACCTACACCAATGTCTCAATCTCAGAACTAGCTTTTTGACGCTTCTTTTGGATCGAAAAAATACCTCTGTATGCTCAAGTTATGGCAAAAAAATTGAAGGTAGGTTCAAAAATGACCTTGAAGGAGAGGCATGAAGGTGCTGATGTAGTGCTGACATCATGCTAACATCAACATTCCCTGGGCTTAAATTTGATGGCTAAATTGCTGTCGCAGCAAAAAAGGATGCCACGTGTCAAGTCCACTTGGTAAAATTGACATGGCAGGGGTGACGTGGCGGGTCCATGTGGCAAGGTGCCACATGGCACCCAGGCCATGTGTCACCCCTGCACTAGCTAACACTATAGACTGTTCCAATAGAGCGCTGACAGAGCAGACAGTTGGGCACGAGCAATAAATTAGGGTGAAGGCAACATGTTCTGGTGGTGAGAAAAGGTTGAGCGAAGAACTTAGGAGGCGTCATCGACGGAGCTACCAAAGTAGGCAGTGGTCAAAATAGGTGGAGTGGAGGGGTCGTTAGAGGAGGCAATAGAACAAGTGGTGCCTAGGTTGCGGCAAGGTCTGGGTTGAGTGCCGGGGGGAGACTGAGCACAGGTGGTGCTCTGGCTGAGCGTGGGCAGCCCCAGGGTGGCCGTTGGGCAGTGCCGCGACGGCGCACCTTATTTATATTTAAAATTTTTTTTTTTTCACCAAATCGTCCATACAGTCCATACAGAAGGCTTGCAAGCAAAAATTTTTTCCCTCCCAAAGCCCTGTCTCCAAAATTGACAAATTTTATATGGATCCTAGTTGAAAAGCACCTTTCAGATCCAATGGCAGTGTCCGTTTGGGTTGAAAGTGCTCCAAAAATTTGTTGATCCCCTGATTTGAAAAAAAAATGCACAAACAAACTAGGGCTTGTGACTCCAAATCATGGCTTCAAAATTTTTTCAATGAAGCAGCAACAAGGAGTCTCTGATAGCATGTTGGAGTTGATGAAATCCAACTTCGAAGATGCCCAAGATCACTTGCATGCAAAAAACTATCAAAGGGAAGCCAAGGAAGGAAGAGCATGGAGTTAGGGAAAAACCCTAAATGGACATGAGAGAGAGAATATTGCAACACAAGAAAAGAATGTATTTACAATATGCAAAATGTGATATGAGTTGTATGTGATGAAAATACAATGAGGGAGCTTGAATATAAAGAGCTCTAGGAATCTCTTAGAACAAGCTAGAAGATGCTAAAAGATAAGTGTGACAACTAAGCACACATCCACATAAGGTGGAAAATCCTCGAACAATGTGAGAGGATAAGTATGACTAAGGAGAGAAAAAACTCCCGTATTGTCAACAACTTATAACAAACTCCTAGGCTACAACTAATAAATAAAATGCATTTACCTAAGTAAGCTTAAGTAAATAGAATAAATCATTTATTATTAATTATTTACTCTAGCAACTTCAAATGCTAATTCAATGTTCTTGGAAGCTAGAACATAGTTGTCATAGTTTTCTAGCTCAAATGCAGTCAATCTTCCTACTATGGCCTCTAAATTTATCTCATGATTTGCTTCACATCTTCTTTCTTGAATATTAGAAACTCTAATTGCATAAATGAGAAGTAATTTTCTAAGAACTTTACTTACAATTGTTTCCTCCTAAATGTCTCCTCTAGAAGTCTTGATTGCACTGACAACTAATTTGACTCTTTCAACATATTTGGCAATGTTTTCATCCTCTCTCATCCTCATTTGATCAAATTATCCTCTTAGACTTTTTGGTTTGGCTCTTCTCACATTATCATCACCTCCATAGATATCTTTCAGCTTGTTCCACATTTCAAAGGCAGTTTTGCAGTCCTTGACATCATCAAATTCTTCATAGTTTAGGGTAGATGCAATGTCTATCATCATGGTGTTATGATTTTTCTTCTCAACAATGTCATTAGTAGATAATGTGCCAGAAGGAGTTACATATGCTTGATCAAGATATTTCAATCCTATATCTCTAATGGAAGCTAGATGGAGTCTCATGAGACCTTGCCATGCTGAAAAGTTATCCCTGTTAAGCCTTGGAATTTTTCTCTTGTAAGACATCCTAATCTTTAGCTTAGATCCTTGAAATCCTTCCTACAAGAACCAAATGCTCTAATACCAATTGTTGAAAATATAGATGGAGTAACTGAGGGGGAGGGGGTGGGCGGGCGGGGGAGGGGGGACGGGCGGTGAATCAGTTACCACAAAAACAAATCCATAGATCCCTTAGATGTCTTAAAACTTAGTTACTACTGTCACTCGGTAGCCACACAGAAAAATGCTGTAACTTGGTAGATGTACTAAGAATCAACTTATTACTAGTTTTTAAGCATTCACAATGATATAACATGCATGCATAAAAGAAATAACATCAACACAAGACTCACCAGATTTAACTTGGAAATCCAATATGGGAAAAACCATCAAGTAACTAGCTACCAATTTTCACTCTTCATAAGTGAGCCCTATTAGGAGCCAACCCTATTAAAGGTTACAAAATACACTGTTAGGTGTGACCCTGTTAGAGGATTTAATCACCCTGCTAGGAGTGGCCTTGCTAGAGGACTTTAGAACAATTCAATAGAACTGTCTGCCTTGTTAGAGGGTTTACAAAAATGGTTGTTAAATCAACTCTGTTAAGAGATTTAGGAATTACTGCTACAATGGTGAGAAAATAACAATAAGTGACTTGAATGAGATGCAACTGAACTTTGCTATTACAGACCTTTGTTCTGCTTCACTAGATCCTCTCTAATAGAATACAACTTTACTGCTCCTCAAGAATATATGATCCTTCTTCAAAATTCACTCATACTTCGTCTTCACACAATCAAATCATTTGCATGCTTTCTCATTCATACATCCATTCATTCTTTAGAATTCACAACTTAACCTTTTATTTATACATTACAAATTGTCAAGTTGGCTCATTTGCAAGTTACAATTACCAATAATCATGACATCAGTTAGCTACAATAATTACATTAAACAATTAAAATTTATTTTCCAAAATAATGAAATCCTTCATTGGTCAACCCTACTCGATAAACACTACTCTAGAAATGATTCCCAATGTTAACCAAGTGAAGCTCGATAAACACTGCAAACTCTACAAAATGCTTTGGAGACCGAGTGAACTCGACAAGAACTAATTTTCCTTTGCTGACCTTGTGAGCTCGGTAGAAATTGATTTCTGCCACAGAAGCCTTTGATGCTCGAGTGAGCTCGGTAGAAACTAATTTCAGAGTGTAATTTCTAAAAACACTCGGTAGACTCTATAAATTGCTTTGCTGACCAACTGAACTTGGTAGACTCTGTCTAATAATTGATATGACATTTGTGTAACATAAAAAAAACCACATAATTGAACAATTGTATCCAACACTAATGATAACAATAACTTGTATATCAAGGAAGGACCAGATAACAAGATTATTTTGACAGAAATATTTGTGAATGATAATTTGTTTACAGGAAATGATGATCTATGCAAAGAATTTTTAGAGCAAATGAACAAGAAATTTGTGATGTCAATATTTGGTGAGATTAAATTCTTTGTTGGTCTTCAAATTCAATAGAGAAAAAATGATATCTACATCACTCAATCTAAATACATCAAGGAGATACTCAAAAAGTTTGGTATGGAAGATTGTAAACTAGTTGGGACTCCCATGTGTATTGGACTAAAGTTTATCAAGGATGATGAATCAAAAGAGGTAGATTAGATCTTTATAGATTAATGATTGGAAAATTGTAGTATGTAGTTCATACAAGGCTTTATATTGCTCTTGTAGTTGGTATTGTAGCAAGATTTTCAGAAAAACCAAGAGATAATCACATGATGGCAATCGAGAGGATGATGAGATACTTGAAAGGCACTGAAGATTATGGATTATGGTACAAATTTGGAGGTAATCTAGACTTGAAAGTGTTTACTGATGCTAATTGGGCAGGAAAAATTGATGAGATAAAAAGTAAAAGTGGAGGAGCATTATTTCTTGGTAAGAGGTTGGTTTCTTGGACAAGTAAAAAGCAAAATTGTACATCCCAATCTACAGTAGAAGCAGAGTATGTTGCAGCAGTAGTAAACTATTCTAATATTGTTTAGTTTAAACAGTTATTGGAAGACATGAAAGTTGAGATCAAAGAACCAGTTGTTATGTTTTGTGACAATACATGTGCTATCAACATATCAAAAAATCTAGTGATGCATTCAAAAACCAAGCACATTGCAAAAAAGTATCACTTTGTTAGAGAATTAGTGCAAGATAAGGAGACCAAATTGGAATATGTCCATACAAAAGAACAAATTGCTAACATATTCACCAAGCCATTGTACCTAAGGATGGATTCTTGTATCTAAGAGGTAAGCTAGGGGTCATTCCCTTATTTGAAGCTCACTAAAATGAAGTTTTAGTGATGCATCAACATAAACCATATTGAGGATCTATTAGTTGATGCAACATACTCATGGGAACATTGCATATGAATAAGTACTTAAGGTACATTGTTACTTATTTGGTTTGTGTTGTCTTTGGCATGTGTTGTTAAAGAGGGAGAGTATACTGTCATATCTTTCTAAAATTTGAATTTGTGTGTGAAAAATTTGTTGTTTCAAAAGAAGCTATGTAATTTCTTCACAGAGGGAGATTACTATATTTGAGAAGTTTGTGGCATATAATCTAAGAGGGAGAAATATTCTGTTAGGAAAAGACTTGTTTTCAAATTTCATCTACTATGACATGTTGTGTTGCCATCAATGCCAAAGAGGGAGATTGTTGGATATAATTGTTCAATTGTGTGTTGTCTTTGATGTTACACAAATGTCATATTAGTTATCAAATAGAGTCTACCGAGCTCAGTTGGTTAGCAAAGTGAATTACAGAGTCTACTGAGCATTCCTAAAAAATACTTTGTGGAAATAGTTTCTACCGAGCTCACTTGGGCATCAAAGGTTTCTATGGCAGAAGTCAGTTTCTACTGAGCTCACAAGGTTAGTGAAGGAAAGTTAGTGTTTATTGAATTCACTTGGTCTCCAAAATATTTTGTAGAGTTTGCAGTGTTTATCGAGCTTTAGTTGGTTAACACTGAAAATCATTTTTGAAGCAGTGTCGACTGAGCACGGTCGACTAATGAGGGACTTCATTGTTTTGGGAAATAAAGTTTAATTGTTTCATGTAATGATTGTAGTCGACTGATGTAATGATTATCGATAATTATAACTTGTAAATGAGTTAACTTGACAATTTGTAAGGTATAAATAAAAGGTCAAGTTGTGAATTCAAAGTATGGATGAGTGTAATGAGTGGGCATGCAAGTATATTGATTGTAAAGAAGGTGTGAGCACATTTTGAAGAAGGATCAGATATCCTTGAGGAGCAGCAAAGGTGTATTCGATCAGAACGGATCTAGTGAAGTAGAACAGAGATTTGTATCAACAAATTTAGTTGCATCTCATTCAGGTCAACTCATTGTTACTTTCTCACAATTGTAGCAGTGATTCCTAAATCTCTTAATAGAGTTGGTTTAACAACTATTTTGTAAATCCTCTAACAAGGTGACAGTTCTATTGAATTGTTCTAAAGTCCTCTAGCAAGGCCACTCCTAGTAGGGTGATTAAATCCTCTAATAGTTTCACACCTAACAGTGTGTTTTGTAACCTTTAATAGGGTTGGCTCCTAATAAGGCTCACTTCCGAAGAGTGAAAATTAGTAGCTAGTTACTTGGTGGTTTTTCTCATATTGGGTTTCCACGTTCAATCTAGTGTCTTTTTTGTTTATGTTATTTTTTTATGCATGCACGTTAAATCTTTGTGAATGCTTAAAGATCAGTAATTAATTCATCTACCGAGTTACAACATTTTTTTATGTGGCTACCGAGTGACAATAGTAACTAGTTCTTAAGACATCTAAGGGATTTGTGGATTTTTTTTTGTGGTAACTGATTCACCCCCCCTCTCAGTTACTCCATCTATATTTACAACATATAGTTCCTTCTAGCAACTTGTGTTTTTCTTTTGTGCATCTTAAAAGATAATAGTCCACATTTTTTGCATTATCTGCTAAGGCTTGAATTGCAAAAATATCTACTGCATGTATATAAAAATAGATAAATATAAATTAATTTTAAAATGAATATACATGTATATTAATACACACACACACACGTATATATATGTATATATGTATATGCAGACAAACCTGCCATAACTAAATTAGAAATGCGCTCATAATCAGCTGAATATACATGATCATGAATGTCAATGTTAGCATCTTCAAAATGAGGCTTTCTAACTATCTCCTTCAAATTCCAATGTGAAACATATCTATTCACAATATTTTCACACACAATCATTGGATTGTCCTTAATGCAATCATCACAAAAACATGTTTTCTCTCTTACTTTAATTACTAAAGGTTTATGGTTTCCTGTAGTCATCACTTGATGTAAACTTCTAATACTAGGAATTGTTTGACGATAAATATAAATTTCACCTTTCACTTCCCAAAAGTAACGCTCATTGTATTCAATATATCGAGTAGCAAAATGAACTTTGCACCATTCAACAATTTGATTTGCACTCTCTATCCTATTCCTTGTATTTACATACAACATGCATATATATAATTTAAAATATATACCATATATATATGTCTATGTCTAGAGTATATATATATATATATATGATTTTTTAATACTAGTAGCATATATATATATATATATATGGTACTAGTATTAAACAATCACCTTTTTTACCTGCAAGTTCATGTTGTCGAAGTGCACACTTTATACATGCTCCTGCTCCATCATGCTCCCCTTTTCCATGTCCACTTTCAAATAAATTCCATAAAAACCTAGCATTGGTTCTAGCATGTTGCATTGCTAACCAATTAAATGCTTTTGCAGATTTGAATTGTCCTGTGAACATGAAATGATAAGTAGAAACAATTATTTGTGTACATGTATCAAATTGAAATAGGAATGTACAAATAAATATAAGTTAAAATAAAGTTAAATAATTGTGTAAGTTCATGTATACTAACCTGCACAACCATCAGACCAAATCCAGTGCTCTAAAATATTTATTCCACGATTTCTAAGATCTTCAGAGAACATTGCAAAACAATGAGCCACATAACTCCTATCATGAACTCTATCATCATTAATATAGAAATGAAACTCTTTGATGATGATGCATTCATTTTCATCCAACCTTTCTATGTCATCCACCTCAAATTGTGCACATGTCTATAGGTCACTTGCACAAATATTGCATCTTGTTTAGAATGAAAATATTGCCCTTAAAGCTCTATTTGAGGTGCAAATGTATAATTCTCAGAAAAATCTACAATTGAAAGCATACAACTAGGTGAAAAATAGTTTTTTGAATCATGAAACTATTTAGCTTGCCATTGTGCACCATGACAATGTTGGATATGTTGATATACCAATGGATGGAACTTGGTCATAAACTCATCATAATGCAATTCACTCTCCTTAAATACAATTTTTTTAGATTCATCTCCTATCTTATTTTGGTATGTCTCATATTCATATCTCATCCATGAAACCGGTGTTGATTCATTAATATTCTCAATTTGCATTGAAAATTTATGTAAATCTCCACAATCTTCACACTAATTTTTGATGCATTGCACTTTGAACTCATTGAATCTTCTAATTTATCATATAATATGGACTTAAAAAATTCTGTTGTACTACTAGGGATGACCAAATTAAGATCAAGCACTGCCATAACTTTTTTATATGATTGCAAGTGTAGACCAAATTCAACATGATTTCAACAACAACAAGTTTCATGTATCTTATTTATGCACACAAAGGAAAACACAAACTCTCAAACGATGTAATGCCCCGCTTGGAGATCCTTAGAAACAAGGATTCAAATCAAGCCAAGATATTTTTCTTTTACAAGTATGAATGCACAAGACAACATCATACAGGGATCACAAAGATCGCAATGGAAGACTTCAACACAATCCTGGCAGCCAACAAATCTCCGAACGCCACTACCCAACTAACACACCCAAACAAAAGCCAAAAACCACCACAACAAGATGAGGGCACAAGAAATGACCACTCATCACAAAACACCAAGCTGGGGTAAAATGTAGAATCTCGAAATTGGCTAAGCCTGAAATCCTGAAGCCCTGAAAATTGGCTAAGTCTGGATTTCTGAAGCCCTGAAATTTCCTAGAATCCATAACTAAACTCCAAGAGGTCTGAAACCTATCTCAAACGATTTTTTGCATATATTAAAATATATCTTAAGTATAAGAAATTAAATATACGTCAACTTATACTTAACCGATATATTTTAAACCCCAAGAGACTAAAACAGAAACACGAAAACTCAATTTCAAGAGAAACTGACAGAATTCAAAATGCAACAACATAGGGTCGAAGAATGCTCAAAAGGGTATCCAAAACCACTCTCAAAAAGATCGGATCATGAAGAAAAGTGCCTGCTGATGGCACGCGCAGTTTTTTCACAAAAATCGTGTGACACTTTTTACTAAGGGAGGGCAATACTTCTCCTTAAGGCGTGCGACACTCTTCCAGTGTCGTACAACATTTCTCAAGAAGGCATGCGACACTTTTTAGCATCGTACAACATTTCTCAAGAAGGTGTGTGACACTCTTCCAGTGTTGTATGCCATTTCTTAAGAAGCCGTGCGATACTTTACAGTGTCGTACGACATAGTTTGCATGGGCGTGCATGATACTTTTTAAAGTGTCGCACCATGCTGAACAAATGTCGCCCATAGAAACATGAAAAAACTCTCAGAAGCAAAAAGGACCAAAATTAGAGCAAAGAACCTCCACACCAGGGAGTACCAGATCCAAAAAGGCTTGAGGAATGAACACTCGAGTGCAAGAACAACACAGAATGAAGAACATCAAACCATCTAAACTACTGCAGCAAAGAACATGCTGAATATCAACATCACAGAGATCAAAAATACATTTTAGAACTAAACAACCAAATAAGTGCGCGGTTCCTCCCAACCATCAATAACATCATAAGACCATCGTGGGTCCTAGCCATCCCCCGCGCGTAACATCCCAAGCCACCGACTAGATCGTCGGTATTGTCATAATAGGGATGTCACTACTAAAACATGCAACAATATAAGCATAAAGAAATCTAACATGCTAGTGATAACGCATAAGATAATCCTACAGTAGCTAACATCACCTATCACATGCTAAACAACAGTAAGCAACAGATATACTACTAAAGCAAATCACATCATCTAATCATATGCTAAACATCATAATAAGGGAATGCGTCAAATAAAATAACATCATCTATGCATGATATACAAGCATCCCAATGAAAGCATAAATCACAAGAAAGCATACTCCGGAACTCGAAGTACCAAGTGAAGACATCCAGCAACGGTCGCACTAGGACAAAAGATCATCTCTGCACACTGATCCCTAGCAGTGGTAAAGGTAGCTACGCCTCCCAACCACGTGGAACTCGTAGGTCCACACCCGCCGTGCTAATGGAGATAATGATCCAACCACAAACACACAAAAATCACAACATCCATGGCTAACACTCATGCCAGACAGTATGATGGCTGCAACCAAGAACCTAAGACAATGCAAGGAGTACAGGTCCTGGTCAGACACTCAATAGGCTATTATGTAGGGACTAACATCATGGAGAGTCGCTTGGCATCAAAAAGCCCAAGCTAAGACTTGCGCAGATTTAACATCCCTCAACGGAAAGGCTCTTGCACCCCAAACCTTTTTATTATCTTAAGTTTTATTACCAATCACACATTTTATTTAATTATCACTTAATTAAAGCTTCCCTCGCCAACCCTCTAGGCACAATGATCACCAGGCTGCGAGGTAGAAGCCCCCTCCATATGCTACCCTACCCTACCCATGCTCATCCTACGACAAGTGCCCGTGGGCATGCATACTCCCATCCCAACCCCAATGATCATAACTTCTGGAAAATCCACGGAAGATCGGGCCTCGCAAGTCACCCAACAAATGTACGCTCATGTACTCGTGTGTGGTGCACCACCATCACGAAGATCATAACACAAGGACAAGAATGAGAACACAATGCAAAGAAAACAACCAACTGAAAGCAACATGGGAAGGACGGATTCTACACGAATCTCAAAGCCAATAAAATCATACATCATGAAATCACTCAATCGGCCTCAATTCGAGAGTATGGATTCTACACGAATCCTAGCGTTCACGAAACAAAAGCAAAGGTCTAAAAGAAACAATAACAATAGTATAAAATCACTCAACCGAACACAATGTCCGGAGTACAGATGCAACACGAATCCCAATGTAACATAAAAGTGCAAAAGTGGTCTGATTGATATCCAAACGGATCATCCAAGTCCACGACCCACATTGTGCCAAGAAAATTTGAGAAAACAGGGCGGCACACAAAACGAGGTAAAAATCTCAAATTTTGGAAAAACTTCAAAATTAAAACCCATTTGGCCTTTGGGTTCAAAAACCCCAAAAATCCAAAAATAAATGGAAACAGACACCGTATGCAAAAACGGCCAGCATAACGGCGTAAAATCCCAAACCCTCATCCCAAAAAAAGGAAAATGTTCATACCCGCCCAACCGGGTAGAACTAACATACAGAAACGGAGGGGAACACTAGTTCTCAGCCTCCAAAAAAATGGCTACAAAAAACAGAAGCTGAAACAGAGTAGAAACAATAAAACGGGAAAGCCCTACCTCACAGCCAAAAGGGCAAAACGGGAATCTGAACCATAAAATAAATATCTCGCAGAAGTAGCTGAAAATTGCGGCAATCCAAGGTTTCCCCGAGCTGGATCCAATGAGCCCGACCTCGCGATGATCCCACGCCCGTAGCTCCCACAACGAACAAAATAGTAAATCCTCATGAAGAGGATTTTTGGGTTTTACTCTCCAACTTTCCAATTTGAAAGTGAGAAGTGAGGAATTAAATTCCTTTTTGGATATTTATTCACTTTTTAGGTGAATAATCGATTAGGGCATTTAACCAGCCAATCCAGTTAAACCCCGAATCGACCCAAACGAAAACAGGCTATTCCTATAAATAGGAATTCATCTATGGCAAAGCTGGTAGAAATTAAAATAAATCAAATTTAAAAAGCTCGAAAACCCAAAAACACATAAATCTCCTTAATAACTTTTCGCGACAATGCGAACCTCTCAATGCACAGACACACTTACTGGTCTAATCACATAATGCAAATGAGTTCGGATTTAATAATCATTGAAAGGTTTAATTTAAATATTTAATTAAGGATACGTCGACTATACAAGGACGACATTGGTAAAATATGAATGGCTGAATCACTAACTCCATGTGCCACTGCCAGGGATATAATCTTGCACACTAAACAACACGATCAAGTGCAATTGCATATAATAATATAGCCAAAGCAATAAATGCATTAAATCACCTAATTTAACTATTTATTTAATTATATTAAAATAATCTATTTACATCACTCACGTTCGCATAAAGCATAGCAACACAGGAATGAAGTAAATAACCATAGCATTAAATCCATCATATAGCGAAATCAAAGGTATGTCCAAATACCAGATAACTAGATAACCACATATCACCATAAAACACATTGTCATCTCAAAATGGCATCATCATGCAATATGATTAACTGAACAACATAGTAGTCTAAAATCTATGATACTGAAATCAAAGCATAACATCTGACCCTTGGGTCGTCTCAAATGTAAAACACCACATAAGAACAAATATCTCTTAGATAAAAAATATAATAAGGTAAATGTCTGCAACACATAACCAAATAATCCAACAAGAACAATCCATTCTAATTACTTAAGCATTTAATAATGATTGATTACTCTGCATTAAAAAGACATTTAAAACACATAAGAAAACACAGTCATAAACATGACTAACCACTGCTGCAGGAACCTAGTCCAGTGTAGCATGGTAATGGTACACAGTGCAATCTCTGCACACATCTCAGGGTAATCACGCAACACCCTCATGATACCACATCGATCCTAGTAACGACTGGCACAAACCTCATTGAACCAAAAATCACATCATAATCTCAAAGATCAATCAAAAGCATAACCAATGCAACTGATAAAGAGACATAAATCCAAACACCTCAATGGTGTAGACCACTCAGGGTCACAATCATGATCCATCACAACAAAAGATCAGGAAGGGTGCATCCATCAGGACGACTTACAAAAGTCAAATGGGAGAGACACTACAAACATTCTTTGACATGTTTTGACATTTGAAAATTCTTGTTTGAATGTTTGAAATAATTCACTTTGAATTATATCTATGAAATGTTTTGGATGTTCAATTTTGTCCCCTGTCTCTTGATCTTTAATTTGTATAGTATCATGTCTATTGGAAGAAACACGAGAACATGTGGTCCAAAATTCAATAACTTGTCTTTTTACATCTTTAAAAATTTTGTCTTTTCGAGGAACTCTACAAATATTCACCTACTTATTCTCAATGTTATCATCTAGCATATTTCTTCTCTTGATGTACCTCTAAATAGTTCTTCTAGATATATGTAGTACATCAGAAATTACACGTACCTATTTTTTGTGTCAATTTTCTACTAGATATAGTAGTCATCAATGCTCTATGTGCATTACTTAAATCACCTCCTCGAGTTGTGTTGTCAATTTTGCTATAAGCATTTTGCAAATTTTCAACTATTGTTTTATTAATATTATGCACATGGTTTTTCCTATTATCAACACCCAAAAACTCTAAAATAGGTCTCATATCTTTTCTCCTAAATAACTTGACAAATAATTGTGCCTGTCCAAATATACTTTTATCTTTGAAATATTCATCCCACATATTTTGATAATGCTTTCTAATAGTGTTATCATTTATCATATGTTTAAATAGAATTTGATTAAAAAGTAGTTCCTCATCCAAATCCATCAAATTTGCTATGCCTTTTAATTTGTTTCTATTATTAGAAAGTTCTACCAATTTCTTCCTCTTTACTACTTTCATCCTCTTCATGACTCTCATCCTCTTCAGAAATTTCAGTAGGCTGGTTTTGGTTACATTTTGTATGACCTTTCATTTTGTCATCTCTTATTCTATCATATTTCCTTGTACTGCCCATTGAATACTTTAATATATAGAAAATAATAATAATTTAGATTTCACTAAATACTAGCTAATGCTTCAATATAGAATACATAAAAATAAGTAAACGAGAAAAAAAACCTTAAAAATATTCAATCCTTTGCAATTGTGATTAAATCCGCAAAATAGTTGTTGAAAATGGATTCAAAAGTTGTTGTCTTCTGAAATGCTCTTTTATTTTTTGTTGTTTTCTATATTTATTAAAAGAAGGGAAAAATAAATTTTATTTTATATGAAACAACCAAATTAATTGCTAGCGGTTTGATAGGCTGGCGAGGGTTATGGCTAAAACACTTTTAGCTAGAACAATTTTGGCCAGAAAGCTTTCGATTGTAACTATCTATGTAGTAGCCACACAAGCAAAAATAAGAATGTCTGCAAACAGCTCACTTTGAAGGCCAATTTGACCTATTAAAATGAAGTTTTTTTAAAAACTAAAAATATACTTCTGTAGGTTTCAGAGTCAAGATTATGATCATATAATTTTTTTATTATTTTGATTATGGATAATATGTTATAATTTGAAAATATTACAAGTAGGTATTTTAAGATTCAGGAAGATGTCTATTCAAAAATAGAAAAAAAATAGTAAATCACGTTTAATTTTTTTTTTTAATGCTGCACTAGAGGAGAGAGTTTTCTTCAAGAATATGTATTAAAAAAAAAAATGTAGATTTGATGGAAAAAGTTTGACAGGAGAAAAAAATTGTCAATTTCTGATAACTTTGACTTTGACCAATTATAACTTGAAAAATATTAGCTGAATTTCAATTTTTCCTTTTTGGTACACTAGGTATACATGTCAACTCTAACATATTCCATAATTAGACCAAAATATGATCATTTGCATGTATTTGTTTGACAAGAAATTTTTTAATATTTTTAGCATTTTTAAAAAATTAAAAAAATAGACTATAAAATTCAAAAATAAATAAAATTTTCACTCAATTTTTTTTTAAAAATTACATGCATAAACTTCATCCAATTTATACATTTCATTAGTTTACATCATCTTCAAATTCTAAACGCAAATGCCACTTTTATGTTGTTAAAGTTGAAGAGTTTACATTTTGATATCACTTTCCTTTATAAAAGGTGATATAGGTTTGTGCTTTTACTCATGAATCCTTTTTTAACCTAAACCTAAACACCCTTATTTATACTTAAATGACTTACAAAAGGTTATAGATCATTAGATAATAGAAATGTCAACCTTAAAATGGTGTACACACATCTTAAGACAAAATCCTAACATTAAATTCACGATCCAAATTAAATACATAAGTCAGATCAAACTAAGAACCAATCACAAACAAACTCGATCAAAGAAGGAACATAGCATCATTAAATATCAGGCTCACTCGGCACATGAAGGAACACTCGGCCAACACTAGACAACTCAGCCAACACTCGGCAGCTTAGCCAATATTGGATAGCTCAACCAACCTTGGATAGCTCAACCAACCCTGGATAACTCGAAAGTAACAATAACTGGATTAGTAACTGACAGAATGAACAAAATGAGTGTGATTACATGACAACCCAGAATGCTCCTACATCACTACCTTAGAAAACTCCATTACCGTTACTTTTTGTAAAGAATTCAATGTTACTTTCTCTACTCTTTGCATGTCGATGAATTTTATAATGAAGAAGATTGTCTTTAGAGTATCTATGTGCAAAAGAAGGATGACGAAAAGTGCAAAGAAGAAGAAGTAGAATGATAAGGATGAACTTGAGCACATTGATACTAAAGTTTAAAAGAAGGGCCTTAATTATCTCTCAAAGGACTAGGATATTATCTCTAATTTCAAATGATTTTTTATTTACCTTTCTCTAGTTTTAGTTGTAATGTTTCTAATTTCAAATGAT
Source organism: Cupressus sempervirens (assembly GCA_028749045.1). NCBI lineage: Eukaryota > Viridiplantae > Streptophyta > Pinopsida > Cupressales > Cupressaceae > Cupressus > Cupressus sempervirens. Next base: position 552,037,173 of record CM053788.1, on the reverse strand, counting down.
ATTTTATTTACCTTTCTATAATTTTAGTTGTAATATTGATTTATTTATGGTTGGCTTTGATAAGATTTTTCTATTATTATTTATTATTATTGTATGAACTAGAACTGTGTGATTCCTCTCATTGGGTAGAAGAATTTATTTTGTCCTCCTATACTAGTGTTAGATTAGGGGTTGACCAATTTTCTTTAGGTAATTTTTGCTCATTGATGGTTTTTTTGGACTTGCATCCTAATTTAAAAAAAAATCTCTTATAGTGATTTATTCTAATTTCTTTCATAACATTATTAATTAGTTTTATTATAATTTGTTTGTATTGAATAACAAAATTCAAATTATTATAATTGAAATTTCAAAGCACTTATTTTTATGGTTAGACATTAAACATGTTTTATTAATCTAAAGCATTGTTATACATAAAATATTTTTTTTTCTGACCAATTATGAAATATATATTTAACTTTTTAAAAAGTGTGGATACAATTGAATTTATTAAAGTTATAAAATTGTACAAACATATTTTTAATATAATAGTATTAAATATTTAAATGTGTAATTTATAAGTTAAACTTGTTGACCATTTTTTATAAACGTTACTGCACACTAATCCTTTTTCAATTAACATAAATATCATATAACTTATTAATTTGCTAAATTACACTCTAAAATAATGAAAGAAAATAAACATTAATTTTTAACAAATAACAAGTGCCACATAGTGGCATGTACTTGCCTTATTGTTATTAATTGTATTTGTAAGTATTGAATAAAAAATTATTTTTTTAAATTAATTTATAATTAATTTAGTTTAATCTAATTCAAATATTAGAAAATCAAAAAAATAATTATTGTGAAAAATGAAAATAAAATAAAATTATATAATTAATAAATTTTCTAAGCATGATTAAAAATGAATAAATATAATAGTGCAAAAACTCATTATACTCTTATTATCTCATTGATAGTTGTAAATAAATTTTAATTGATGCTTTTACATCTCATAAATATAGTCTCATATATAAAATTTCACTTATATATATTTTTTCGATCAAAATAATCTTTACAAAGTACAAAAAATTGACCATGTTATTATTACATTTATTAAGATTTATTTGATTTTTTGTAAATTTGATTAACCAAAACTTATGCAGAGAGAAACTAAAACTAATAAAACTATTACCATGCAACTTTAGAAATAATTTAATTATTCAAAAATCATTATTTGTGATTGGTGGATTAATTATGCAAACTGAATGCAATAGTACTAGCCTATGGCAAGTCCAATAACATAGGCAACACTATACGACCTTATACATAAAAGGACACAAAAAATTCGCCTGAGAAAACCATTAACATCTCATCATAATTAAGTTAATTAAAGCAAACTAGAACAATTATCCACAATTTGAAGGTTTGACAAATATCATTAAATTGAAGGACCTTTTCCAGAGAAATTAGCTTCACATAATCTGGTTGATCCCATTCATTTCATGACACTATTCTGATAGAACATTTTGAACCATGTAGTTATCATCCAATCCCATGAGAATTAACATTTGCATGGTTATTAATTAGCAAGACTTTTGATGTGGACATCATAGTGCTCATCAAGGGATAATTTACAGGACAAGGATGGCCATTCCTCTTGAAAATTGGGAATGCCCTATCTTCAAAGACAAATAACAAAACAGAAGATTTCGGTTGCTTTGAACAGAGATAAACTTGTACCACAAGATACTCATGGTTTATAAAGACATGAGCATAACTTATGGACTATTTATAATAATAACAAAACAAAACTAGATTCTAGACATGAGAATAACTCATAGACTCTTTCTAATACAAAAGCAGAACTAGATTCAGGCATGGCAGCCAGAAGGATAGACATTTCTCTTCCAAAACAAAAATAAAGAAGAGCATACATCAATTTAATGGGCTGTGATGGTCTCGCTGATTGATGAAGGTAAGTACAAGGTGATGAGGGTTAGAAAAGAAAGACAAGCAACTTAGCATTGTATTTCACATATCATCATTGACTCGGAGAACCCTTCAAAGTAGTAACTCAGAATATAAATGCAGAAGGTGCCATATACTCCAGGCTCTTCGCCCTTCCCGTGTCCCTGAAAACAAAACAATCATTCATTCAGTATTCATTTCTTCAACTTTGACAGATAAATTGTACATAATCATTAGTCAATAACTCAATAGATCATTTGGTCATAATCATCAGCAGTTATAGATAATGTCCAAACAATAATAATGCACAAATATCTACTTGTAAAAAATATCCTAATAGTAATGCACAAATATCTCAGCAATAACTCTCACAAATTCTTAAAAACTATAAAAGAAGGATCACCTAGTATCCCACTATTAATATAGATGGAATTTTTCAAATGAAACCATTATTAAACCCAATAAAGCTGAAAATTTCAATGAAAGATCCAACAAGCTTCAAAATCTAAAGATACAAAAGAAGAAATTTAAGAAAAAGACACCCACCAAGCCTTATGATTCAATGAATAGGTAGGTTTCCTCTGAACCACATCAGCCCCCCTTTTGTCCATCTTGGCAACAGGCTTATGATCTTTGATGTTCTTCTGCAATGGAACCATTTCCTTGTCCTCTACAGAAATTCCACTGCTTTCTGCAATCATATGCAACGAAGGCTCCCAAGACTTGGCGCGTCTGAGGGTGGGATTAACCCCAAGCCTGGGAAGGGGCAACAAAAGATAAACATTGCCCCCAACGAGCTCATCGTCCATGGCGGGGCTCGAACCCGGGACGGGAGGGACGCAGTAGTGATGGGGATATTGCAACAGAAGGTCTTTTAATGTAATGGGGGCATCGAAGAGTTTGAATTCACCAGTGGAAAAAATCACCTGAACTCTCTTCTTCTTCTTCTTCTTTGCCAGCGACCCGCAATAGATCGTCGACAAACGCATCCCCACAATTTTTTTGAATTCTTTTACTCACAACAACGCAGGCGAATTCAGAGATGGTCTTTCACAGTCCATGAAATGGGATAAATAAATAGCTGAGAGGATCAACTCGGGATGCCATGTGGACTTCGTCTTGCCAGCTGGCGTGTTGACTAAGTCAACGCCTATCGCTTGGAAACGGGAGAGGACGTTCCTTGTGGAGGAAATGGGGGACTGCGCGCCGTCCTTGCATGTGAATTTTTGCGGGCGTCGGTGATTTCACCTGCACTTTTGTTAAAGTTGGGCGTCGGTGATTTCATCTGCCCTTTATGCTTTTCTTCGTGATGGGGATAATATATTTTATAGTTTATATTTTATTTGAAAATATGGTCTATTAGTGAAGTTGAATGACTCACAAAGAGTCCACCTGGGATCAAGTCTTGCTGAGTGCAAGGCTCCGATATCATAAGGGATGAGGGCGAGATCGTAACCTGGGTGATTTTGATGGCATGGATGCCCCTCAGTCCTTGGCTCTCAGTCGAAGAGGTTTCAGGGATGAGTGGGCCCATATCGAGTTCCCAAAAAGTCTATGTGGTGGCCTTCGTTGGTTGTTAGCTTGCATGCTTCGTGCCTCGTTGAGCTGCCTCGCATGTTTGAATCCTCCATCAAAAAAAGCAAGAATAGTTTTATATGGAGTTTTTGTATGGTAAAATGATGATTCATTATATTGTATAATCAAACAAATCTATAGTAATTGTTGCTTCATTTGTTAATCAAATTCTTTTCTTTTTACTTTTCTAAGTCTATTAGTTTTAATTGCATTCGTCGATAATGGAATAGGCTATTTTTTTGGTCAAATGGACTTCTATTGGAATATTGTAGATAGGAGGTAGCTACAATTGGATCTGTTTTGTGACTTAGATGACCTTGTTGCCTAGGATAAAGCTCCTTGTTGAGCTCTACTTTCTATTTCTCTTTTTGTATTAGTAAAATTTTACCCCTCTTTTAGTATATATTTTTCTATTTGATTCAATTATTTGATCTACCACCATCTTCTTAAGGCGATGTCCATGCAGACATCAAAATAGTATTTTTTAATTAAATTTAAATTTAACATACAGTTCTAAATTAAGTTTTAATTTAATTATTAAAAATAACAAATAGCTGTTTTGATGCCAGCATAGACGTTGGCTCTTCTTAAATTATACTACAATTGTTTGTTCTATATTTTATTTAAATAATCTCTAACATATTTGAAAACAATATTATATTTCAATTATGATACCATAGCTTCTTAACTAATTTTGACAAAAAATAAAATAAAATAGTATAACAACTTTAATATATTTTTCTAAAATTAGAACACAACAAAATAGAGACAATTAAAAGCGAAATACAAAATAATAAATTAGAGTTCACATGTAGTCATGTTTCTATTACTTTCACTTTTGCTTTAACTTTTTCTTGGATATGAGATAAGTATATTCTATTTAATAGTACGTATAGGTGTAATTTTAAATGATTTTTATTTTTATTTTTATATAATTGTTTATTGTATTTTAATTGATTTTTATTTTTGTTTTTATATAATTGTTTATGGTAGTTTTAAAATTTTATTTTAATAGTTTACAAGAGAAATATGATATTTAAGCCATGAATAAATCATCATATTTTTACTTTTGAACCACAATCTTTTATCTTTTGGTAACCTGCTTTGTTGTACACTAATCAAAATATGGTATATAAAAGCATTTTTAAATCTCCTATATTAAATTGGTATCTCCTTTAAATCTCATATATTAATTTTTTAAACATTTATGTACAATAATGTTCCCCTAAGTTTAAATGGATATAAAAGCAACTAAGAATTAAAATTGCACACGGGCTCCAAAGGAATAAATTGGAATTCACATGCCACTATTACCTTTACTTTTACTTTTACCTTTACCTACAATAAATATTTGGTTGTTGGATTGTAAACATCACTATATCAAGTTAAATATAGTTTGCAAATTGGTTATTTCATGGCTAGAAAACTACCAACATAATGTAACTAGTGATTAAACTTTTGAATTTTTAATTGATCAATTTATTTAAATTTAAATTTTAAAATTTTTTTAATTATAATTTATTAATCTTAAATATTAAATGATCAATATAAATATAATATTATTTTAATAATTTCAAATTTTCTTTTTAGAAAATATATTATCTATATTTTTAAATCTACATAATTTCTTATTTTATGTTTTAAATCTTTACTATATGATTATTGTATTATTGTAGTGCCTTTTTGAATAAAAATAAATTAAACATTTTTTAATACATTTAAATTTAAAATTATCTTTTTATAAAATGTATTTTCTATTTTTTAAAATCTACATAATTTCTAATTTCATTTTTTAAAATCAAAGTCAAATTTCTAACATCTATTATTTTAAACTTTCAAATTCTATAGATAAATTAAAAAAACTTGTCACTTTTTAGCAAGAACTTAGTTGCTTTGAAACCTTGTTACAATGAGTATTTCTTTGTGCTTCTAATTACACTACCTTTGGGCCATAAATTTGATTAGTACAATCATACTTAATATACATATTTATCCCAAATAATGGATCTCTTATTTTCTCTTTTGTTTTATGTGACCTTGGCTCTTGGATTTGCCTATGTATGGGGCATCTTACTATTGTGATTTGCTTGTCTTTTTGGAAGCATGTATGCCACATAATTAAAGGCTTTGCTCCTGGTAAGGCATACCCAATCACTTTAACATGTGGGCATACACTATGCCATATGTTTACACTCTCCACACTCATCACAAGGTCTTGTTTGTGCATTTTGATTGCACATCGTGATATATTTGCAGTTAAGTTTTCAAATTACTTTAGAAGTTGAAGCTTTGTTATGTAATCTTTGTGTTTGGAATAAAATGCTAAAAAAATTTTCAAACACTTCTTTCATAAATATTATTTGGAAAATTGAGGTTTTATTTCATAATCTCTAGAGTTGACTAGTATTCAACACACCAAGTTGCAAGACCATTTTGACACTTATCATGCTAACATGACTCATAGTAAGGAGCACATTAGTAGGCCAAGAATTCATGGCCCTTCCATTCTTTCATCATATGGCCCATTCTAAGAAACACCCTAGTAGCCCAAGAAGACATATTACATCTCTTCTCTTCTCTTCTCTTCTCTTGTATGCTTAATGTGTTTGTAGCATATATTGATCATATTGCATCTTTTAGCTTGGTATTATGGATAAATGATATCCTAAATTAGCAAGGACTTGGTATTGTCTTCTCTCTCTTGTGTTAGTGAAAGCATTTTGATGTTATCTTGTACTTTATTGGGAGTTGTAGTGGTGAAAATGTGAATCAAGAATATGGAACCTAAGTTCACCACATAACCATGCACACTACATAGCATATAGATACAAGCCAAGGAGATAGGTCCTTTCAATCCCAATTCTAAAGAACTAGATCTAGAATGATTAATGCTAACCAAACAAGGAAGGAGCACTAATGCAAACTTGGTTTAGGGAAGAATAGGGGAAAAGATACCCAAATCCTTAAAAACCCTAGATGATATGATAAGCTAGAGCTAGATAGAAGTGAGCATGCTAAAAAGATAAAGAAGGTGGAAGAAACACCTTTAAAATCTATTTTATATTTGTTGTATTGATCAAAATGGATGAAAACCATCGGATCTAGGCATGAAACTACGTAGCAAACATAACCTAGGAATTGTTTGACGATCTAGTAGGGTCAAATGAGATGATCAGGGGTCACTCGATCACCGTTGACATGTTAGGAGTGACCCGATCGACCTTGATGGAATGAGTGTGACGTTGATTCTGATTTTGCAATTTTGAAGAAAGTTAAAAAGGGTACTCGAATTTGCAACATGTTTGTCGATCTGATATCTACAACTTACAATAAAAAGGGGCTTTTGCTCTTGATGGGAAGCTTGCCTTAGTCAAACCCCAATTTAGGAATTAACCTTGAATTGATATAATTGAAATAGCGTGAATGGTAAGAAAATGTACAAATTCTCCTTACAATAGTAGGATGTCTCAAATTGAATGCAATATGCTTACTTCATCAAATGATTTGGATCAAGAAGATGAAGATAAATGGGGGTAGAAAATGCAACAAAGGATCTTGAATGGAGTGAAGAAGACATTGAAGATAAACTCCTTCAATTTCTTCAATTATTGAATCCTTGATCTTCAATGGAGGAATTCTTGAATGCTTGAGTGCTTGAGAAACTGAGTGCTAGTGCACAAGAGCTTGAACTTGAACTTGATTGTTTGTGTATGGATGATGAGAAATGGAGAAAATAGAAGGGTTTATATAGATCTTAGAATTGACTAACTCTCACATGTTGACCTTCCTAGGAATTAACACCTCAAAGGTATCCGAACATGGGACCTAAACAAAGTACCCAAATTAGTGCACTATATCCTAGGTTGTCCTATTAGGGGTGTACTATGTCCCTGATTGGTCAGGGGTGCACCTTGTCCCTAATTCCTTAGGGGCACATTGGTCCCATGACAACTAGAGACCAAAACCTCTTGGATACCTCTAGGATCCCAAAATAGGTATCGGATCCCAAAAATCAGGTACAAAGTCTAAAATATATCTGTTTTGATGCAGAGGGTAGATTCCAAGTGGTTAAACGAAGTAAAGAGAGGACCTAGGGAGATAGATCCCACCTCAAGCTTAATGTGATGAAATGTGAGCTTTAAAGAGGATTTATTAGGTTCTACCCCAATTCCACCTAGGAGAAAGGGAAGAAAGATTGAAAGGTGCAAGGACTCTATCTAAAGAGGGGTAAATATACTTTTGTAACTTGTATCCATGCATAATTTCATGCTTAATTAGGAATAAATTTGGTACTCCATTCCATAAAACTAAATCTGATTGATCTTTCTCAACCCAACACTTGGTTTTTGAAGGGAATTATTTTTCTCCTCAATCTATATTAATCCCACCATGACTAGACTAGGACACCAATATTAGTAAACTATGATGTTAGGCAGCATGGTCTAGCCAAAATGGGCTCAAATTTGAACCCTCTAATAGTAGAAATTTGGTGAATAGGAAAATGTAATTCATGTTGGCCTACTTCAAAATTTTCATGATGTTTATTCAGCTTATTATAAGAGGAGGCATCACTCCTTTATTTGAGAATCGCTCAATGAGAGATTCACTCTCATTAAGAGATAACTTCATTCATTTTCAAGATATAAAAAGAAAAAATCTAGTTTTAAGGGATTCAAGCATTTAAGATGGCATCCATGACCAAGTTCATATAATTCATCCATGAATGAAGACACACTTGATCTTCCTTTATAGCTTCATCAAAATTTCATAGAGGCTTTAAGACAAGGATAATTCATTAACAAATGTATATCATTTTTAATTCAACACTCTTTACTTTACATCCAAGACTTATTTCATGTCATTTTTGTAGGGAAATTTTAATCCTCATAGAGTTTGAATTCAAAGACAAGACTCTATACAACCTAAACATAAATTTTCTTCTTGATGTGTATAGGTTTATACACCTAGGAGCATGAGTTGCAAATCTAGAATGGGTATACTAAGAAAAGATAATCATATCCTAAAAAACTGGCTTGGACATTGTCAATTATTGATAAACTCTCTTGTTGTTGAAGTATTCCAATACATTTTCTAAGGAACTTAAAGTTCCTAAGTTGGAAACCATTCATTATATCAATTTTAGGCATAATTAGGACTATATTGCCTATTGACATTGTCGTGTACTTTTTGACATGAATTCTAGTGACAAGTTTCACTTTCATTCCCCTTGTCATATGTGTTTTTGGAGTTGGCATATTAGATATATAGATGTTGTGATGTGGACCCTAATTAAACTCTGAGGTTAATTTTTCCCCACTTTATTCGTCCCAATTTTCCCCCATATTTTACTATGAGGGTTTGGGGGCAACACCCCCAAGATGGGGTCAAGGAGAAGCACCCCCAAAAACTCAATTGACTTTATTATTGTAAAAGGCATCATTTTATATTTTTCTATTGGACGATTTATTCTAGCCCTAATTTTGTAAGTGACAAAAGACTTGTATAAAATGGATTAAGGTTGGGGATTTCATAATGAATGATGATATTGTAGCTTCTTGCAGTGGTACTGAGTTGTAAGGGATTATAGATTGTAATTAGGTTGTAATCACTAGCTAATAAGAATATTGGACTCATTGTTTGGTGGATGTAGCCCAGGAATTGGGTGAATCTTATTAAATTTGTGTGTCTTATGTTCTCTTCTATGTGATTTATTATTTTATGATATTGTTTATATTTGCATGTAATAATTATTTATGTATCGTCAATCCTAACAATAGGTTAATGTTGATTATTGTGCAATTTCACATCTATGGACCTATTTCTTGTTCAATATTGTCTAAGCACATCAATTGAAACATTAACAAGGGATACATCAATTATGCATACAATTCATTTTATGTCCATCTTTTATCTACCTCAAGTTTTTTCAAGGCAAGACAAGTTGAGTTATTCATTAATTAAAAGATTATGGGAGTGGGATCGATCCATAGTTTGCATGTTTAAGATAGTGATAACCTTTTTCCATTATTTTCAATAATAAATGGAATGGTTCTTAAAAAAGCATAACCCACATAATCCTTTGCAAAAAATGACTTTGGTTTTTTCCATAGCTGCTATTTATTAAGTTCCTTCCTTTTTCTTTAACAAATAATTTAATAATTCATGAAAGGTTAAAACCATAGGCTATATATACATGATATATACCAACACCTTTAGCTACAAGTGTTTTTTCTTCAACTATGGTAATTATCTATTAAAACAACCATAGAAGATTGTTTATATAGTTGCAAGCTTGCTATGGATATGGGTTGTCCATAATCTTTCAAAGAAGAGCCCATCACTAAAATTAAAGTCTAATAGTGTGGGATAATGTCAGTAAGAGACATAATCCCAATCATGTCTGAAGAAGATATCAAAAATGGATTCCAAATTAGGTTATCATCTCATCCTTCCCTTAAAGATTCATAGAAAATATGAATTGGATCATTTTGGTAACCATCTATGTTAATATTTGATAGTGTACAAGCTACTTTTTAAGGTCTAATTCTCCTAGCTCAGCCTGCCCTTCCTAGATTTACAATTCTATGCTCCTATATCTGAAAAATCACACACAGTGAAAAGAAAATTATTGTTTATCTTGCATAGGGGATTTTCATAGTAAAGTTCCAATGTTAGGATTAAAGAGACAAAAATAAAAAATTATATCAAATATAACCAATAAAAAAAATAATAAATCACACAAAAGAGAACACAAGCCACAAAGATTTAATGTGGTTCACCCAATCCCTAGGCTACATCTACTAATAACGAGTCCAATACTATTATTGTTTAGTGATTTCAACTTGGTTACAATCTGCAATCCCTTACAACTCAATAGTACCGCAAGAAGCTACAATCTCATCATACATACTTAAATCCCTAAATATAAGCACTTTTATACAATATATTTTTTGCTTAAAAAAATAGAGTTATAATAAGTCATCCAATGGAAAAAATAGATCTTGATGCTTTTTACAATAATAAAGTCAATTGAGCTTTTGGGGGAACCAACCCCCAAAAACCCCACAGAGTCTATTGAGCTTTCGGGGCTACTGCCCCCAAAAAAAATCCCATGGGGGTGTTGCCCCTCAACCCCACCCTATACTATGACAAGGAGCGCACCTAGAGCTCTACCTTAGGACCTTGCAAGGGGCACTTCCCCTTGACCTCATCTTGGGGGAACTGCCCCCAAACCCCCGTGGTAAAATTTGGAGGCAAACTGCAACAAATGAAGTGTGAAGTTACTAACCTCTGAGTCTTATTAGGCTCCATATAAAAACACCCAAGAGGATACAAATCTCACTACAAAAATGATTCTTTAAATGTATGTTACCTATTGATGACTAAAATTTGCATCTCGGCCTGTAGTTGCCTTTGGCAGGACATAACATATCTATTGGAAGTAGGAGTGGTGGTGGTGACCAAATTATATATCATTATGCATTCTTTTGGATTTTAGAAGTTGAATCTTCATGCTTGGGGTGGAGAAAATATTGGAAAAAGATGTTATCCCCAACTGATAATGTTATTAATGTACATGAAAGGGTCATATCAATTTTTGTGTTGTCATTGATGTCAAGCCTTTAATATTGGTGAGATAATATGCTAATTCAATAGAGTTCCATATCATTTGATTGATGAAGATGATTTCAAGAAAGTATAATGATGTAAGTGATGATAAGTCTATGGTATTCAATGGGCACTTGAATGAGTTAGACTTTGACAATATAAAGTTAGTTTGATTGTTTTACATGATTTGATGTTGATATCATGTATAAGGAGTCTTATTTGGTTGGAGAAAGAAGATGTCAAGTATTAACCAAGCTATTACAAGTCTCATCGAGCACTTTATGAAGAAGTAAAGGAAGTGTAGTATTAACTAATTCTAGTGTTCACAAAGCAAGATTCAATGTTAATCAAGAAAGGAAAAATAGAAAAGATTAAATCTAAGGCCAACATTTGATGAAAAAAAATATTGTTTGAGAAGTTTCAAGAAGTTAGTTATGAGATCAATAGGTAGAGAAATTCAAAGATGATCTTGAATTGATGATTTGAATCGAAGCACTAATTTTAAGATTAAAGCATGTTAATTGAGTGTCTAGATTCATTCAATCTAAGCTAGGAAAAGATCGACAATTGTGATTAAGAGGAAAATGAAGGAATTTGATGGAATGGAAAAGAAAAATAATTCTATTTAAGGGATGAGCACGATGTTCATTATTGATGACCAAGTTGAAGGATATTGGTAGCTAGAGGATAATCGAGCATAGCTACATTGTGAAGATCAAGAGAGTGCTAAGTTGATGTGTGAGTGAGTGGATCAACAGAAGGGATTAGAAGAGAGTAAGTGGAAAGAGATTGATTGAAACAAAGATATGAACAAGCAAGGAAGTGCTAAACCTAACATATCATTTCATTTTTGTGTTCTAATTATTATAGAAGAAAACATCTTAACCAAGTGGACCTAATGGTCTTATTGAAATCCTATATGGTGACATTCTACTTGAATGTTTTGTAAGTCCTTTAGAGAAGGCCAATCTATAGATGTTTCATGGAGTGATAAGGTCTAGATGATCTTTGATGAAAATCCTCTAATAATGTCACATTAGAAATGTGTATGTAACCTTTAACAGGGTACGCTCCTAACAAAGCTCACTTCAAAAAGTGATTTTTTTGGGTTACCAGTTCCCAAGTGGTTTTTCCCTTTAAAATTTTTTCACATTAAATACTTATGGAAATTTTGTGTGAATTCTTATCATGTTGTGTGTTTATTTCATGTTTATTATTAATTTTTGCAACTTGGTAGAAGGTAGGAGTTTACTCTAATGCTCAATATGTTTATTTAATATTTTGATGCAAACTTTATATCAATTTATATTATCATGTTAGATCTAGTTATCGAGCTAGTGATCTGAAAGTTTAAAGTGTTTAAGTTGGTGAAGAATTATTTAACCTGCATGTAGGATAACTGGATATAATCGACTCATTGTCCCCTCTTAGTTATCTAACAATTGTTATCATAGTTGAGTGCTTGATTTTTTTTTTTAAAGGGAATTGAGTTAACAATCTAAAGATGTATAAGAGAGAGGTACCAAAGTTGGACAAGGAGAACTTCTCATTGTAGAAAAGAAGAATGAGAATGTATCTTTTAGGAATCAGAGATAATGCATTACACTATTTGGACAACTAGTACACACCTCCAAACCCACCTATGATAGTTGATGAGATGAACCATAAGAAAGAACATAATAACTTGATGATTGAGATTGCTTTTGCACTTATCGATGCTGATTTTGATGATACCAAAGACTGTGCTACTGCTAAAGAGTTGTGGGATAAGATTGCACTTATGCATGGTAGAGATATGAATGTGTTGAGAGCTAAAGCTTAAATCCTAAGAGGAAACTATGATGAAATGGGGATGAAAGAAGGAGAGAACATTGTTCAATAATGTAACCGAATCAAAGAAATTGTAAGTTCCATCAAAGTTGCTAGAGGTATCATTAGTGATGAAGAAGTAGTAAGCAATGTTCTTAGAATGTTACTGCATATCTATGCTATTAGAGTATCTTCTATTTAATAATTTAGAGCTATGCCTAGCAGTGATCTTATACTTGATGGTTTTTTTAGTAGATTAACTACATTTGAGTTGAGTAACTTTGATTATAGTATGCCTAAAATTGAGAATGCTTTCAAGTCATCACTGACTGTTAGAAGTTCAAGGAAAGAGAAGTATAGAAAAGAGGATAGTGATTATGATTTAGAAGAAAAATATGATGAAGAGCTTGATGCACTATTGGCTAGAAGGCTATTGAGAGGTAAAGAAAGATTCAAAGGTAAATTTCCTCTAATATGTTTTATTAGAGTAAAGGTTAATTATCTTTATCTACACTTAAGATTTCACCATTGCAGATCACTATTCAATCACTATTGAAGCTTGATTTTTGTCACTTCATGTGGATGACATTCAAAGTGAATCATGTGGGTGATATTTAATAAAAGTTTCCTTTTATTAAATGTCACATTATCCCTTTAGGGTTAAGTCAACTTTAGGGTTTCCTAAAGTGGTAACTTGCTTAGCAAGTTTCTAAGGAAGTGACTTGCTTAGCAAGTCTCTCAAAGAGGATGATTTTCTTTATAAGGATATCACTCCTTGTATTTTGTAACACTTGAATAACATTTTGATTGTGTGAACATTTGGAGAACACTCAATATTCATTTTGTTCCTCTCTTGAATACTTTTTCATCTTGAGAGACACTCTTCTCTTCTTTTCTTCATTCTTCCATATAACAGGTTTTTTCCTTGCAGGTGATCATTGTGGCTCCTATGAGTTAGGTTTTGCATATATCTTGCACACCAACTCCTACATGGTATTAGAGTCATCTTGTAGCTTCTTGTTCGTGTTTGAAGTTCTTCTTTGAAGCTTTTAGATAGAAGGGTTTTAGATACCCTTTTTCTGAGTTTTGAAGAGGTGTATTTTTTGGTGCATTTTGAGTCTAAATGGACCTCACCGTTGGATTTAGAAGGCCCAAAAATCCCTAGTTTCATATAAATTTTGTCTAGTTTGGACAAAGTTGTTGTTGGAGGCATTTTTTTGCTCCATTTTGTGTTTTTAGTGGATCTGAGGAGGGTTATTTTTTTGGTGCACTTTGAGCCCAAACAGACCTCACTGTTGGATTTAGAATGCCCAAAAACCCTCATTTCCATATAAAATTCATCCTGCTTGGACACTATTGGAATTTGGAAGCCGTGAGCATGTTATACGAGGTGAGAGAAAAAATCATTAAAAAAAAAAAAACTACCCAAAGGTTGACACATGGCAGCCTACAGTTGGTTCTACAACATATCCATAACTAGCGGCCCCACCGACAGAACCACCGGTGGACCACCAGGCCCCAACTACCACCTACAACCCCACCAGTAGCACCCATCATGGTCCCAACTGCCACCAGCAGTGGCCCACCCACCACCCTCCATGACACCACTGTGGCCCACCACCACTGACCATGGGCCACCCTACAACCTCTTGCAGCACCAACTGTGGCCCTGCCATTGCTGCCCACTTCGCTCCATTGTCTGAGTGGCACCACTGCCCACGGCCACCGTAATTCCACCTACCATAGCAACCCATGTGGCCCTGTTAGTGCTTGCCATGTGGAACTGACACTATGTCAGCACCTACCATGTGGCAGGTGCCACATTAGCAACCAAGCCCCCAATACCACATCAGGATGCCATGTGGCACTTCCATGTCAATACTGATGTGGCAATTCTTTTTTGCTACGATGGCTAAAAGGCCATAAAATTTAAGGGAATGACTTGTTGATGTCAACACTACATCATCCTCTTGCATGCACTTTCAACCCTTTAAGAGTAGTTGTTGGTTTTTTGGCTGTATCTTGTGCATACAAACTCTATTTTGGAAAACAAATTATCGTTAGAAAGTTGGTTCTAAGGCCATTCTTTTGGTGCAAGAATTTTTGGGTTTTGATGCAGGTTGGTTGCCTATTTTGGTAGTCAAAGCTGGATGTTGTATTTTTAACTCTAGAGGGCATATCTTGAGCATCCTAACTCCATTTTTTGAAAACTTATATTTCTGGAAACCGTGTTCAATTCTCTTTCCACAAATACTATTTTTCCTTCTAGATTCTTCTCCACAATGTTTCTATTATTGTTTTTTCTTTATTGCACTATGATGGATATCTTGGGTGTTTCAGGTCTGGGGATCATTTTCATGGCATGAGATTTCTTCTTTTGGGTTGTACTATCTATTGTATCAGCTCTTTGCCCTTTCTAATCATTGTTGATATCATTTGTAAGTATTTTTATGTAAACACACTGAGATAAAGTTCCATTCCTAGCATTTTAGGATCTTGCTCATCATTGTGATGTATTGTACTCACACTACTTTATAAAGTGCCATGGGGGGAATAGTTGTTTTCCTTTTATTTCCATATTCCTTTGTCAAGTGAGTGTCCCTTCCATGGCATTAACCCCATGATGTGTCAATGACACGTGCCTTTATAGGTGTTTGTACCTCTTCCTTATTCTCTATGTTCTTGGTTCTTCTTTTTTGCAGGAGATATTGGCCCACTTTCACTGTTGCTTGTCACCTCACCCTTGTTAGCATTCAGAGGGGATGTCACTGTTGGTTTCTAATGCTCCCTTGGTTTGATGGAGTGAACCATGTATTTAGTACTTGTTCCTATGTACTAAGCAATTGCAATGGTTGGGTACCTATGCACTCCGGTGAGATGGAACACTTACCATATGGACACTCTTCTTTTCATTCTTATTTTGGATGTGGCCTTCCATGTCCTATTGATCAACTCTTCAGGCTTTGATGTTTTATGCCATCTGTATCTTTGAGTTCAGTTGTTTTCCTTTTCGTCAAAGCACTCATACAGATCATGATCTTCTCTACCTGGTCAAGTTTTATTGCCATGGAGGATCTTCACATCAATAGTTTCTTTTTGACAGAGTTTGCAACTTCATGCTCCAATGATGTTTCTTCATGATCACTCTTTGTTCCTATTTTCTGGAGCAATCCTCTAGTTGGAGGCTTCTGCAATCCTTCACTAGTTTTTTTTCAGCTATCTCTTTTTGGAATAGAGTTTTTCCCATGAGGTTTTCTCTATTTATCTACTTTATAGAGATATGGTTGTGATCGGGTACCTAATTAGGCCTTGTTGTTGGGACCCAAGTTTGCATTGTAGTTTCCTTGCTTGTTCTACATTGTTTGTAACTATAAGGCCCACACTCGTACCCTATTATAAACTACAAGGAATGCATGTGATTAGGAGTTAAATTAGGCCATGATTGACATTTTCATTACTTAGAATGATTTATGAGATTCTATTAGGGATGAATATAGATTTTGAATATTATAAGTTTAATATCGTATTCAATAATATGAGGTTGATGAGATAAGACCACATGAAATGAGACTCAATATGTTCAAGCTAAGAACTTGGTCAAGGAATTCAAGGTATGATCTACTAGACAATTAGGAAAGAGGAATTGACATTTATTCTCATAAGAAACAACAAGGAATGTAGTTTATAATGACAACAAACCATAAAGGTTGTATTCGAGGATTGGTTCTAAACCATGATGACATAATTATGAAAGTTTTCTAATGACCTGAGAAATTGACCCTAGGGACACACACCCCATAATGTGATAAAAGGATACTAGTTAACATGTTTGCATATTAGTGATTTTCACTTATGACATATTCCAGGACCCATTTGGTTGTTTTAATAATTCAATAAATATGACTTCAGTGTTTCATTATTATGATAGAAAGGATTGTGATGACGTTTAGAATGTTAATTTGGTTACATTAAGTTAAGATAAATGCTGATACACATATTTTGATATTTCAATGTTTGAATATTTTATGGAAATGATTAGAAGGGGAAACAATTGTGTATATTAATGTGATAATGGATTATTCTGCACCTATATACATGTAGTTCTATACTATTTTCAATGGACTACTGACGTTTAAGTTGAGTGTGTAGGAAAAGTTGAACCATGGAAATTATTTGAGGAAAATAGGTTCAAAGCCATGTGAACATAGTAAAGCTAAGGTAAATCTTTGGAAGATTCAAAACCTCATTGTATAGTGTTTATTTCATAATGTGATTGTGCATGGGTGTAATAAATTTAGAAATCATGAATAATTAGAGACAAGTCATTTTTTTGTGTAAAGTATCTTAATGTGTGTCAATCGACACTTGTGTTGTCTATGTGTAAATGAAAAGTCATATAGGGATTTTGGACATGAAGTCACTTAACCTAAATCTAACCCCCATTATGAATTCAAGTGAACCCACTTGGAAGAGTGTTAAGATGAGTCACCTTCATGATGAAATTCGAATTCAAATGTGATAGGAACTTTAGAAGGCCTAAAAGTGGTTCCCAAGTGTTATTTTTGTGAAAATATGTCACCCACATGGTAGTAGTATAGGTTGGGGGTCTAAATATAACCATGAGTTGGTCTAGGGGACTTAGGAGACCCTCTAAACTAGTCATTTTCAAGTCAATTCGAAAATCAAAGTGTCACATGACTTCTTTCCTCATCCCTCCACTTGGTTAAGTTTCTATTGGTAGAAAGGTACAAGGGGGTAGGAAGGGTAGGTGGGAATGAAAGTGAAGGTCTTTTTGGGGAGCTTGTGCCAAATTAGTTGTTGTTCACTCACTCTCCAATTATAGAGACACTTAAGGTTTTTGGGAGAAGAAACTTGGAAGCCAAGGAGGGAAAAAAACTCTTCATCACCATTCATTAGGCATTAGCTTGGAAGGAGGTTAGTGTTTCATGCCATGGTTTTTGTCTCATCTCACGGAAGTTGAAATATGGAACTTGTGATAGTGTTCTTGTAGGAATTATGTGATTTTCATATGGTGTATATTGTAGATGTTTGTGCATGTTGGATTCACTTGCATTTGGATTTGTTTACTTTGATTTGTTATGGTGGATTGAATTTTGTGTTGGGTGTGAAGGCTTCACTCACCATTGGGAAGGAAGATAAGCCTTGGGGTGAAGGGGTTAGTTGGGCTCAACATTGAAGTTGAGAAATCCTCCTCTTGGAGAGGGGATAGTTTTCATGGAGTATGGGCTCCATTGAAGCCATATACCATTCTATTGTTCTAGGGGGAGGTATAAGTGAGGATATGCGAAGAAGAGAAAGTGTTGATAGCCTTGTTGAGGCATGTGATTATTGATAGCCTTGTTGTGGCATGATTCTTGAAAGCCTTATGGGCATATTGTAATAGCAAGATTTTTTGTTCATAAGGATATGGCATTATCCTCCTTGGAGAGCCCACCTTCACCCAATGTTTATGATTCCATTTGTGAATCATTGTGAAAACCTTGGTTGGGGTTGTAAATGTGTTGTGAGATTCTTGTATCCATGTTGGTGCTTGGGTTGTGATGTTATTTGAATGTATCCCAGTTGAGCCTTGTTTCCCCTAGCTCAGTGGGTGGCCTCCTTGAGGCCTAGGTTGGGAGGTGAGCCTCCATGGTTCCAAGTTTTGTGTTGTACTGCAGGTTTTGTGATGATGGGTCCGTTGGAGATACTAGGGTTTATTCTTGGCAATGCTGAAAATCAAGTATGTGTGGAGATACAAATCTTCCATGTCATTACAAATGTGTTAAGATGTCAAGTCTCCATGTTTATTTTCATTATGATGTTAAAGAGATTTTTTATCATTGTATATTGTTGAAGATGTGTAAGAAAAAGTTGAGAGATTGTATTCAGTTACTTGCAAGGAATATGCATTGTAAGTTTTCATGTTTGGTGATTAGATGTATTGTGGCAGATCATGTAAATGAAACACTTCTTATAATTCCATTAGTGTAAATATTTCCTAGTGGTTACATCTTTTTGATGTAGTTTATTTAATTCAATATATAAATGGTTGTATTGTAAATATATATGTAGGCAATCAATATAATGGAAGAATGATATCACATTTGATAAGTTCTTTCCATATGCAGCAAAATTAGTCCATTTGTCTTTCCAAGTTCTTACAAATTCATAGGCTAGATAATATCACCCCACCATCTAATATGTACACTAAAACACTAAGGTAGGAATAAAAGAAATTAGCTTGAGAAAAGAATGTATGGTCCATATGCATAAGGTAACAATCATGTAGGTGCTTATTAGTCCTTGGAAAATGTATGGGGAGAGAAATTAATTCCTTCCCCAAGAATATAGAGTGATAAAATAATAATAATAACCATCTAAGCTTCCCCAAGAGGATCACAAGGTCTTGAAAGAGACATATAATAGTACAACCCAAAAATAAATATATAAAAGAAATTGTAAAATCAATACACTTGGATCTAAGAAAGGAATTATATATATATATATATATATATATATATATATGCTACACTTAAACATTGGCCAACCTTTAATCTCTAGGTGTGCATGTTCTAAATACTACCATGTACCTAGGAAGAAAGTAATGTCTATGACTCCCTTGACTGACATATGTCAGTAAACACCTAGGTGCCTATCTCTTTTGAAAGGAGATATTGTATAATACTTTATCCTAGAAAACCCCACCATATACTTCCCCTCTAATACTTTAAGGTATTGGAGGTTATGATAAGTCTTGACATGGAGTTAGGACCACCCACTGAGGTGTCCCCACCTTGGTATAATACAAGCCTTCTTGGATTTAGATGTTTTAAAACAATAATATAGCCAAAAAAAAAACTCCTTGCTTTTGTATTGGTTCAAAGCTCCCCCATGGTGCCTACTTTTATGAAGATGGCATAAACTACTCACTTCACCTACCAAATCAAGCCTAGAAAATGTGAATCTACGCTTGGGAAGAGGGAGAGGTGGTTGAAAGAGTTAAGACCAATTTCTTGATCTTTACTTGGTTCATTTCCCAATCCAATGCCAAAAGGAGATTGCATTGCAGGGTGTTAAATCATTTAGTCTTCTCATGTCACATGAACCTAGGAGGAAGTTGGGCCATGTATGGAGGTGGGAAGGTAAGTAAGGAGTCTTGGGAAAAGGTGAGACTAGGCGCTAGTTTTGGGTAGTGCAGTTTTTTTTTTGGAATTGAATAATGTTTTTGCTATGGTGTTTAGGTTAGTGAGATAGCAATGTTTTATGTATAATATTAGAATGTGGGGTAAAGTTTTAAAGGGGTGGTAGGGTAGTGTTAGGATTAAAGAAGAGAGTTAATTAGTATGTTAAGGGATTCAATTAATAAGGGTTAGTTAGCATGGGTGTTAGTATAAATGTAGTTGGTAGATAAAGTATTAAACTTGAATAATATAAAATAGGAAGGAAATTATTAGGTTATTGAGGATTATTTTTAGGGAAAGAGTTTTTAAATGTATAGACACTTTAGTTAGAAGTTAGTGAATTACAAATTAGCTTATGAAAGAGTTAGTAATTTTTCCAAAAGATTAGTAATAATAAGCTCTTTAATATTCATGGGTTAAATTTGTAGATGGAAGTGGTAAAGGTTATGAGTCATATGGAAGCTTAGTTTAGTGCTCCAGTAGGGTTACTAGATACAATATTAATTGTTGTTAAAAGAATTAAAAATAAAATAAAATAAATTGTAATAATAATTTATTATTGAATGAGTTCATAAATACATATTCATATTATGTATTATGTAGTGCATAGGACATGTACATCAAAATTGTATAGCTTAAGAAGCTACATTAACAAGTATATGAAACTTAAATCTTAAATAATCATTTTAATAATAATAGTGACCAAAAGAAATAATAATAAATTAAATAAATAAATAATTTAAAATAAGTAAATTTAAGTAAATATGTATATATATGTATATAACAAACAATTTAGTTAAATGACCCATCTAAGAGGATAAGGATGGGATGAAGATGCAATTTAGGAAAAGTAAGGTTAACAAGATGAATCTACTAGGCATAAGTAGTTGGTAGATGTATTGTGTAGTAGGTATTTGAAATATAATTGTTAGCGATCATGTTATCAAGTATGAAAGGTTAGAAAAAGATGAGTATAATTAGTAAGTACTCAAGGTTACTAGTAAGCTTTGGTGATAGTTCATTTAGAGAATAAAGTTTGAAAATAGTTAGTAAAGTGTTGAAGGTTTTAAGAAAAGTTAGATGGGAATGATTCGATAATGAATTTTTAATAGAAAAAGGTCATTAATGAATGTTAGTGATAATTAGGAGAATTATTCTATTGATCAGGTTGTCCCATGAAGGATGGAATTTAGTAAGGGAATCAATTTTGTTTATCACATTTTTGAATGCCTTAGTGAGTGTGTTGGCTAAGATAATGTTTTAGATTACGGTAAAAGTAGGTTTTGAAGGGACCCTGAAACCCTTTAACAACTAGAGAAAAGATATAGCAATAAAATCACCAAGAAAGAAGTCCTAAAACCAACAACAAAATCAGGTTTTACAGGGACCTGAAACCACTAACATAGTCCAAAAAAGGAGAACCCAAGTTTTACAGGGACTTGGAACTAGTAAAATAGTTTAGACCAAAAACCAGTTAATAGGACCAAGAACCAGTACCAAGTACCACATCTAGAAAATAGGACCAGAACAGGACAAAACCAAAGAACAAAAACCCAAGGCAACTATTATAGCTCTGTAATCATCTTGACAACCTCTTTACCAATCACAACAGTATCCTAGATGGAATCAGCGGCCGAAGCAACAACATCCTCCAAGGCTTTCTTCCTTGAGCTCTGCCTTGCTCTTTTGCTTGGACCCTCAGGAGATATAATTTCTTCATTGACTCTTTTTCCAAGGCTTGTAGCTGCAGCACAAATACTAGATGTGACCTATTCCATCCTTGTTCCACTTTCCTTGATAAGCAATTTGAGATTTTGCTCATAGTTTTTGAGTTTATTAGGAATATCTCCCATTTGCTCTTCCAACTAGCTGATTTTGGCATGGTCGGTATCCTGGATGTGTTGCAGAGTTTCCACTTTCTTCTTCAGCCTCATCAATTCATTATAAATCCAAGAATCAACATAGAGAATGGAGTCAGCTTTGAGCTTGGCAGAATGTAAGAAGGAGAGCTTGGTTTCCCTCTGCGAAGAATCAGTGATATCATCTACAAACTCATGAGGAGGGGAGCCAACCATATCTACGTGTTCCTCCCTATCCCTCTATTCCTCCTCCCTATTCTCAATAGGAATCTCATTCTGAACAAGGTCCTCCTTGTCATGACCTCCAATCTCTGTTGTAGGTAAGGTAGGATTAACCATTTGATCCTCCTTTGTCACCTTAATAGGATTCACAATGAGAATATCTTTTTCTTTAACCCCTCCACTAGAAATAGTCTGAATGTCCTCCTTCTCAGGGTTGCTCTGTTATGAATTTCCTTCACTTATGTCTATCTCATTCCCTTTCTCCATTTTTCTTGTGATCTCTGAATATCCTTACAAATTTGAGCTAAAATCCCCAACATCCGTACCATCCTCTTTCTCACAGATATCATTCTCTAAGTTAACAATATTCTCAGACTCAGACACCTCTTCCACAACTTGTTTCTGAGTATTAGAGGGTTTATGTTTGGGGTTCTTTTATTTTCCTTTTACACTGCTCTCCTTCTTAATGATTTTTGAGTGAGAACCCTTATGTTTTTCAGAAGGGGTAGAGGATATAGATATCTTTTTACAATAACCCTCTATGAGAAGAATCAGACCTTTATGCAAAATAGGATGAGACTCCTTCTTCCTATGAGCATGCAAACTTTGAAGCAAAGAAAACCATAGATAGGAAGGGAAAGAAAGTCTATATGCTTGAAATGATTGAGAAAAACAAAATGAAATTTATGAACCCTTTTATTTCTACCATCGAGGATGAAATACTCATGAATACCGCATAGCACATCCTGCCAAATTTCTTTTATTTGCTCCACATCAAAGAAATCTCCATTCTTTTCCAGTTGTTTCTCCTTAGCATCCGACTTTAGAAATTTTTTGTAGGCAGCATTGGAGATACTGGTCTATTTGGTGAACTTAATGCCATCTGTGGGGAGCCACATGATCTCAACAATAAAGTCCTCTGTTAAATTCACAGTGACTCCATGAAGAAGGACCCTGTCAGCGGACCAGTTATTAAAAAAGGCAGTTGAGATATGGGGTTTAAAACCATGTAGTCTATCCAGGTACCTGGTTACCTTCCCTGTCTGTAAGATGTTCCAAACTTCCTTTCAAGCCTTCCATTCATCACACTTTTTAGGTTCTTTCTTTCATGGTTCACCCTCCATATTCAGAAAATAGATAGAGCCAAGAACCAGAAAAAAAAAAACACAGAGAGGCAAGTTAAAATAAAACTAGATTTTTGTCACTTGAAAAGGAGCTCGCTTATTCAATGATACGTGCAAAGGCCACACTACATTCATATGAGTGTACTTCCTCGAGGAAGGTGATCTGATAGCCATAAGGTCACTCCATAAAATCATTAACTTTCTAATCCAAGTATATCTTTCCCACTTTGGAGTGGTTAGCTAAGATAATGTTGTTAAGTATAGGATACTTAATATTTTAGTAAGATTAATTATCTATAAGATAAGATGGAAGTGCGAAATAAAGTATGTTATGAAGAGGCAACAACCATGTAGAAACATAAGATTCTTATTTATATTATCATCGTGATATAATCCATCCACCTATGTTGAATACTAAAATTTTATATATAACCCTAATATTGAAAGTACATATACATACTAGAATGAATAGGACTATCTCCCCTCAATGCATAACTTTGAGTAAGTTGTGAGCCTGTATAAGGAATTGATATCCCACATCTAGGAATACAACAGTATTTTCAAATTAAAAGTGGTATCACTTATCGAAACATGCACAACAAGGCCTTAGGAAAGCTTATTCCCTAGAACCAATTATAATTCTAGACCATGTGCCATCACTTGAGCTTCAATAAATGATTTGGGGTCTCCCATGAAGGTATATAGTAGTGATAATGAAGTATCGAATGAAAAAAAAATCACTTGGCAATGTCACCTAACTATTTGATAACATGGTTGAATCATGCACATGTCAACATGTGATATCTTAGGTTTAGCTTCAAAAAAAAATTAGTTGTGTTTTTGTCTTGTAAAACAAATAAAAAAAAATAAAAATCATTAGTTGTGTTTTGCCTTGTAAAATTTAGGGCATGATAGTAACTGCATTATTGCTTACCTTAATTGGGGGTGTTAGAGTAAAGGTTAATTACCTTTATCTACACTTAAGATTTCACTATTGTAGATCACTATTCAATCCCTATTAAAGCTTGACTTTTGTCACTACATGTGGATGACATTCAAAGTGAATCATGTGGGTGACATTTAATAAAAGTTTCCTTTTATTAAATGTCACATTATCCCTTTAGGGTTAGGTCAACTTTAGGGTTTCCTAAGGTGGTAACTTGCTTAGCAAGTTTCTAAAGAGGTGACTTGCTTAGCAAGTCTCTCAAAGAGGATGATTTTCTTTATAAGGATATCACTCCTTGTATTTTGTAACACTTGAATAACATTTTGATTGTGTGAATATTCAATATTCATTTTGTTCCTCTCTTGAACACTTTTTCATCTTGAGAGAGACTTTTCTCTTCTTTGCTTCATTCTTCCATGCAATAGGTTTTTTTTTACCTTTATCTACAATTAAGATTTCACTATTGCAAATCATTATTCAGTCACTATTGAAGCTTGACTTTTGTCACTTCATGTGGATGACATTAAAAGTGAATCATGTGGGTGACATTTAATAAAAGTTTCCTTTTATTAAATGTCAAATTATCCCTTTAGGTTTTAGGTCAACTTTAGGGTTTCCTAAAGTGGTAACATGCTTAGAAAGTTTCTAAGGAGGGGACTTGCTTAGCAAGTCTCTCAAAGATGATGATTTTCTTTATAAGGGTATCACTTCTTGTATTTTGTAACACTTGAATAACATTTTGATTGTGTGAAAATTTGGAGAACATTCAATATTCATTTTTTTTCCTCTCTTGAATACTTTTTCATCTTGAGAGACACTCTTCTCTTCTTTGCTTCATTCTTCCATGTAACAGGTTTTTTTCTTGTAGGTGATCATTGTGGCTCCTGTGAGTTGGGTTTTGCATATATCTTGCACACCAACTCCTACATGTTTTACATTACAATAAAGTTGGTCATATTTCTGCTAGGTGTCCTAACAAGAACAGGAATGAGAAGGATGAAAAAGGAGAACAAATATTGAAGGAACAAAAACTACAAGGACTATAAGGACAAAGGAAAGAAGTCATGTTACATCGTTGAGGAAGAATACACTAAATCATATTTTGATGATAAGAATCAAGTTAAGGAAGTTGTATATGTTGTCTTCAAAGAAGACTCATATGAGGAAAGGTATGAAGAAGATATAGCCCTTATTTCTCATGTAAATAAGAATGATACATGGATTATTTATAGTGGATGTTCATATCACATGACTGGTGATATAGATAAGTTTGATAAGTTGGAAGGATATGATGGTGGAACTATAAAACTTGGAAATGATGTTTCATATCCAGTTAAAGGTAGAGGATCATTGATGTTGAATGATAAGATCAAATGTGATGATGCTTATTGGGTTCAAGGACTAAAGTATAATATGTTGAGTGTTGTGCAACTAAACGATACATATCACATATTGGAATTTCATAACAAAATGGTAAAGATCTATGATGGTGATGGATATTTTATTGGAATAGGAGAGAAACAAGGGGGAGCTTATTTTACCTAGATCTTACTATGAGTACATATTGATTGCTAAAGTTGAAGATATATGGTTATGACCTAAGAGACTTTGTCATGTAAAATTTGATAACATTGTTAAAGTGGGTAGAAGGAAGAGAGTGAGAGGCTTACCAAACTCACATAAACCTTATATTGTTATGTGCAAACATTGTCAACTTGGTAGGATGACCAAGTCTAGTTTCTTTAGTAAGTCACACTTATGTAATCATATTATAGAGTTAGTTCATACCAATTTGTATAGTCTTATGAATGTTGAGAGCTAGTATGGAGATAGATATTTATTTATATTTGTTTATAATTATTCTAGAATGATGATAGTTATGTTTTTTAAAATGAAATCTAATGTATTTCAAATGTTCAAGTAGTATAAGGCTAGAGTTGAAAAGGAAGTTGGTAATCAGTTGAAATGTTTGAGATTTGATGGAGGTGGTGAGTTTATGTCTAAATGAATTTACTAACTAGTGTATTGAGCATGCAATTAGAAGACAATTATCTACACCTAGAACACCACATCAGAATGGGATTGTAGAGAAAATAAATAAATCTATTGTTGATTGTGCTAGAACATTGTTGATGGGAAAAAGAGTTACACAAATGTTCTAGATATAATTTTTACACACTATTGTTTATACTCTCAACCAAGTTCATATGAAGAAAGGAAAAAAAAAAGACACCTTGTGAACTCTAGTATGATCATACACTAAATATAAGCTATTTCAAAATATTTGGAAGTGGGTGTTATATTCATAAAGATGCAAGAAAAGGGAAGTTTGATTTAAAAAGAGATGAAGGTATACTTCTAGATTACTCTACTAGAAGCAAGGACTACAAATGTTTGAATAAAGTGTTTGACACAATAATTAAAAGTGCAAATGTGAAAATTGATGGGTGTGCAAATAAGAACAATGAGGAGAGAAAGAAAGAAATTGAAGGTTACAACAATTTTTTGTATGTTTGTAATTATGCATCTTCTGATGCACCTGAGAATCTAACTAAGTCATTACAATAGTACACCAAGAAACACCAAAGAGCTACCGAGCAACAACTTGCATTACCCGAGCCACAAATAGAACAACCCAAACATAATGTTGAGCCTCAACCAAGTGATGATAATGTTGAAGATAAACAAACTGAGCCTGTCTTAGCAAAATGTTTGAGAAGGAATCATTCATAGGAAGAGATATTTGGAAACAAGAGTGTTGAAGTTATGACAAGTAAGTTAAAGGATAATGATGTTTGATTTCTGAATTTGAGCCTAGAACTATAAGAGATGCTCTTGAGAATGATGATTGGATTAATGCTAGGAATGATGAGATAGATCAAAATGAAAAGAAAAAAAAATGGATACTGGTACCAAGACCCAAAGACAAAAATGTAATTGGAACCAAGTTGATATTTGTGAATAAATTGAAGGAGAAAGGATAAGTTGTGAGGAACAAAGACAAACTAGTTCATAAAGGTTATGCCCAAGAAGAAGAAATTTACTATGGAGAGACCTTTGCACATGTTGCTAGATTGGAAGGAGTTAGAAAATTGTTGGCTTGTGCAACTTGCAAGAGATTCAAAGTCTATCAAATGTATGTTAAGTCTACATTTTTGAATGGAATTATAGAAGAAGAGGTATACATTGAACTACTAGAAGGATTTGTGGAGCCAAATTACAAGCACATAGTATGTAAATTGAAAAAAGAGCTTTATGGTTTGAAGAAAGCACCGATTTCATGGTGACGAGTCTAAAAAATGCCTTTATTTTGTTATGTTTAAGATACTTTGTGATACTCTGTTTATCCTTGTTTTAACACTTATAAGCCTATGTTTGATAAACCTTTGATGATTTATGGGGTAGAAAAACTATGTCATCTTTTGCCTAAATTATATCTAATATGCAGTATTTCATATAAATATCCAAATGTGCATTCTTATGCTTGAATTTAGTTTAGTGGATGTTTATTTGCAAATATGTCTTATATCATAACTAACTTGATGATAAGGATTAAAGGATGAGCGGAAGAATTCAGAAGTTGGTTGCCGACAGCATTCAAGGAGAAACAAGCATCAAGGAACAACCACGAAAAGGAAGTTATAACCAATCCAAGAAACATGGCAGCGAATAAGGAGGAGCTTTTACGAGCCATTGCCTTCTCTGCATTTACGTTGTAACACGTAGATGCTAAGACTTCATTGCTCCCTCCTCAATTCTGTTATCCTTCCTTTTCGCTTTCAGTTGTTCTCCTATATTCTCTCCTGTAGACTTAACTTAGGATAGTTACTTTTCTGTTATGTAATAAAGAGTACATTCCCTATATATATCAGGATCAACTCCTGTGTGTGAAGTTTTTGGTTTTTAATAAGTTTTATCGAGTAAGAGAGAACACTGATTCACAGTTTGTTGCAATTGTGTTTTAAAATTCTGAATCATGTAATGATTGATTAATGAAATGAATTAGTTCTCTTTAGCTTCTATCCTATGTTGGTAGATTAGAGAAGCCAACCAAGGGGGCCCACTTGGAAGGTGGATTAGATTAGGATAGAATAGATTCATTTTACTAGAATTAGCAGTATTTTAAGTAAGACGTAGCTAGTTAATTCCTTCCTGTAGTATCACACTTCATGAACGTTCCTGCAGCATCTGCGAGAACAGTCTAGTGGATGAGTCGAGATGGAATCTCTGTTATCTTGTCATTGTATTTTCAACATTCATAGATTCAATATTTTCCTTTCCACAACAGTAGTGTAGTTCCCTTCCTTTGCATTTTTACTTTCCTGCAACACAAGCATAATGACTCATCAAGGTACCTAGTGCACATACTGTGCTGACCATTTCAAGTATATGTCCTTGGGTTGATAATCTAAATGCACCTCATGGTAAGGGAAAAGTAGTCCTTAGCTTGAATAGATTATTCCTAAGCCAGGCCTAGCGCATGATTGTGGAACACCTATTGTGAGGCGGTTCATTTTTGGCACCATTGTCAGGGATGGTGTCAAGCTAGGAGCATTTTTGAGTCATAGTTTTTAGATTAAGTTCTTTTACCAGTGTGAAAATTTTAGTTGCATGCATTGAAGAGGAAGATGACGAGATGAATATGGAAGATTTCTTCCACAAGGATCTATTAATTTGAATGAAGAAGTTGAAGAAGAAGTTGAGTTGACCTTTGAAGATGCAAGTCCTATTTTCCCCACAGTATCATCATTAAGAGCTGAATCCCTAGATATATCTAGTCTCCAACCTTTCACTAAAATAGTGACCAATCTTCTTGATAACACTACCTTGAATCCACCAGTTGTTAATCATCCAGTGCCTAACATTCCTTTTCAGTAGAAACCTCATAATCCAGTCCCACCAGTCATGGCACAACCCACTTTTCCATTTCCACTTCCAAGTCTCATAACCAATGCCAATCTCAAGAATATACCTCCCACTACTCTTCTAAAGTTCTATGGCCTTGCAACTGAAGACATTGATACCTTCTTTTTTGAGTTCGACATCCTTTGTCGTAGTTTTGACTACAACACTGATGCCCATAAGCTTAAATTATTTCCAACCACATTGAAAGAATCAGCTTTACGATGGTTCATGGGCTTAGGAGCCAATGCATCGGCGAATTTGGATGAAATGCAAGCCTTGTTTTTGGAAAAATATAAAGAATATTGCAACGCATCTGGCACAAGAGGAGATGATATCTTTAGGATATCAAAAAAGGAGGAAGAGACATTAGAAGACTATGTTTCTCAATTTTTATATACACTACAAAATAATTCTCAGCACACATTGTCT
This sequence comes from Cupressus sempervirens, assembly GCA_028749045.1. Classification (NCBI taxonomy): domain Eukaryota; kingdom Viridiplantae; phylum Streptophyta; class Pinopsida; order Cupressales; family Cupressaceae; genus Cupressus; species Cupressus sempervirens. The sequence continues at coordinate 552,007,562 of CM053788.1, read as the reverse complement.
AAAGATTCCCAAAAACTAGTCTTTCTAAGAGGAGTGAATGAAGACTGTTTGGAAGCATTGGACTTGATGGCCGGTGGAGATGTATATCAAGCTCAATGGGATGACCTCAAAAAGATATGTCAGAACTACTCAAGGTCAACCATGAAGAAAGGTCGAGGACTTCGTTCTACAGTTACAAAAGGAATCAGTCAAGGCATTTCAAAACTTGAAATATCCAATTTATTGTTAGAATTCAAACAAGACATCATTAATGATGTCGCTACACAGTTGGATACAATGACTACAAAGAAGAAGCAAGCAGAGGCTGAGTTACAACTAGTTGAGTACTGTCCTCATTGCCGAAAGCAAAAGAAGGATTGCCACTGTAAATTGGTTGCAAGCATGGAGAACTAGCATCTTCCAACTGGATATGTAAAAATAGATGGGGATGATGAGCAAGTATTATTTATTGCTCAATGCCAACCATGGGCTCAATGTCAAGGTATGCCTCAAGACCCCTTGTAAAATTCAAATTCATATGGTAATCAATTGCAAAATTGCAATACCCAAGGTCCTCCACAAAACCAACCCAATTGGAATAATGCTGGGCAAAATAACCCACAACAGTCTCAATGGTTTCAAAATTCCCAAACACCTTGGCCTAAATAGCAGAATAAACAATGGCCCCAGAACTAGCAGAACCAATGGCAACCACCCCAAGGGAATTAGTAATCTCCAAACCAATGGAAGAGATCTCAACAATGGCCTAACCAAAATACTGGTGTTCCACAATTACCCCCTCCAGCTCAACAACCTACTTTAATGCCACCACTTGCAAATAGTGGACCTCAAAACCAAACATAGCTACATACACAGCCTCAGCCAAATCCAAATAGTCAACCACAGTAGCCCACGTATAGTGCTGATACCCAACAGTACCCTGCTTATGCCCTAGATGTCGCAGATATACATTTGAGATCTAGAATGAGCTTACCAACACCAAAGCCACCTCTTATAACTGAAGTATCAGACTCTCCTGCAACATCAGAACCTTTGGTTGATGAACCTGTTGAACCAACTAATGTTACCATACCAATACCAGTTTAACCAGGAGTAGAGTCTCCTTTTCCAAACCAACTAATACAAAAGGAACCTGAACAAAAAAAGGAACAACCCTTTGACATTGTTAATCAGTTGAACAATATGCATGTCCAAATACCTTTGTTTCAAGCTATTAATGACATTCCTGCTTATGGAAAAGCTATAAGGGAAGCTTGTCTAAAGAAACCTGGAAGGAAGAAGAAGGATCCTACCATAGTTCATGTTGTTAGACACTTCGCTGATATCATGTTAGGAAGAGTGCTTTCACCAAAATATTCTGACCCAGGGAGTCCAGTAGTAAGTGTCAACATAAATGGTCAATTTTAAAAAATGCCTTAATAGATTTGGGAGCTACTATAAATGTGATGACTAAAGAAACCATGAAGAAGTTACAAATAGAAGGATTAAGGTCCACACCAACTATTCTGCAGCTTGCAGATAGTTCCACTGTCATTCCTGATGGAATGATAGAAAATATTGTTGTGACCTTAGATTCCCTAGAATATCTTGCGGATTTCATGATTTTGTTCCCTAAAGTAAACCTATCTGGCTATTCTATCATTCTAGGTAGACCATGGTTGGCCACAGCTAATGCAAACATAAATTGCAGATTAGGGAATATGACCATATCAAATGGCCAAGCAACCAAGCAATTTGATCTATATCCTCCTGCACAACCATTACTAGATTTGAGTACATCTTTTTGGCTAGATTTAGGAGATGAAGAAGAAGAGATAAATTTCATAGTACAAATTATAATGTTACATAGGAAATCTTTTCTAAAGTTGCAAGAAGAAGATTTAGTAATCCAGAGCAACCTTACCAACACTTGTGTGGTAGGAAAAGATGTGTCTGAAAGCTCTGTATTAGAATTGATTACATATGAGGAGTGTGATACAAGTTGTACTTTACTTAAGGAACCTGAAAATCTTTGTTCATTACTTCCCTGTGAATTAGAAGGAAGCCCAATCTCTGGAATTGCTATGGTAGAATCCACTATTCCTATTGAACCGAGTAAAGGCCATAAACTACATGTTAACCCCAAATTGACATCTATACAGATGGAACAATTAAAAGAATTGCTTCAAAAGCATGAGAAGACTTTTCCTTGGGGTTATGGTGATATGAAAGGATTAAGCCCTACATATACATTAATGAAAGTTGTCTACCACTTCGTCAACCTCAGAGGAGGATAAATCCAAGCCTCAGAGAAATAGTCAAAACAAAATTGCAGAAACTACTTGATGTTGGTTTTATCTATCCTATATCTGATAGTAAATGGGTATCACCGCTGGTTATAGTACCTAAGAAAGGAGGAAAATAGAGAACTTGTGTAGATTATAGGGAGTTGAATTAGATTATAGGGAGTTGAATAAGGCTACTAAAAATGATCATTTTCCTTTACCCTTCATAGATCAAGTTTTGGATACACTAGCTAGAAAGAAGTACTTCTCCTTTTTAGATGGATATAGTGGCTATAATCAAATCAGTATTGCTCCTAAAGACCAAGACAAAACTACATTTACCTATCCATGGGGTACTTTTACATACTTTGTTTTACTATTTGGTCTTTGTAACGCTCCTGCAACATTTCAATGGACTGTAATTAGTATTTTTGCTGATATATAACATGAGTGTATGGAAATCTATAAGGATGACTTTACAACATTTGGAGTTACTTTTGAAGAAGCAATGATAAATCTTGAATAAGTTTTGGTAATATGTCAAGAACATAATTTGGCACTAAATAGTGAAAAGTGTTTCATGCTCATGCAAGAGGGTGTGGTACTCGATCATTTTATGTCTACTGCAAGTATACAAGTAGACCCAGCTAAAATTGAGGTAATTCAAACATTACCCATACCCACTAAATTAAAAGATATCAGATCTTTTCTGGGACATGCTGGATATTACAGGCATTTTATAAAAGACTTCAGTAAAATAGCCAGTCCCTTGTACAAGTTGCTCACCAAAGAAGCTGAATTTGATTGGACACCTGAGTGTGATAAAGCTTTCCTACAACTTAAGAAACTTTTGACCATAGCCCCAATTTTACAAGGCCTTGATTGGAACCTACCTTTTAACATATATACAGATGCTTCTGATTATGCCATAGGTGTAGTTTTAGCACAGAAACAATCAAATCTTGAAAATGCCATTTATTATATTAGTAAGAGTCTTCATGGCCCAGAACTGAATTACACAGTAACTGAAAAAGAATTGTTAGCAGTAGTCTATGCTCTAAATAAATTTTGGCATTACATCATAGGTTATCCAATCTATGTTAATACTGATCATCTAGCAATCAAATATCTCATGAACAAACTTTCTATAACTGGTAGGTTAGCAAGATGATTACTATTGCTACAAGAATTTGACATAACCATAGTGGATAAGCCTGAAAAAATAAATGTCGTAGCTGATTATTTGTCAAGAATCAATCATCATGATACTGATACTACTCTGGTAGATGATGCATTTCCAGATCAACATTTGTTTCATATTGCTGTTAAAGTTCCATGGTATGTAGATATTGCTAACTATACTGCAACTAATAAAACACCAACACATTTTTCTTATAAGGAGAGAAAACTGCTCATACAGAAAGGCTTCCATTTCTCATGGATAGACAATTTTCTGTTTTATACTGGACCTGATCAAGTTATGCGCAGATGTGTAAGAGAAGATGAGACATATGATATTTTGCATGCATGTCCTAATAAGCGCTGCAGAGGACATTTTGTAGCCAAAAGAATAGCTTTCAAAATCTTAGCCACTGGTTACTATTGGCCTACCCTTCATAAAGATGCAATCAATTATACAAGGAAGTGTGGCCAATGCCAAAGAATGGGTCACCCAACCAAAATAGATGAAATGCCTCTGAATCCTCAAGTGGTGTTAACACCATTTGAAAAATGGGGAATGGACTTCATCGGTCCTATTGATCCTCCATCCAATGGGAAGTCTTTTATTCTGGTTTGTACTGACTACCTAACCAAATGGGTCAAGGTTAAGACTATGAAGCATGCCTGTGATGAAAAAGTTTCTGAATTCCTGTATGAAGAGATTTTTACACGCTATGGAGTTCCTAAAGAATTGGTTACTGATCGAGGCACACAGTTTACTTCCAACCTGATTTCAAAGTTGATGAAACAGTATAACATCAGGCATCACAGATCTAGTCCTTATCATCCACAAGCCAATGGACAAGCAGAAGTTACCAACCGTGAGCTAGAAAATATTCTAACTAAAATAGTCCATTTGCATCGTCGGGATTGGACCAGCCGGTTACAAGAAGCTGTTTGGGCTTATAGAACAACTTGGGAAACCACTACCGGATTCACACCATTTGAGCTTTTGTATGGGAAAATGGCAATGCTTCCAATTGAATTTGAACACAAGACTTTAAGAATAGCCTTGACCTTAGATATTGATCTTCCTGCAGCACAAAGAGAACGCCTCCTGCATCTTAATTCTTTGGATGAAATGCGCAAGACCGCTTTAGAACACATTGAATTGGTGCAAAAATAGAGAAAACACTGACATGATTCTCATATCCTCAAGAAACAGTTCAAAGCTGGTGACTGGGCATTATTGTATGATTCTCTCTTTAAGGATATGCCAGGGAAGCTGCATATGCGATGGTTAGGGCCATATCAAATCATCCATGTCTTTGACAATGGAACAGTTCAACTAACCACAATTGATGATGTGCCTTTCAAAATGCTGATCAATGATCATCGACTTAAGCTTTACAAAAAGCCTAAAAAAAAAGCCAAATTCATGCTACAGTTCGAACAACCGGATCCAACAACAACTCAAGTATCTCTTCCTTTAGCAGAAGGTGAAAACCTTTCGCCTCCTCCTCTTCAACAATAATTTTAATTTGCATGTCCATAATAATAACTTTATGCTCACATAAACTCCATTTTCTTTTCATGATATTTCTTTCCATTCATATCTTAATCTTCCATCCACCCACCCTACTCCATTTCTTAATCTTCCATCTACTCACTTTCTACATAATTAAGTTTTTGTGTTTTCAATCAAATCTGCACATACTAATGGATGCTGCCGTTTACATTATTTTCGCCACCTTTTTTTTTTGTTTTTTTGGGAGCATGTTACAATCCACTTGGCAGGTATAAATGTTTTGAAACTATTATTCATTAATAAGTTTTCAGATTTTGTTAATTATATATAATACTACATAGTCTCTATAATTACGACGTATTCCAGTCCCTCACCCATACTAGTCTGACAAGTGAGGACACTTGTCATAAAATTAGCAGGGGGCAGGGGAGTGTCATACTATCCAATGACATGCTTGATTAACTATGATGATTTTCTAAAATCTTGGCATTACCCCTTATTAATGAGAACCTTTTTCCATAAGTATGCCATGCCAAGTGTTGTACTCCCACTTTCTGAATTATTTTTTTTTTCCCTTGTTCGTGCCAAATTTTTCATGCTAAGCCATGATGTGACCCATTTAAAAAATTTTGGCATTTGAACCATGTTTCTAGATAATTTTCGTGAAAATTCATGATTTACTTTTACCTAAAGTTTAATTATGGCACATAACAATTGGTTATGGAAATTAATGTTCCCAAAAAGAAGTGGTGAAGCGTTTGAGAAATAATGCAGAGTCTTGAAGTTTGCATTCAGAAAGGGAGAAACGGAGCAACAGAAGAAGTATCAAGAAATGGGAGGAGGTTTACAAAGAAGAGAGCTGATTGAGCACATTTTGTTGCTCTCTGACATAGAAGCAGTAAGAAGATTCAATGCATGCGGGTGTTTTGGTTATTTTTTTAATTAAATAGCATATGATGAAGAAGCAGTTGTAGAATTCACCAGGACATTTGATGAAGGTGAAGCTTCTATGTGGGGTTTGACAGTAATTGCAATAGAAGAACAAATTGCAAAAGTAACAGGGTTACCTTCTCTCAGAGAGCATTATCCGAGCTCACATGACGCTAGGTCAGCAAGGGCCTAGTTCACTACCCCACATGACCCTCAATTGGATGTTACAAAGCAGTGGTGCAAGAGATTGTCTTTGCCGCCTCCATACCCTGACCTAGCAATGCATGTCATCAGGTATTTTACTTGTGAAGGCAAATTTTCTCACTTGCATGCACACTATTTTAAGTTTCTTAGTTGTATAAGGCACTATATTGCTGTAAATCTTCCAAATTTTCTGTATAATATGCTCTGTATTAGTGCGGAAGAGACTCAAAAAGGGAAAGATAATTCTGTCACTCATCATGGCTTGATTAAGTTGTTAATAGAAAAGTCACTTAGGGATGTATCCCCTTTGACATGGGATGACTTTGTGAAATTTAAAACCCTACAACCCCAAGTTGACCTTAGTGAATGGCAGGGTGAGGAAAATGTAGTTCCCAGTAGTGAGCTTGCAGAACAAGATATTGAGGGAGCTGAAATAGAAAACGCACAAGGGATTGAACCAAAATTTGCTTCCACTCAAGAGAATGTGCCTCCACCTGAACTGGACATCCCTAAACCTACTACTAGTAAAGCTAAAAGGAAAAAAAAGTCACTAGAAGAAACTACTGCTAAATAAAAACCTAGTCCTACAATTAAGCAATAGAAAAAAACAAAAAAGGTTCCTGCAGCAAATAATCTTGCAGCAGTGATACCAAAATAGAAAAGTAGGAAAAATATAGTAGTACAAGAAGAGACTCCTTTGTAGAGAAGCCCTAGAATGAGAGAGAAGATTTTTAAAGATCCTATATTATCTAAAGCACCTGCTCCAGAGTCTCCTGTGCAGATAAATTTTGACCATTCTCTCCTTCACACTGAGATGAGAGAAGCTTTTGGTAATCCGCCTGCAACATGTGAGCAAGAAATTAACAAAACCTTAATGGTTAGATTTATTGTCATATTTCAAACAAGACATCATTAATGATGTCGCTACACAGTTGGATACAATGACTGCAAAGAAGAAGCAAGCAGAGGCTGAGTTACAACTAGCTGAGTACTGTCCTCGTTGCTAAAAGAAAAAGAAGGATTGCCACTGTAAATTGGTTGCAAGCATGGAGAACCAACATCTTCCAACTGGATATGTAAAAATAGATGAGGATGATGAGCAAGTATTCTTTGTTGCTCAATGCTGACCATTATCTCAATGTCAAGGTATGCCTCAAGACCCCTTGCAAAATTCCAATTCATATGGTAATCAATGGCAAAACTGCAATACCTAAGGTCCTCCACAAAACCAACCCAATTGGAATAATGCTGGGAAAAATAACCCACAACAGTCTCAATGGTTTCAAAATTCCCAACAACCTTGGCCTAGCTAGCAGAATAACCAATGGCCCCAAAACCAGCAGAACCAATGGCAACCACCCCAAGGGAATTGGAAATCTCCAAACCAATGGAAGAGATCTCAACAATGGCCTAACCAAAATACTAGTGTTCCACAATTACCCCCTCCAGCTCAACAACCTTCTTTAATGCCACCACCTACAAATAGTGGACCTCAAAAGCAAACACAACTACCTGCACAGCCTCAGCCAAATCCAAATAGTCAACCACAATAGCCCATGTATAGTGCTGATACCCAACAGTACCCTACTTATGCCCTAGATGTTGCAGATATACGTTTGAGATTTGGAATGACCTTACCAGCACCAAAGCCACCTCTTATAACTGAAGTATCAGACTCTCCTGCAGCATCAAAACCTTTGGTTGATGAACCTGTTGACCCAACTAATGTTACCATACCAATACTAGTTCAACTAGTAGTAGAGTCTCCTTTTCCAGACCAACTAATACAAAAGGAACCTGAACAAAGCAAGGAACAACCATTTGACATTGTTAATCAGTTGAAGAATATGCATGTCCAAATACCTTTGTTTCAAGCTATTAAGGACATTCCTGCTTATGGAAAAGCTATAAGGGAAGCTTGTCTAAAGAAACCTGGAAGGAAGAAGAAGGATCCTACCACTATTCATGTTGTTAGAAACTTAGCTAATATCATGTTAGGAAGAGTGCTTTCACCAAAATATTCTAACCCAGGGAGTCTAGTAGTAAGTGTCAGCATAAATGGTCAATTTGTTAAAAATGCCTTAATAGATTTGGGAGCTGCTATAAATGTGATGACTAAAGAAACCATGAAGAAGTTACAAATAGAAGGATTAAGGTCCACACCAACTATTCTGCAGCTTGCAGATAGTTCCACTGTCATTCCTGTTGGAATGATAGAAAATATTGTTGTGACCTTACATTGCATAGAATATCCTGTGGACTTCATGATTTTGTCCCCTAAAGTAAACCTATTTGGCTATACTATCATTCTAGGTAGACCATGGTTGGCCACAGCTGATGCAAATATAAATTGCAGATCAAGGAATATGACCATATCAAATGGCCAAGCAACCAAGCAATTTGATCTATATCCTCCTGCACAACCATTACCAGATTTGAGTACATCTTTTTGGCTAGATTTAGGAGATGAAGAAGAAGAGATAAATTCTATAGTACAACTTATAATGTTACATAGGCAATCTTTTCTAAAGTTGCAAGAAGAAGATTCAGTAATCCAGAGCATCCTTACCAACACTTGTGTGGTAGGAAAAGATGTGTCTGAAAGCTCTATATTAGAATTGATTACATATGAGGAGTGTGATACAAGTTGTACTTTACTTAAGGAACATGAACATATTTGTTCACTACTTCCCTGTGAATTAGAAGGAAGCCCAATCTCTGGAATTGCTATGGTAGAATCCACTATTCTTGTTGAACTGAGTAAAGGCCATAAACTGCATGTTAACCCCAAATTGACATCTGTACAGATGGAACAATTAAAAGAATTTCTTCAGAAGCATGATAAGAATTTTGCTTGGGATTATGGTGATATGAAAGGATTAAGCCCTATACTGTGTACCCATAGGATATACATTAATGAAGGTTGTCTACGACTTTGTCAACCTCAGAGGAGGATAAATCCAAGCCTCAGAGAAATATTCAAAACAAAATTGCAAAAATTGCTTGATGCTGGCTTTATCTATCCTATATTTGATAGTAAATGGGTATCACTGCTGGTTATAGTACCTAAGAAAGGAGGAAAATGGAGAGTTTTAGTAGATTATAGGGAATTGAATAAGGCTACTAAAAAGGATCATTTTCCTTTACCCTTCATAGATCAAGTTTTGGATACACTAGCTGGAAAGAAGTACTTCTCCTTTTTAGATGGATACAGTGACTATAATCAAATCAGTATTGCTCCTAAAGACCAAGACAAAACTACATTTACCTATCCATGGGGTACTTTTACATACTCTATTTTACCATTTGGTCTTTGTAATGCTCTTGCAACATTTCAATGGGCTGTAATTAGTATTTTTGCTGATATATCATATGATTGTATGGAAATCTATATGGATGACTTTACAACATTTGGAGTTACTTTTGAAGAAGCAATGATAAATCTTGAAAAAGTTTTGGTAAGATGTCAAGAACATAAATTGGCACTAAATAGTGAAAAGTGTTTCATGCTCATGCAAGAGGGTGTGGTACTCGATCATTTCATGTCTACTGCAGGTATACAAGTAGACCCAGCTAAAATTGAGGTAATTCAAACATTACCCATACCCACTAAATTAAAAGATATCAGATCTTTTCTGAGACATGCTAGATATTACAGGCATTTTATAAAAGACTTTAATAAAATAGCTAGTCCCTTGTACAAGTTGCTCACCAAAGAAACTAAATTTGATTGGACACTTGAGTGTGATAAAGCTTTCCTGTAGCTTAAGCAACTTTTGACCATAGCCCCAATTTTACAAGACCCTGATTGGAACCTACCTTTTCACATATATACAGATGCTTCTGATTATGCGATAGGTGCAGTTTTAGCACAGAAACACTCAAATCTTGAAAATGCCATTTATTATATCAGTAAGAGTCTTCATGGCCCAGAACTGAATTACACAGTAACTGAAAAAGAATTGTTAGCAGTAGTCTATGCTCTAAAGAAATTTTGGCATTACATCACAGGTTATCCTATCTATGTTTATACTGATCATGCAATAATCAAATATCTCATGAACAAACCTGCTATAACTGGTAGGTTAGCAAGATGGTTACTATTGCTACAAGAATTTGACATAAGCATAGTGGATAAGCCTAGAAAAAAAAATGTCGTAGCTGATTATTTGTCAAGAATCAATTATTATGATATTGATACTACTCTGGTAGATGATGCATTTCCAGATGAACACTTGTTTCATATTGCTGTTAAAGTTCCATGGTATGCAGATATTGCTAACTATATTGTAGCTAATAAGACACCAACGCATTTTTCGTATAAGGAGAGAGAGTTTCTCATACAGAAAACCTTCCATTTCTCATGGATAGACAATTTTTTGTTCTATATTCGACCTGATTAAGTTATGCGGAGATGTGTAAGAGAAGATGAGACATATGATATTTTGCATGCATGTCATAATGAGCCCTGTGGAGGATATTTTGCAGCCAAAAGAACAGCTTTCAAAATCTTAGCCACTGGTTACTATTGGCCTACCCTTCATAAAGATGTAATCAATTATACAAGGAAGTGTGACCAATGCCAAAGAATGGGTTGCCCAACCAAAACAGATGAAATGCCTCTGAATCCTCAAGTGGTGTTAACACCATTTGACAAATGGGGAATGGACTTCACAATGGGAAGTCTTATATTCTGGTTTGTACTGACTACCTAACCAAATGGGTCGAGGTTAAGGCTATGAAGCATGCCTGTGATGAAAAAGTTGCCGAATTCCTATATGAAGAGATTTTTACATGCTATGGAGTTCCTAAAGAATTGGTTATTGATCAAGGCACACAGTTTAATTCCAACCTGATTTCAGAGTTGATGAAATAGTATAACATCAGGCATCGCAGATCCAGTCCTTATCATCCACAAGCCAATGGAAAAGTAGAAGTTACCAACCATGAGCTGGAAAATATTCTAACTAAAACAGTCCATTTGCATCATTGGGATTGGACCAGCCGATTACAAGAAGCTGTTTGGGCTTATAGAACAACTTGGAAAACCACTATCGAATTCACACCATTTGAACTTTTGTATGGGAAAATGGCAATGCTTCCAATTAAATTTGAACACAAGACTTTAAGAACAACCTTGACCTTAGATATTGATCTTCTTGCAACACAAAGAGAATGCCTCCTGCATCTTAATTCTTTGGATGAAATGCGCAAGACCGCTTTAGAACACACTGAACTGGTGCAAAAATAGAGAAAACACTGGCATGATTCTCATATCCTCAAAAAAAAATTCAAAGCTAGTGACTGGGCATTATTGTATGATTCCTTCTTTAAGAATATGCCAGGGAAGCTACAGACGTGATGGTTAGGACCATATCAAATCATCCATGTCTTTGACAATGGAACAGTTCAACTAACCACAATTGATGATGTGCCTTTCAAAATGCTAATCAATAGTTATCAACTTAAGCTTTACAAAAAGTCTCAAACAAAAGCCGAATTCATGCAATAGTTTGAACAACCAGATCCAACAACAACTCAAGTATCTCTTCCTGCAGCAGAAGGTGAAAACCTTCCGCCTGCTCCTCTTCAACATTAATTTTAATTTGTATGTCCATAATAATAACTTTATGTTCGCATAAAGTCCATTTTCTTTTCATGATATTTCTTTCCATTCATATCTTAATCTTCCATCCACCCACCCCACTCCATTTCTTAATCTTCCATCCACTCACTTTCTACATAATTAAGTTTTTGTGTTTTCAATCAAATCTACACATACTGATGGATGCTGCCGTTTACATTATTTCCGCCACCTTTTTTTTTTTTTTTTTGGAGCATGTAACAATCCACTTGGTAGGTATAAACATTTTCAAACTATTATTCATTTATAAGTTTGCAAATTTTGTTAATTATATATAATACTGCATAGTCTCTATAATTACGACGTATTCCAGTCCCTCACCCATACTAGTCTGACAAGTGAGGACACTTGTCGTAAAATTAGCAGGGGGCAGGGGAGTGTCATACTATCCAATGACATGCTTGATTAACTATGATGATTTTCTAAAATCTTGGCATTATCCCTTATTAATGAGAACTTTTTACCATAAGTATGCCATGCCAAGTGTTGTACTCCCACTTTCTGAATAATTTTTTTTTTCCCTTGTTCATGCCAAATTTTTCATGCTATGCCATGATGTGACCCATTTTTAAAATTTTGGCATTTGAACCATGTTTCTAGATAATTTTCATGCAAATTCATGATTTAATTTTACCTAAAGTTTAATTATGGCACATAACAATTGGTTATGGAAATTAATGTTCCCAAAAAGAAGTGGTGAAGCATCTGAGAAATAACGCAGAGTCTTGAAGTTTGCATTTAGAAAGGGAGAGAGAAACAAAGTAGCAGAAGAAGTATCAAGAAATGGGAGGAGGTTTATAGAGAAGAGAGCCAGTTGAGTACATTTTGTTGCTCTCTAACGTAGAAGCAGTAAGAAGATTCAATGCATGCGGGTGGTTAGGTTATTGTTTGAATTTAACAGCATATGATGAAGAAGCAGTTGTAGAATTCACCAGGACATTTGATGAAGGTGAATCTTCTGTGTGGGGTTTGACAATAATTGCAATAATAGAATGAATTGCAAAAGTAACAGGGTTACCTTCTCTCGGAGAGCATTATCCGAGCTCGCATGACGCTAGGTCAGCAAGGGCCCAGTTCACTACCCCACATGACCCTCAATTGGATGTTACAAAGTAGAGGTGCAAGAGATTGTCTTTGCCGCCTCCATACCCTCACCTAGCAATGCATGTCATCGGGTATTTTACTTGTGAAGGCATATTTTCTCACTTACATGCACACCATTTTAAGTTGCTTAGTTGTATAAGGCACAATATTGCTGCAAATCTTCCAAATTTTTTGTATAATATGCTTTGTATTAGTGCGGAAGAGACTCAAAAAGGGAAAGATAATTCTGTCACTCACCATGCCTTGATTAAGTTGTTAATAGAAAAGTCTCTTAGGGATGTATCCCCTTTGACATGGGATGAATTTGTGAAATTTAAAACCCAACAACCCCAAGTTGACCTTAGTGAACGACAGGGTGAGGAAAATGTAGTTCCCAGTAGTGAGCTTGCAGAACAAAATATTGAGGGAGCTGAAATAGAAAACACACAAGGGATTGAACCAAAATTTGCTTCCACTCAAGAGAATGTGCCTCCACCCGAACAGGACATCCCTAAACCCACTACTAGTAAAGCTAAAAGGAAACGGAAGTCACCAGAAGAAACCACTGCTCAATAAAAACCTAGTCCTGCAATTAAGCAACAGAAAAAAACAAAGAAGGTTCCTGTAGCAACTAATCTTGCAACCGTGATACTGAAATGGAAAAGTAGGCAAAAGATAGTAGTACAAGAAGAGACTCCTTTGCAGAGAAGCCCTAGAATGAGAGGGCAGATTTTTAAAGATCCTATATTGTCTAAAGCACCTGCTCTAGAGTCTCTTTACAAATAATTTATGACCATTCTCCCCTTCACACTGAGATGACAGAAGCTTCTGGTAATCCTCCTGCAGCATGTGAGCAAGAAATTAACGAAACCTTAATGGATTTACTAGGTGTTTCAAGCCATGAGAATGAATTAGTTCCTGAATGTCATGATTCAAATACTACCTTAGTCCCATATAAGTCAACATGGATCAATAGTTTGGCGGAACATCTATGGCAGGAAAAGAAAAAGAAAAAGGATTATGAAGAGGATAACAATGCCGTCACCTTGCAAAAACTCCTTTTCCAATTATATGGACAAAATTTTTTTGCTGAAGCTCTATGGAAAGAGGAGAAGAAAAGAATGAGCAAGATCATAACATCACAAAATGAGGAGATTGAAGAATTGAAAGAATAGCTAGAAAGATAGAAACAACACATGGAACATGCACTTAAATTAGCTGATCAAGCTCTTTCTTGTAGACCACCTCCTCAAGTATATTCTTTTTGTTTGGAAGAACAATATCTTTTGTTTCAGTTGATGTTAACCCTCAGAAATGTAAATGCAGAATTCAAAATTGCACAAGAGTTTTATGGGCTGTATCAAACTATACCACCATGGCAGCAAAATCTATTGTGTGAGTTGTATATTCATAATTTTTTCATTCTTGCAGAAACTGAGTGGAATCCTTTGCTCTATATAGGAGATGTGCATTTGAAAGCTTTTATGTCATGGATGTCTAATGAGGTGAATTATGACAAAGAACTGGTTAATTACAGAGATGAGGAGAGAACAAAACATTTACCCTTGAGGGCAGAAAGTAAACAACCAAAAGAAATGCTTCGAGACTAGTTTACATTAACCTATGGGAAGAGTAATCCAGAAGTTAGAAAGAAGGTATTTGCTGCTAGAGCCAAAGTGTATGCCGAATATGAAAACTTTCCCTACTTTGCATTTTAGAGAGCTATGATGAGAGTAAGAAGTAGATGGGTACGGTTACCTGATTCTCTCAAGAAATCAGAGCCGCATAGTCTTATTAATTTGGAAGCAGCAATATATAGAGTTCCAAAATATTTAGAATGAGGAAAACAACTAAGGCCAGAGCTATGGTGTCCTTTGACCATGCAACCTCCAATGCTTTTATGGGCCCTGTATGATATTGATGCTAAAAAACTTGATAAGTTGCAAGAAGACCACAGGCGAGAAGTATGGGAAAGGACCAGAGGATTCTATTATACCTTCAAGAGCAACGTAAAGGGAAAGACAAAAGTTGGGGAGCTCAGATCTTTGACAAAGAAGTGTAATGCTTGAGGACAAGCATTAGTTTAGCAGGGGGTAGATGAGTCTAAAAAATGCCTTTATTTTGTTATGTTTAAGATACTTTGTGATACTCCATTTATTCTTATTTTAACACTTATAAGCCTATGTTTGATAAACTTTTGATGATTTATGGGGTAGAAAAACTATGTCATCTTTTGCCTAAATTATATCTAATATGCAGTATTTCATATAAATATCCAAATGTGCATTCTTATGCTTGAATTTAGTTTGATGGATGTTCATTTGCAAATATGTCTTATATCATAACTAACCTGATGATAAGGATTAAAGGATGAGCGGAAGAATCCAGAAGTTGGTTTTCGACAACATTCAAGGAGAAACGAGCATCAAGGAACAACCACAAAAAGGAAGTTATAACAACTCCAAGAAACATGGCAGTGAATAAGGAGGAGCTTTTACGAGCCATTGCCTTCTCTGCATTTATGGTGTAACAAGCGGATGCTGAGACTTCATTTCTCGCTCCTCAATTCCGTTATCCTTCCTTTCCTCTTTTAGTTGTTCTCCTATATTCTCTCCTGTAGACTTAACTTAGGACAGTTACTTTTCTGTTATGTAATAAAGAGTAGATTCCCTATATATGTCAGGATCGACTCCTGTGTGTGAAGTTTTTGGTTTTTAATAAGTTTTATCGAGTAAAAGAGAACACTGATTCACAGTTTGTTGCAGTTGTGTTTTACAATTCTAAATCATGTAATGATTGATTAATGAAATGAATTAGTTCTCTTTAGCTTCTATCCTACGTTGGTAGATTAGAGAAGCCAACCAAGGGGGCCCACTTGGAAGGTGGATTAGATTAGGATAGAATAGATTCATTTTACTAGCATTAGCAGTATTTTAAGTAACACGTAGCTAGTTAATTCCTTCCTGTAGCATCACACTTCATGAACGTTCCTACAACATCTGCGAGAACAGTCTAGTGGATGAGTTGAGATGGAATCTCTGTTTTCTTGTGATTGTGTTTTCAACATTCATAGATTCAGTATTTTCCTTTCCATAGCAGTAGTGTAGTTTCCTTCCTTTGCATTTTTACTTTCCTGCAGCACAAGCATAATGACTCATCAAGGTACCTAGTGCACATACTGTGCCGACCATTTCAAGTATATGTCCTTGGGTTGACAATCTAAATGCACCTCATGGTAGGAGAAAAGTAGTCCTTAGCTTGAATAGATTATTCCTAAGCCAGGCCTAGCGCATGACTATGAAACACCTATTGTGAGGCAGTTCATTTTTGGTGCCGTTGCTAGGGATGGTGTCAAGCTAGGAGAATTTTTGAGTCATAGTTTTTAGATTAAGTTCTTTTACCAATGTGAAAATTTTAGTTGCATGCATCGAAGAGGAAGAGGACGAGATGAATATGGCAGATTTCTTCCACAAGGATCTGTTAATTTGAATGAAGAAGTTGAAGAAGAAGTTGAGTTGACCTTTGAAGACGCAAGTCCTATTTTCCCCATAGTATCATCATCAAGAGCTCAATCCCTAGATATATCTGGTCTCCAACCTTTCACTGAAATAGTGACCAGTCTTCTTAATAACACTACCTTGAATCCACTAGTTGTTAATCATCCAGTGCCTAACATTCCTTTTTAGCAGCAACCTTATAATCCAGTCCCACCACTCACTTTTCCATTTCCACTACAATGTACTGATGCCCATAAGATTAAATTATTTCTAGCCACATTGAAAGAATTAGCTTTACAATGGTTCATGGGCTTAGGAGCCAATGCAGCTGTGAATTGGGATGAAATGCAAGCGTTGTTTTTGGAAAATTATAAAGAATATTGCAAAGCATTTGGCACAAGAGGAGATGATATCTTTAGGATATCACAGAAGGAGGAAGAGACATTAGAAGCCTATGTTTCTTGATTTTTATATACACTATAAAAGAATCCTCAGCACACATTGTCTGAAGATTCCCAAAAAGTAGTCTTTCTAAGAGGAGTGAATGAAGACTATTCGGAAGCATTGGACCTGATGGCTGGTGGAGATGTATATCAAGCTCAATGGGATGACCTCAAAAAGATATGTCAGAACTACTCAAGGTCAACCATGAAGAAAGGTCGAGGACTTCATTCTACGGTTACAAAAGGAATTAGTCAAGGCATTTAAAAACTTGAAATATCCAATTTATTGTCAAATTTCAAACAAGACATCATTAATGATGTTGCTACATAGTTGGATACAATGATTGCAAAGAAGAAGCAAGCAGAGGCTGAGTTACAACTAGCTGAGTACTGTCCTCATTGCTGAAAGCAAAAGAAGGATTGCCACTGTAAATTGGTTGCAAGCATGGAGAACCAGCATCTTCCAACTGGATATGTAAAAATAGATGGGGATGATGAGCAAGTATTCTTTGTTGCTGAACGCTGACCATGGGCTCAACGTCAAGGTATGCCTCAAGACCCCTTGCAAAATTCCAATTCATATGGTAATCAATGGCAAAACTGCAATACCGAAGGTCCTCCACAAAACCAACCCAATTGGAATAATGCTGGGAAAAATAAGCCACTACAGTCTCAATGGTTTTAAAATTCCCAACAACCTTGGCCTAAATAGCAGAATAACCAATGGCCCCAGAACCAGCAGAACCAATGGCAACCACCCCAAGGGAATTGGAAATCTCCAAACCAATGGAAGAGTTCTCAACAATGGCCTAACCAAAATATTGGTGTTCCATAATTACCCCCTCCAGCTCAACAACCTGCTTTAATGCCACCACCTACAAATAGTGGACCTCAAAAGCAAACATAGCTACCTGCACAGCCTTAGCCAAATCTAAATAGTCAACCACAATAGCCCATGTATAGTGCTGATACTCAGTAGTACCCTGCTTATGCCCTAGATGTCGCAGATATACATTCGAGATCTGGAACGACCTTACTAGCACCAAAGCCACCTCTTATAACTGAAGTATCAGACTCTCCTACAGCATCAGAACCTTTGGTTGATGAACCTGTTGACCCAACTAATGTTACCATACCAATACCAGTTCAACTAGCAATAGAGTCTCCTTTTCTAGACCAACTAATACAAAAGGAACCTGAATAAAACAAGGAACAACCCTTTGACATTGTTAATCAGTTGAAGAATATGCATGTCCAAATACCTTTGTTTCGAGCTATTAAGGACATTCTTGCTTATGGAAAAGCTATAAGGGAAGCTTGTCTAAAGAAACCTAGAAGGAAGAAGAAGGATCCTACCACTGTTCATGTTGTTAGACACTTAGATGATATCATGTTAGGGAGAGTGCTTTCACCAAAATATTCTGACCCAGGGAGTCCAGTAGTAAGTGTCAGCATAAATGGTCAATTTGTTAAAAATGCCTTAATAGATTTGGGAGCTGCTATAAATGTGATGACTAAAGAAACCATGAAGAAGTTACAAATAGAAGGATTAAGGTCCACACCAACTATTTTGCAGCTTGTAGATAGTTCCACTGTCATTCTTGATGGAATGATAGAAAATATTGTTGTGACCTTAGATTCCCTAGAATATCCTACAGACGTCATGATTTTGTCCCCTAAAGTAAACCTATATGGCTATCCTGTCATTCTAGGTAGACCATGGTTGGCCACAACTGATGCAAACATAAATTGCAGTTCAGGGAATATGACCATATCAAATGGCCAAGCAACCAAGCAATTTGATCTATATCCTCCTGCACAACCATTACCAGATTTGAGTACATCTTTTTGGCTAGATTTAGGAGATGAAAAAGAAGAGATAAATTCTATAGTACAACTTATAATGTTACATAGGCAATCTTTTCTAAAATTGCAAGAAGAAGATTCAGTAATCCAGAGCATCCTTACCAACACTTGTGTGGTAGGAAAAGATGTGTTTGAAAGCTTTGTATTAGAATTGATTACATATGAGGAGTGTGATACAAGTTTTACTTTACTTAAGGAACTTGAAAATCTTTGTTCACTACTTCCCTGTGAATTAGAAGGAAGCCCAATCTCTGGAATTGCTATGGTAGAATCCACTATTCCTGTTGAACTGAGTAAAGGCCATAAACTGCATGTTAACCCCAAATTGACATCTGTATAGATGGAGCAATTAAAAGAATTGCTTTAGAAGCATGAGAAGACTTTTGCTTGGGATTATGGTGATATGAATGGATTAAGCCCTACACTGTGTACCCATAGGATATACATTAATGAAGGTGGTCTACCACTTCATCAACCTTAGAGGAGGATAAATCTAAGCCTCAGAGAAATAGTCAAAACAGAATTGCAGAAACTACTTGATGCTGGATTTATCTATCCTATATCTAATAGTAAATGGGTATCAATGCTGGTTATAGTACCTAAGAAAGGAGAAAAATGGAGAATTTGTGTAGATTATAGGGAGTTGAATAAGGCTACTAAAAAGGATCATTTTCCTTTACCCTTCATAGATCAAGTTTTGGATACACTAGCTGGAAAGAAGTACTTCTCCTTTTTAGATGGATACAACGGCTATAATCAAATCAATATTGCTCTTGAAGACCAAGACAAAACTACATTTACCTATCCATGGGGTACTTTTACATACTTTGTTTTACCATTTGGTCTTTGTAATGCTCCTGCAACATTTCAATGGGCTGTAATTAGTATTTTTGCTGATATATCACATGATTGTATGGAAATCTATATAGATGACTTTACAACATTTGGAGTTACTTTTGAAGAAGCAATGATAAATCATGAAAAAGTTTTGGTAAGATGTCAAGAACATAATTTGGCACTAAATAGTGAAAAGTGTTTCATGCTCATGCAAGAGGGTGTGGTACTCGGTCATTTCATGTCTACTGCAGGTATACAAGTAGACCCAACTAAAATTGAGGTAATTCAAACATTACCCATACCCACTAAATTAAAAGATATCAGATCTTTTCTGAGACATGCTGGATATTACAGGCATTTTATAAAAGACTTCAGTAAAATAGCCAGTCCCTTGTAGAAGTTTCTCACCAAAGAAGCTGAATTTGATTGGACACCTAAGTGTGATAAAGCTTTCCTGAAGCTTAAGCAACTTTTGATCACAACCCCAATTTTACAAGACCCTGATTGGAACCTACCTTTTCACATATATACAGATGCTTCTAATTATTCCATAGGTGCAGTTTTAGCATAGAAACACTCAAATCTTGAAAATCCCATTTATTATATCAGTAAGAGTCTTCATGGCCCAGAACTAAATTACATAGTGACTGAAAAAGAATTGTTAGCAGTAGTCTATGCTCTAAATAAATTTTGGCATTACATCACAGGTTATCCTATCTATGTTCATATTGATCATTCAACAATCAAATATCTCATTAACAAACCTGCTATAACTGGTAGGTTAGCAAGATGGTTACTATTGCTACAAGAATTTGACATAAGCATAGTGGATAAGCCTGGAAAAACAAATGTCGTAGCTGATTATTTGTCAAGAATCAATCATCATGATACTGATACTACTCTGGTAGATGATGCATTTCCATATGAACATTTGTTTCATATTGCTATTAAAGTTCCATGGTATGCAGATATTGCTAACTATATTGTAGGTAATAAGACACCAGCGCATTTTTCTTATAAGGAGAGAAAGTTGCTCATACAGAAAAGCTTCCATTTCTCATGGATAGACAATTTTTTGTTCTATACTGGACCTGATCAAGTTATGTGCAGATGTGTAAGAGAAGAGGAGACATATGATATTTTGCATGCATGTCATAATGAGCCCTGCAGAGGATATTTTGTAGCCAAAAGAATATCTTTCAAAATCTTAGCCATTGGTTACTATTGGCCTACCCTTCATAAAGATGCAATCAATTATACAAGGAAGTGTGACCAATGCCAAAGAATGGGTCGCCCAACCAAAACAGATGAAATGCCTCTAAATCCTCAAGTGGTGTTAACACCATTTGACAAATGAGGAATGGACTTCATCGGTCCTATTGATCCTCCATCCAATGTGAAGTCTTATATTCGAGTTTGTACTGACTACCTAACCAAATTGTCAAGGTTAAGGCTATGAAGCATGCCCGTGATGAAAAAGTTGCCGAATTCCTATATGAAGAGATTTTTACACACTATGGAGTTCCTAAAGAATTGGTTACTGATCAAGGCACATAGTTTACTTACAACCTGATTTCAGAGTTGATGAAATAGTATAACATCAGGCATCACAGATCCAATCCTTATCATCCACAAGCCAATGGACAAGCAAAAGTTACCAACCATGAGCTGGAAAATATTCTAACTAAAATAGTCCATTTGCATCGTCAGAATTGGACCAGCCGGTTACAAGAAGCTGTTTGGGCTTATAAAACAACTTGGAAAACCACTACCGGATTCACACCATTTGAAATTTTGAATGGGAAAATGGAAATGCTTCCAATTAAATTTGAACACAAGATTTTAAGAACAACCTTGACCTTAGATATTGATCTTCCTGCAACACAAAGAGAATGCCTCCTGCATCTTAATTGTTTGGATGAAATGCACAAGACCACTTTAGAACACACTGAACTGGTGCAAAAATAGAGAAAACACTAGCATGATTCTCATATCCTCAACAAATAGTTCAAAGCTGGTGACTGGGAATTATTGTATGATTCCCGCTTTAAGGATATGCCAGGGAAGCTACAGATGTGATGGTTAGGACCATATCAAATCATCCATGTCTTTGACAATGTAATAGTTCAACTAACCACATTTGAAGATGTGCCTTTCAAAATGCTGATCAATGGTCATCAAATTAAGCTTTACAAACAACCTCAAACAAAAGCTAAATTCATGCAATAGTTCAAACAACCAGATCCAACAACAACTCAAGTATCTCTTCCTGTGGTAGAAGGTGAAAACCTTCCGCCTGCTCCTCTTCAACATTAATTTTAATTTGCATGTCCATAATAATAACTTTATGTTCGCATAAAGTCCATTTTATTTTCATGATATTTCTTTCCTTTCATATCTTAATCTTCCATCCACCCACCCCACTCCATTTCTTAATCTTCCATCCACTCACTTTCTACATAATTAAGTTTTTGTGTTTTCAATCAAATATGCACATACTGATGGATGCTGCCATTTACATTATTTTTGCCACCTTTTTCTTTTGGAGCATGTAACAATCCACTTGGCAGGTATAAATGTTTTCAAACTATTATTCATTTATAAGTTTGTAGATTTTGTTAATTATATATAATACTGCATAGGCTCTATAATTACGATGTATTCCAGTCCCTCACCCATACTAGTCTGACAAGTGAGGACACTTGTCGTAAAATTAGCAAGGGGCAGGGGAGTGTCGTACTATCCAATGACATGCCTGATTAACTATGATGATTTTCTAAAATCTTGGCATTACCCCTTATTAATGAGAACTTTTTGCCATAAGTATGCCATGTCAAGTGTTGTACTCCCACTTTCTGAATGATTTTTTTTCCCCTTGTTTGTGCCAAATTTTTCATGCTAAGCCATGATGTGACCCATTTTAAAAATTTTGGCATTTGAACCATGTTTTCAGATGATTTCTACACAAATTCATGATTTACTTTTACCTAAAGTTTAATTATGGCACATAACAATTGGTTATGGCAATTAATGTTCCCAAAAAGAAGTGGTGAAGCGTCTGAGAAATAATGCAGTCTTGAAGTTTGCATTCAAAAAGGGAGAGAGAAATGGAGTAGCAGAAGAAGTATCAAGAAATGGGAGGAGGTTTACAGAGAAGAGAGCCGGTTGAGCACATTTTGGTTCTCTCTGACGTAGAAGCAGTAAGAAGATTCAATGCATGCGGGTGGTTAGGTTATTGTTTGAATTAAATAGCATATGATGAAGAAGCTGCTGTAGAATTCACCAGGACATTTGATGAAGGTGAAGCTTCTATGTGGAGTTTGACAATAATTGCAATAGAAGAACAAATTGCAGAAGTAACAGGGTATCACACTTCACGAACATTCCTGCAGCATCTGCGAGAACAGTCTAGTGGATGAGTCGAGATGGAATCTCTTTTACCTTGTCATTGTGTTTTCAACATTCATAGACTCAATATTTTCCTTTCCACAGCAGTAGTGTAGTTCCCTTCCTTTGGATTTTTACTTTCCTGCAGCACAAGCATAATGACTCATCAAGGTACCTAGTGCACATACTGTGCAGACCATTTCAAGTATACGTCCTTGGGTTGACAATCTAAATACACCTCATGGTAGGGGAAAAGTAGTCCTTAGCTTGAATAGATTATTCCTAAGCCAGGCCTAGCGCATGACTATGGAACACCTATTGTGAGGTGGCTCACATGGTATGAATAGTTTCATTCATATTTGATTAGAATTGGCTTTTTTAGAACAAGTGACAATAGTAACTTGTATTTGAAGAGTGAAAGTGAAGATAAGGTCTTGATTGCTGAAATATTTGTTGATGATATATTATTGGTGGTAATGATTTTTTGTGAAAATCATTTTCTTATCAAATGAGAAAATAATTTTATATGTCTATGTTTGGTGAGATTAAGTCTTTCATTGGTTCACAAGTTCATCAAACAAAAGGAGGAATATTTGTGACTTGGGCTAAGTACACAAAGGATATATTGAAAAAAATTGGTATGGATGAGTCAAAACTAGTTGGTACACCTATGGTCACTAGATGAAAATTATTTAAGGAAGATGGCATTGCTAAAGTGAATGAGACATAGTACAGGCCAATGATTTGATTGTTTTAATATGTTGTACATAACAAACCTGATATTGCATATGTAGCTAAAATAGTTACAACATTTTCATCTAATCCTAAGGAGACACATATGATTGTAGTAAATAGAATTTTTAGATATCTATAAGGAACTAAAGATTATAGACTATGGTATAAGAAAGAAGGTAATTTTGAGCTAAGAGTCTATATTGGTGCTGATTGGGAAGGAAATATTGATGAAAAAAAGAGTACTAGTGGTGGAGATTTATTTTTAGGAAAAAATTAATTACATGGTTGAGAAAGAAACAAAATTGTATTTCACAATCCATTGTTAAAGTTGAGTATGTTGTTGCTACTATTAACTATTCAAATATTGTATGGATCAAGAAATGGTTGTAGGGTATGCAAGAGGAAGTCATTTAACCTATTACTATCTATTGTGAAAATAGAAGCATTATTAACATATCAAACAATCATGTGATGCATACAAAATCCAAGTATATATCTATCAAGTATCACTACTTGAGGGAGAAAGTACAAGAAAAACAAGTAAGATTGAAGTATGTGAAGTCTAAGGAGAAAATTGCAAATATATTCACTAATCCATTTCCTAAGGATGATTTTGAGTATCAAAGAGGTAGATTAGGGTTCCTTCCCTTGTCCAAGATTTACTAAGAAAGGATGGATGCCACACTAAATCATTGATGATCAGAATATCTTTGTGGAATTGATGCATGAGTTCACACTTTAGGAACAATTTCTATGAATGTATGTAAAAAGTCATATTAGTTATTATGTTGTCATTGATGTCAAGTCTTAGTTGATTATACATTATACTAATTTAGTAGAGTGTCATATTATTTGATTGATGAAGATGATTTAAAGAAAGTATGTTGATGACATAGTTGATAAGTACGGTATTCAATGGGCACTTGAATGATTTTTTATAGTGATAATGTAATGTTGATTTTATTATTTTACAATCATGTAATATTTTAATGTAGTGTACTATACAAGATACACCAAGTGACAAGGTGAAAGAAGAAATAACATTGTTCATTGAGTGACTATAGTTTTTTGGTTCTCAAAATTGTTGGTTGAATTCCTATAAGCCTTGCCTTCTCAATGCTGGGAATTTCAACACAATATTTGCCAACTTTAGAGACTAAAACCTAATGATTCAATATCCACACTTAAAACTTTAGGAACCTAGGTAGGTGTACCTTTATCTCAACCCTTTAGGGGAAGTTGAAGGTTGTTTTTACATAATTTATAATAGATACTCTTGAGTTGGACATTTTTTTCTCAAGAATAAATCAAATGTTTTAATTCTTTGAATATAAATAAAATATTCAAAATGAACTTATGCAATATTTTTGGAAAGAACTTCACCGATCTACAACTATAAATGTCAACTTATAAGAAGTGTGCAAAGATTAGTCCTTAATCAAATTGGGCAGAATAGAGTCAACCCCACATAATCTTGTCATCAAACATTTAGAGATAGTGCATAGCCCATCAATTATTGGATGAAGAAGATAAAAATGCAATTCCTAGTCTAAGTGAATTCAAACCCAACCAAAGGAAACCAATCATATAGATACCATAGCATAGTATGAAAATATTTGATAATCAATATCATGCATTACTCTAATCCATCAGAACAAAAGCATAAATCCAAAGGGATAATGAAGAACATGAGCAATTAGAAAACCATATGAAATAATAGATGTAAAGAAAGTGTCATTGTATTAAATTTTTTTATAAGGAAATACATCATAGTGGTTTAGTTGCATATCCAAGAAAGTAATTGTATAAAGACCAAAATTACTTCATAATAAATTTGGTGTACCCAAGATATTTTATTGTATTAAAAAAAAAATTATCTTCTCTCATGTCTTAAAACTTTTTATTCTTAAATAGGGTTCTTGGTACCTTTCCTCATGGTTGTAAACATATTCATCTTTACACCATAAACCACTTGGTTTATCTCTCCAAACCCAAAATCAACCTAAAGACAAAACATCACCAACAATTAGGTCGCATTGCAATGAGATCATGCAAGTGCCCTCTAAATTTTATAGGGTACAACTCCCCAATTATATATACAATGAATGATTTTAACATATACTTTTAACCTAAAAGTGAAGGCTACCCTTACTATTCTGGATAGGGGGAAAATAACTATTAATCACTTCACAAAAACATTACACAATCAAAGTAAAGACATGAAATTCCTCACCATACTATGAACTTGAGGAACAAAATTAGAAATGTAATTACAACTTTTGAAACAATTTGATGAACAAGGAGATGAAATTATGAAGATATGATGCAATCAACACAATAATCATGTAATAGCCAAATGAATACATAGTTTAATCTTTCCAAAACAACACTTCAATTTGGAATAACAATACTCCAAATCTAAGTTCAACCATATACATTAAAAAAGAAACTGTAAGTACATAAACATAAAATTACTAATAAAAACTATTCCCCTTTTTCCTGAAGTAGACACTCTTCAACAAAATGGAACCTCTCTCCAGTTAAATATTCTCAATTAAATAAAAATCTGAAAAGTCTCCTTTTAGTTTCTATAACTGTTTCTTGAAAACTATCCCCATCTTTTTCTTCGATAAGATCTTTATCAATCATTAAAAATTGATTCTTGATTCTCATTGATTCTCCTTATACAATCTAAGGTTTGTAAGCCTTATGTTTATAAAAGATATAATGAAGACAACTGGCATATACTTTTAATTAAACTTTATATCATCACTCAGGTGTGGGCTCTAAATAGAATCATTGAGCCACATATACTCTCACTTGACATCTCTGAAAGATTATCACCTGTTAGCTTCTCCATATGTTTTAGACTTGCTGCATGTGGATTTGAGGAATATTTGTGTCAATTGTCTATGGTGGGGTTAGAAAAACCATGAGTGCATCCAAACCTAATTCCTCCTTCAAACTGATAGTGGGTCTTTGGAAGAGTTTAATATGAAATGGGGAAAATCTCTTTGCAACCCAATTTCTATCATTGTCGGTATTCTATGAAATAAATCACATGCTTTGTCATACTCTGTATAGACCAGAGTAGTGGTTTTTTAATGCAAACTAAAGATTGAACCAGTGCTGCAATTATATTAGTTATCAAAATGATATAAGCAAGTACATAGCAATGTATTCCAAGGGCCAAACCCCAAGGGAATGATGTCTAGGATGTTACAAGAGAGGATGAATGTCCTCTAATGCTAAGAAAAGATATGTGAGCCACACATCCAAGTTCTTATCAAATGTCATTCACAAAATCCCCATGCCAAACAATGAGACTCTCACCCCTATTTATCCTTTTCCTTCACCCTTCTAGAAGGAACTAAAACATTAATTAATTGCAAGTGCTAGAAGCTTCCCCCTTCCAATAATTAATGCACTCTCTAGAAACTCCTCCTTTGCAATACAATAATTAATTAAATTAGTTAAATATAAAGTCACCTTTTAATTTTTAATTTATTTAATAACTTTATAAGAAATTAATTTAATTGCCAATGTGGGGACATTACAGTCTGCCCTCCTTGAAATTGCTTGTCCTCAAACAATCCAGCAATATGATGAACTCCAACCTCCACCTGGATCCCAATTAAAGTAGTATGTGATATCCTTGTGGACATTAAACCAACTGCTAACCAACATCATTAGGACCAACCACATGTCTTGAAACCTAGCACCCAAAACTTGTGTTGATGATGTAGAAGTTAGAATGTCACCAGAAGGCAACTCCATAGAAGATCTATGAAGTCTCTTCTTCCCTGTATCCACCCACATAATATATTTTGGATTGGAATCTTTATGATCACCAACATGTATTGGAAAAGATGTAGCTATAGGAAAACCATATGTACTCTTGCCAACTGTATCAACAATCGGTGTAGCCACATCAAAATATATGGACATAGGAACATTGCTAACAACTGCAATATAAAGTTGAACCAGATCTATAGTTGATGAAAACTCATAATCAACATG
The DNA here is from genome assembly GCA_028749045.1 of Cupressus sempervirens. Taxonomy (NCBI): domain Eukaryota; kingdom Viridiplantae; phylum Streptophyta; class Pinopsida; order Cupressales; family Cupressaceae; genus Cupressus; species Cupressus sempervirens. The sequence goes on along the minus strand of CM053788.1, from coordinate 551,979,963 downwards.
TGCACCATCATTAGAACATACATCAAAAACTATATGCATACTACCAAACTCCTCATTAGATGGTTCAACTGACACAGAAGTGGCTGCTGATATGACAACATTCTCACATTCTCCTAATCCCACTATTGCTGCATTACCATCCCTTGACAAACCATATGTGGATTCTTGACTCTGCACACATGAGTCAACACCAGATTGCAAATCAATAATACTAAGGCATAAACCCACATCTACTGACTTTGTTGAAATACCCACATCACCAACATCATAGCTGGGTGGCTCTATACGTGTCTTGATCCCACCTAAGGAATCAACTACCTCCTTCACTAGAGCAACATACAAATTGTCAATATTGATGCCCATCTACCTAGCCATAAGCTATAACATCATGTCCATTTTCCTATTCTGCTCCTATTGTAAACACTACCCTGCCTCTAATGTACCCAATAACCATTTGAGCATTTTGTCAAACACTTTTCCCTCTATCTGACTATTCCAAATTCCCTATAAGACCTCCATAGGATGGTAGGACTTATAGCTCTAATACCATTGTAATGGATGGCTCTAATACCACTGTAATGGCTCTGACACCACTATAATGGGCACCCTAGAAATGCCCAAAAACTAAACCAACTGCTGAAATAGATTTTTTATGCAAACTGAAGATTGAACCAATGCTGAAATTATATTAGTTCTCAAAATGATAAAAGCAAGTACATAGCAATGTATTCCAAAGGCCAAACCCCAAGGAAATGACATCTAGAATGTTACAAGAGAGGATGAACATCCTCTAATGCATAGAAAAGATATGTGAGTCACACATCCAAGTTCTTATCAAATGTCATTCACAAAAATGCCCATGCTAAACAATGAGACTCTCACCCCTATTTATCCTTTTCCTTCACCCTTCTAGAATGAACTAAAATATTAATTAATTACATGTGCTAGAAGCTTCCCCCTTCCAATAATTAATACACTCTCTAGAAAATCCTCCCTTGCAATACAATAATTAATTGTGCTTCTAGAAAATTAAATTACTAGAGGCTTCTCCCTTTCCAATAATTAATACACACTCTAGAAGCTTCTCCCTTGTAATACCATAATTAATTAAATATAAAGTTTCCTTTTAATTTTTAATTTATTTAATGAATTTATAAGAAATTAATTTAATTTCCTCTTATGCTTCACCTAGCCTTTGGAGAACATGAAGGTTAAGAACTCCACTTAGTTGCTAAAATGATGGGGACATTAAAGTCTACCCTCCTTGAAATTGCTTGTCCTAAAGCAATCCATCAATACAATGAACTCCAACCTCCACCTAGATCCTAGTAGTATTTGACATCCTTATGGAAATTAAACCAACTACAAACCAGCATCATTAGGACCAACCACATGTCCTGCAACCTACCACCCAATACTTGTGCTGATGATGTATAAGTTAGAATGTCACCAGAAGGCAACTCCATAGAAGATCTATAAAATGTCTTCTTCCCTATATCCATCCACATTATATATATTGGACTAGAATCCTGATCATCACCAACATGCAGTGAAAAGATGTAACTACAAGTGAACCATATGCACTCATGCTCACTGTATCAACAATAGGTGTAGTTTCATCAAAATATATGGACATAGGAACAACACTAACTACCACAACATAAAACTAAACTGAATCTGTAGTTGAAGAAAATTCATAATCATCAAAAGGTGCACCATTATTAGAACACACATCAACAACTGCATCTGTATTGCTAAACTCCTCGTTGGATGGTTCAATTGACATAGAAGTGGCTGCTGATATGACAATATCCTCGCATCCTTCTAATCCCACTATTTCTACATCACCATCCCCTGACAAAGCTTCATATGTGGACTCCTAACTTTGCACAAATGATTCAACACTAGATTGTGAATCAATAGTACTAGAGCATAAACCTACATCTATTGACTCTACTGAAATGCTCTCATCACCAACATCATAACTGGGTGGCTCTATACATGCCTTGATCCCACTAGAGGAATCAATTACCTCCTGCACTAGAGCAACATACAAATCATCAATATTAATGCTCATTTGTCTAGCCATAACCTGCAACATTATATCCATTTGCCTATTCTACTCCTATTGCAAACACTGCCCTACCTCTAATGTACGTAGTAACCGTCTGAGCATTTTGTCAAACACTTTTCCCTCTATCCAACTATTCCAAATTCCCTATAAGACTGCCATAGGATGGCAGGACTTATAGCTCTGATACCAGTGTAATGGATGACTCTGATACTAGTGTAATGGATGGCTCTAATACCACTGCAATGGCTCCCTGGAAATGCCCAAAAATTGAACCAACTACTAAAATAGATTTTTTATGCAAATTGAAGATTTAACCAATGCTGAAATTATATTAGTTCTCAAAATGATAAAAGAAAGAACATAGCAATGTATTCCAAAGGCCAAACCCCAAGGGAATGATGTCTAGAATGTTACAAGAGAGGATGAACATCCTCTAATGTCAAGAAAAGATATGTGAGTCATACATCTAAGTTCTTATCAAATGTCATTCACAAAAAATCCCATGCTAAACAATGAGACTCTCACCCCTATTTATCCTTTTCCTTCGCCCTTCTAGTAAGAACTAAAATATTAATTAATTGCATGTGCTAGAAGCTTCCCCCTTCCAATAATTAACACACTCTCTAGAAAATCCTCCCTTGCAATACAATAATTAATTGTGCTTCTACAAAATTAAATTACTAGAGGCTTCTCCCTTTCCAATAATTAATACACACTCTAGAAGCTTCTCCCTTGTAATACAATATTTAATTAAATTAATTAAATATAAAGTCACCTTTTAATTTTTAATTTATTTAATGACTTTATAAGAAATTAATTTAATTTCCTCTTATGCTCCACCTAGCCTTTGGAGAATGTGAAGGCTAAGAACTCCACTTAGTTGCTAAAATGATGGGGACATTACATTGAATCAACATCCATGGACATTGTTTCTATAGTGGGGATGGTAAACATAAGTGTGCCTTCCTTGTAATCTACTAGATCCTCTATATTAACATGCATTCCATCAACATTCGACTTGCAAAGACATTAGAAACCCAATCTTCCTTTCCATGTTGCAATAGCCGTGATCATGTTCCAACATGATTTTGTATCGAGTGCATATGTTTGTGTATCTTTTGTAAAGCTTTTGAATCATACCTCTGCACTTGTCCATATATCACCATGCTTTATGATAAACTTGGAATCATCCAATCTCCAAAATGCTCACTAAAGCCACACAATGTGAAAATTTATCAACATCATATCTTGGGAAGAAGCTATGAACACAATCACTAAGCATCATTCTTTTCCATAACTAGATTTTGTAGCCCCAATTGGTGAACCCTGAAGGCATTTAAAAGACACTTATTTGTTTGAGACTACATGCATATTCTAATCCCCTTAATAGCTATGCATAGTGGTCATACATTTGAACCATGATGCATAGGGTATCTAACTCTAACTTCACAATAATGTGGATAGAACTCTATAGCCTTCTTTGCCTGCATCTTCAAGCTAAGCTCTGAACATAAAATTGTATACCCCAAAACTTTAGAATTTGACCCTTGAATCTCAACCGTGGTAGAAAGGGATCTAGAAATTGTTAGGTTCATGTTTCTTTATGCCTTACATATATGAAATATGGTTTTGAATCAATTTATTTCCATAAGCCATGAATCTTCATGGACAACTGTCAGGAGCTTCACCATGATTATCCAAAGTGGGGTAGTGAGTCACTCAATACATATTTTTTATGATTTTAATGTCGACATACCTGCCTCAAATCATTATATGTTAAATATGATAATTGTAAAACCATAGACTAGGAAATGTTGCGTAGGAAAATTTCATTAAATATTTGATGATGAAAAGACCTCTAATCATTATGATCTATGTTTAACAACCTCTTTACACTTGTTTCCTCATTCAAATTTAGTTACTTGTGGATCTATGCTAACCAATATTTTAAAATGATAGTTGTGAAGCCCAAACTTGGAGTACCTGTATATTCAAAATGCTAGAATGTAAGCCAAATACAATTATGCCCCTTCTTTTATTCATCGAGCTTTATAGGACCAATCTATTTGCCATGTACAAGTGTCGCCCACCTTAAAATATGACTGGGATCGATGTTATAGGAAACTCTAGAACTATTTCTTTGAATTTCTCATCATTGTATCAAATCTTGGTTATGAAGTCAATGTCTGGAGACTTTTTGCATCTAGTGAGATCATTATAATTGAACACAATTTGGAAAAAATGAATATGCATCCTTGGGATGGTAGGAATTGAGCATTCAAACTTGGTGTTAAATTATGAACTTTAAGTCTTAAGATTTGTACATGAGAGTTCAAATATTGAATATCTATTTGCACTTTTGAACAAGTGAAACTGAACTTTGAACTAAAATTTTGGGCCAACAATTGGAACCATAATAATTGAACCCAAACTTTGACCTTGAATCTGAACATTTTTTTTCATCAAACCTCTATATCCACATTCTTTTGAACTTGTAAAACTACATTCAAACCCAATAAGATGGACCTCTAAACTTGTGGCTTAAAATTTGATTCTTGAAACTCAGATTTGAAACCTTGAATCAATGAACTTGATTTTGAGCTCGAACCTTGAACCTTGAACTTTTAAACCAATTCAAATGGTACAAAGTGGTTCAAAACCACTTCATACTAGTTCAAGACTACTATAAAATTGGTGATCTAAATTGAAATTTGGCACATGTTTCCTTCGATTTTCTTTTATGAACATTGCTTTCATAAAAGAAGACTACACAAAGTGCTTTTCAATAAGTATCATAGAAGAATCAAAGAAAACCAAGAAAAGGCCATCAAGGGGAAAAAGTTTCCAAGTTTGAAAATTGGAGTCAAAACACTAACTAACACCTCATAGAAAATGAAAATGTAGAACATAACTTCAAACCCATTCAAAGCTATAAATAACTAATAACTAAAAGAATAACTAAACAATAACTAAAAACATAGGGATCATCTTAACCTTCTTAAACTTCTTCATCACTAGTGGACGCTACACCTTTGAGAACATCTTGAGGGACTTTCAAATAAAATTTGATCCACTTTTCAATTTGAGCATGTGTAGGCCATAATTTTTTTGAAACTGCTGGACCAATGGCCTGTAAATCAACCCATTTCTTCCCTAAAAAAAATTGACATCTGTTATGAATTTTGTAAATTTTATCTCTAGAATAATCACTTTGTTCAACTATTAATCTTAGATTGGTTTTGACTAGTGAGTATCTATACACTTAAGCCATTTACTTAGTTCATGCTAAATACGTAACATATGCAAAGCACAACATATAAGTTAGCACATGCCAAATAAAAAATGAGTGCCAAGTCACACATATGCCAAGTCACTCAAGTGCCAAGTAGACAGTATATGCTGAGTGATTCAAGGTCTAAGAAAGTAGTGCGTGCCGAGTCATTCAGATGCTGAGTGACAACACTAAAGTCAGTATGTGCCGAGCACCAAGGATTTTAGATGCTAAGTAACATAGTTTTGTCATAATTATTTGTATCGACACAAGCTACTATGTAAACCATTTTTGAGCTGACTTAAATATTGAATTATGATATTTTGGTGATAAGAATGAATCTTATATTTTGGTGATAAGGATGAATCTTAAGTTGGAATCCCTATATATTACATGCACCCAATCAGGTAAAGGGAAGGTTTAGGTGGCAATATGGATGAATCACAACCGTTGATTCATACCTAACCCTAAGTCACCTAGGTCTTCTTCAGGAGGATAAAACCTAAAGTTATTAACATGATGAGTGAGAAAGGGAATGAATGAATGATCAAGGAGAGTTTTGCATGTGCAAATTAAGACATTCAGGGTGACCAAGGCATTATAATCTGAATTGTATTGCAGAATCAGTTAAAGGAGAACAAAGGAAGGAAATAGCAAATAGTAAAGAGACATCTGATCAAGAAGGCTTAAGTACACAATAGAATAGAGGTGATCTATCATCAAGCATTAGAGTGCTAACTGCATGATCATTGCTAAGGCATTCTAATAGGTGAATCAATTAAATCTATTAATAGAGTAGTCCTAATAGGCTATATTCAAATCCTCTAAGAAGGTGCTTATTTGATTGTGAGTTGAAGTCCTTTAATAAAGCATACTTTTAATAGGGTGTTGAAATCCTTTAACAATGTGAGACCTAATAGTTTTTGTAAATCTTTAATAGGGCAAACCTTTTATAGGGTAGATCATGGTTCATGATCAAACATTGTAACCTTCATTAGATACACTTTATTTTTGCAGCAATGAAGATTTGTGGGTGTCATCCCCACCCAGTTTTACCTTCTCATTGGAGGGTTTCTAGGTAATCATATCTTGTGTCATATGTGTGAATGCTTACTTGTTTACATGCTTTAGATGTATATATTTTGCATGGTATTTCAGTTTACTTATTGAATATTAGAGATGGATGTGTGGTACATATTTTATGGGTCAAAATTTAAAGCATTGATTCACCCCCCCCTGGAGTTTACCTTTCCTATTGTAATTCCAACACTTGGTATCAGAGCCTAGTCCTTTGAAAGTGAATTTTTGTAGCTTTGAGGAAAGATCTTGAAAATGGAAATCTACAAGTTGGGAAAGATCATTGAGTATTAGGGAATTGGAATATATCTCATTCTAAATTAGTTGAATGAAGCAAGAGATGATCTAAATAAATCATTGAGAAGAAGGAAGGAAATTTCTATTGAGGAGAATGACACACAATACCAAGAGATGGATACTACTAAGCTATTTGCAAATAAGAACTCCAATGAATTTGATGCAATAGTTGTAGATCTAATGGAAAAGAACAAAACCCTACCTAAAAAAATCAGATTTCTTAAGATAGAACAAGAATCACAAGCCATATTACTGTGTGAGGTGATCAAACAGAAAAATAAAGCTATGGAAGAAAAAGTCATGATTGAGGATGACAAAAGAGTTTTGACCAATAGAATGGAAGAGAAATCATTAGAGGTAACTAGGAGTGTTAACATGCACTTAGAAACTTTGGGTCAATTGATGAATGCCAACCATGAAATAAATGCCAAGGACATTGAGATAACAACACTAAAGTTGTAGAATGAATAGTTGAGCAATGAACCAAAAAGGGAAAAGGAGTTTGCTGAAAGTTTCAATAAACCAAATGAAATTATCAAGTACTTTGAAAAATTGATGAGATCTCCTAGATCTAACAATGATACATCTGGACTAGGATACACAAGTACTAAAGAAGGAGAATCATCCAAAAGTGCTAAAGAAATAAATAACAAAGGTAAGAACTCCAAACCTACTTGTCATAATTGTGGTAAGAAAGGACATACTACTAATGTGTGCAGGAGCAAGATTGTATATTAGAATGTTAAATAGAAGAGCATGGGTCACTGTCACAAGTGTAGCAAACAAGGTTATCAGACACATGAATGTAGAATCAAGACCATGCATACTCAAATATTTGAAGGATACTATTATAGCTATTAGAAGTATGGACATAAAGCTTTTGAATGTAGATCCAAACCCGTGTGACCATCAAACAAGCAGACAAAGGAAAAGAACAATGGAAACTTTTATAACTAGGATTATAATACAAGGTATAGTTGCCACTATTGTCAAGAGTATGGACATGTTCTTGAGTATTGTATTAGAACACACTTTAGGAGTGACTGCAAAAGGTGGTTGAATAAGAAGACTAGTCACATTAGCCAATACTATCCAACAAGGTCAAAGGCACCAAGTTGTGAGTTCAAAAAAGGCAAAGGCAAGGCAGCTATTGAAAATGTCAGAAATGAGATGAACAAGACATGGAAGAAAAAGGAGGATTTCAACACATGAAGTGTAGATGGAATCACTTCATCCAATGGGTCAGGTGATCACACCTCATCCAACTAAGAAATCAAGAGGTATGTGGGATTGATATTTAAAAGTTATACCATACATCAGTTCCAAAGGATTTAGTTCTGAAAAAGATTATATATTCATGAATAAATATTCAAAGTGTTATTAAAAATAAAGAAAAAATCTTTAAGTTTTGTCAACTTTTTCATGTTACTGCCAAGCATGAAAAGTATCTTATGGTTGCTGAGATAAATGCTAGTGGACACTAAGCTAACAAAATTGGTTAGTTGAGACTGAGATCATAATAGTTGTCAAGCAAATGGAAAGACACATGGATGCTGAGTGAGCTAGAAATTAGTTGATGCAGAGCTTACAGCTGTGTAAGCACTTCACATTAATTGCAGTGTTTTAAGGACTATTTGATCAATTTTTGCTCATTTAACATCATTCGAAATTGAGAGAGAAGATGAAGAGGTAAAGGCAATCTAGAAAACACCATCTAAAAAAATTTCAAGAAATTTGAATAGCTATTTGACACCATTTCATCAAGATTTGTAAGGTATTTATCGTGTGTCGAGTTACATAGTTTCAAATCTTGTAAACCTTGGATTTATGTGATGGCATCTAGTTCTTCAAAAATGAAAAGTGTAGAGGGAAAAAAGGTTTTAAATGTTTATATAATTAGTAATGATATTTAAAAACCTATCTTCAAGGCTATTCTAGATATAACATATAACTAGGATCCCTCTAGTGCATTGTCTATGATACAACTGTGAGTCTTAATGATACAAGATGTCAAGAATTGTTATACTTGCAAGATTGGTAGCATAGGTGACATGGAAATCAGAGAAGAGTATGAAGGATTACATGAAAATAGAGCATTGAAGGAAAAATACAACATTGTTGAGAAGAAAGGGTTGACTTGTGCCCTAGATTTTTTTGAATGTCTTCAAAATTAAGTGGATAAGGATTGTCTTAAGCAGAATTCATGATAGATCAATATGGTTAGATAATGGACTGGTTAAGATCACAGAGAAAATTATTCATAGGGTAACAAGGTATCCAATCCTAGATTAGCCAAAGACTATGAAAAGTGAGTCAAAAGAAGTTATTGAAAAGAACACAGGGGTTGTATGGAACAAAAGGGGAATGGCAATTGATACAGTCATAGATCCCCTGATAGATTTTGCAGTGAGGGTAATAGCACACAAGTTTTATCAATCAAGTAGATTAAAAAATGTACCTTGCATTGCAATGGACATGGGATACAAAATTGTGAAGAAATATCATACTTATGATCTTGCTAAGTTGTAGTTGTAGTAGTTAATTAAAAACCTAGGAGCAATAAGGAAAACAAAGAGTGCTCAATCAAAATTTGGATTTATTTTGGTATGTATTTTCTTCTATGTGTAGAAAACATTTCCTACATTTAGAAAGGTTGCATGGAAGACAAATAGATCAATTTTAGTACAGATAGGAGAGTTCATTAAACAATTAGACAATAATTTTGAGTCAATAATGACTAGTTATTTTGAAGATTTCAAACAATCTATGAAGAAGAGATTAAGGATACCAGTCTTACTAGTAGAGAAATATTATGATGATATTTTCTTCTTAGTTGACACTAATCATACATATGTACAAGCAAAAATTTCTAGAGTGAGATGGCTAAGGCCATTAAGATATGAGATAAATGTTGATGAGGCCTCTGCAGTAATCACAACATTACTTGCAGAAGAAGTGGACAAAGAAGCAAAAGCATTTGGTAACTAGGAATTAGCCAAATCTAAAATCATTATGGATTTGAAGACTACCTCTGTAATAAAAAAAGAAGAATAAATTGGTGAAGAAACTAAAATAAATATTTGATGGAGCTAAGGAAGAGGAAGATGAAGAAGAAGAAGAAGAAACACATGGTCAAGCACCACTGGCTCTAACACAAGGACAAGGAGAGGATCAACAAGAAGAGGAGACAAATGCAAAAGGTGCTAAGGGAGAATAAGGCGAGGAAGCACCTACTCCTACTGATAAGAAGAAAAGGAAGGAAAAAACATCCACAGTGAAAAAACCAAAGAAGGTTACAAAACCAAGAAAACCCAAACCAACAACACCTACCACAAGGGCTAGCACAAGAGTCATTGCATAGAAGGCTAAATAGGTAGCCAAGCCTAAGGAATAAGAAGGAAAACCATAGGAAAGGCCAAGAAGAAAATATGTTGCTCAGGCTAAATCTGATGAGCAGAAGATTGAATCTAATGATAATAGTCAATTTCAAGTGGTGACTCAGAGTCCCTCCTCAAACTTAGATAATTTATGTGAGAACATTAGAAAAAATGTTGATTTGTTAGGTTTCTCTCACATTGAATTTGATAACCTTGGAAATATTGAGAAAAGTCAAATAGAGGAGGCAATATATGCCATGATTTCTACATTCAAGAAAACTCCTCTAGAAATTTCCAACTCAATATCTAAGAGTATATATGATAGAGTTAAGTAGAAATGGCATTATTGTTTAGAAAATAAGAAGAAAATTAGGGAAACATCCCTCACTCAAGTTATTTTAGAACTTAGAAAGGCACAAATGTTTAAAGCCATAAAGAAATATGTCTTGAGATTTGTACCTAAATATAGAGCATTTAGCATATTACAAAACAACATAGAGGATGTTGTAAAGAAGACCATACGAATGTGGAAACTTATATATGGACTAGCCACAACCAAAGAAGGTGAAAAATAACCTATTGAGGTAGAAGATGATGAAGAGGATAAAAATGAAGAGGGAGGCACTGATATGAATATTGATAATCAGGCAATAGCTAATGAAGAGCAACAACCACATCAGAATGTAGAAGATATACAAATGCTGAGTACCAGTCCTCCACAGGTAATAAGTGCAAATACTAAAACTATTATAGTAAAGGATGTTTCTAATTCTATTTCTTAGAACATCAATCCCCTAATGGGGGAAGATTTGAAAAGGATACTTGATCAATCCACACTACAAGCCAAGTTATGTGACAACCTTGTATTGGTAAGTATTGATGAAATTTAGAAGTCAGAATCTATGACTACAGGGGAGGAAGTGAAAACACAAGAAACAACTAGATTCACTCCTCAAGTCACAAGTACACCACACTTAGTTTCATATCAAAGGAAGGAGACAATAGGATGCACTATCAGTACACCCATGGAAAGCACTCTAGTCTCACAAAATGTTTAAGAACCTGAAAAAGATAGGGATGAGATAGTTGGAGAAGATAAGGTGGAAACACCAATTAATGATGGGATACCAAGTCAAACATGCTAGGTAGATGTACTTACACCTTCAACACAAATTCAAGGTGCAATTGTAATAAAAAAGGCAGAAAAGGACAAGCCTAAAGAAACAAGATTAACATCCAAGACCAAGGAGCTAGAAGCAATACAAGCACTAATAACATTACCAAAATCTAGAACTCCTAGTAAAACTCTTCATAGGCTAAGCAAAAATGTAACATCTTTGCAATTCTTAGTGCTGAGTCCTAGCTCATCTAAGGTAGAAGAGGTAATAAGTTATGGAGATGTTAGCCTAGATGAAGAAATTGTTTTGCCTAAGTTTGACTATGCAGCAATCACAATTGAGTAGATGGGTATTCTTTAAGAGGCACTAACAAGAAAGAAACATCAAGAACTACTCAGAAGAAAGCACAGGTAGAAAAAAGTTTTGATTGAGATCAAAGATATTTTCTTGGATCCATTCAGTCTAGCTACTCAAGATCAAACAAAGCCAATCATTGAACAATTGACCAACATAGTGGAAAAAGTAAGTAATACAAACTTGGATACTAATGTCAAATTGTTAGAATGGTCTGAGAAGAAATTTCAAACTAAAGTAAATGAGAAGATATCTAGTGAGATTGCACTAACACAAGTTGCATTGGAAACTAAGATAGATAGTATGAAGAAGGTACTAGAGAAATTTTTCTCTTTGTACACCAAACTGTGTAATCCTACACTCTTCACACAGGAGATAAGGAATCACATCCTTAGATTGGAAAGTCAAATGTACTCATCAAGAGCTAAATTTCCCATGACTCCAAATCAAAGTGAGAAACACTTTAGAACCCTATGGCAAACCCAAAGTTAGTTAGCAATATTACATGCAGATGAAGCCAACATAAGGGCTAAACTAATCAACATCTAGTCGTCATTGACTCCTCACATGGAGCTTCTACAAAAGGAGCTAGGCTATCCAAAAACACTTATGAAGAAATACCCCAATCTTTCTACATTAGATGGCCTAGTACACCTTGCTGCTGAGATGGCCATCCAAATTAAGTCTTTGGAGGTAGAATGTGATAATTGGGATGTAGTTCTTAAGATTATTCTTGATGTCCATAAATCCTTTTTAGAAAAAAACACTATTAGTGTATAACCCATTGACATCAATGTCAAAAAGGAGGAGTAAGAGCTATGGGGGAGCAATAATGAGATAATAAGAGAAAAGGGAGAGAAAGAGTAGAAAATAGAAAACAGAGAAAGAGTATCAAAAGTTGAGGTAAATCTACTCAACATGAGAATTTTTTTGATATAGGATACAATACAAAATAGATCAAACAACTCAGGGGGAGTTATAAGATTTTGAGGTATAAATCATGTTGAAATTTTTTAATATTTTGAAATTTTGTATAGAAGCTGAATATGAGTTTATGTTATGCTCATAAGAATAAGAGTATTAATGCATGATCAAGTTTTTTTGACACTCATGTCAAAGGGGGAGATTGTTAATCTCATATTGGTTTTGACTAGTGAGTGTCTATACACTTAAGCCATTTACTTAGTTCATGCTGAACAAGTAACATATGCCAAGCATAGCATATAAGTTAGTACATGCCAAGTAAATAGTGAGTGCTAAGTCACACATATGCCAACTCACTCAAGTGCTGGGCAAACAATATATGTCGAATGATTTAGGAGTCAAGCAAGAAGTGCATGTTGAGTCATTCAGATGATGAGTGACAACATTAAAGTTAGTATGTGCCAAGAACCAAAGACTTCAGATGTTGAGTAACACAGTTTTTTCATAATTTTTTGAATTGGCACAAACTACTGTGTAAACCATATTTGAGCCAACTTAAAGATTGAATTACGATATTTTGGTGATAAGGACAAATCTTAAGTTGGAATCCCTATGCATTACATGCACCCAATCAAGTAAAGGGAATGTTTAAGTGACAATATGGATGAATCACATTCATTGATTCATACCTAACCCTAAGTCACCTAGGTCTTCTTAAGGAGGATAAATGCTAAATTTATTAACATGATGAGTGAGAAAGAGAATGAATGAATAATCAAGGAGAGTTTTGCATGTGCAAATCAAGACATTTATGGTGACTAAGGCATTATGATCTAAATTGTAATGCAGAATTAGTTAACAGAGAATAGAGGAAAGAGACAATAAACATCAAAGAGAAATTTGATCAAGAAGGATTAAGTACACAATAGAATAGAGGTGATCTATCATCAAGCATCAAAGTGCTAACCATGGGATCATTGTTGAGACATTCTAATAGGTGAATCAGTTAAATCTCTTAACAGAGTAGTCCTAACAGGGTGTATTGAAATCCTCTAACAAGGTGCTTACTTAATTGTGAGTTGAAGTCCTTTAATTAGGAACACTTTTAATAGGGTGTTAAAATCCTTTAATAGGGTGAGACCTAACAGTCTTTGTAAGCCTTTAATAAAGTAGACATGTCACAGAGTAAATCATGGTTCATGATCAAACATTGTAACCTTCATTGGATACACTTTATTATTGTAGTAGTGAAGATTTATGGGTGTCATCCCCACCCTATTTTTACCTTCTCATTGAAGGGTTTCTGGGTAATCATAAATTGTGTCATATGTGTGAATGCTTACTTGTTTACATGCTTTAGATGTATATTTTTGGCATGGTATTTCAGTTTACTTATTGAATATCTGAGATGGATGTGTGGCGAATATTTTATGGGTCAAAGTTTAAAGCACTAATTCACCCCCCCTTTAGAATTTTACCTTTCCTATTGTAATTCCAACATTAACAACTTATGAAATGAGTCCATTTGTAAATTCTATTCCTCCTTGAACCTAGTTAACAATGATTGGTGTAATACTACAAGTTCATGTCTCCATTCCTCCAATTGTTTGACTTACCCTCATTGTCTTTAATGGAAGGAAAACATGGATGATCAGTAGAGGCAGATGCCTTTAATTTTTCTTCCATCTTTTGATTCTCTTGATGAATATAACTTAAATTCCTTGTAACAATGTCAATGAAATCAATGTGGTCTTTATTTGTGGGCAGCATCTAGATCTCTTTTAGTGGCTTCAAAGAGTTTATTTAATTCATATCTAGAGGGGCCCCATTTCCTCTCTATCTTTAAAAGTATGTCGTTTCCTTTAACAAAGAAATCCAACATATTATTACATTCTTCAAAAAAATCATCACATTTGGCCAAAATAAGATTTATCCTATAAGAAAGAATATATTCCAAAGTCTTAAAGACAAAGTCCTTATGATCAACATTTGGGGTCACCTTTTTTTCTAATCTCCTTCAATATCAACAACTGGAGTTTTATGAACCACAATGGCATTAGTATTTTCAGTAGGCTTTAAATCATTCAACTCCTTTTCCAATATTCTTGTCTTCACATACATTTTTTTTATTGTTGAATTCATTTAAATTTTTCTTCTTCATACTTCTTTGATCAATTCTTGCATATTTTTGATCTAAGCTTAATTAAACATGGATTCATGTATCAACTAAGTTGCTAAAAGCATATGGTCTATGTCATCTACAATTTGCACCATTCTTTCTTCTCCCTTGGATATATCAATCATCATAGGATTATTTTATTTAAATCTAACCCAAGTAGCAAGGTTTATGTATTTAGACCATACCCTATCCCTTCAACTTTGTCAAGTGATTCAAACTCTGATACAAAGGTTGAGTCTTATTGTTTCCTAACTTGATCTAATAAAAACAATCCCTTTTATGTTAAACTATGAAGTATAAAGATGTCACTCTTCCTTACCATTTCCCTTGCTTCTTCCTCAGTGCATGAAATATCATCTAAATGTAGTTCTTCCATCATTTTTTAAACAACTGAGGCATGTTGAGACTCATCAACACCTTCAAGTCTTTTGTTCTTTCTTTCCTCAAAAGCCCTCATTTTATATCTTATCCAAAAGTTCTTGAATTCTTGTTTTTTGTGTAAAATTATCTTCTTCGATGAATCTAAGAGAAATATCCTCCCTTTCATCCTCTACATCAATTGGATCATCTATTTCCATAGTTTGATCATACTAGCCATGCTTCTCCTCATAAAACTTTAGAGGTGGCTTTGATGATTCAACATTTTTGTTTTCCTTCATTCTTTTCAAAATATTAATGATTTATGATTATCCTTTATCATATGAACCTTAATAGGACACCAAAGGGGTACTACTCTCTTCTTTCAATTGAGTCATGAAGGAAGAAGGGTCAGGACTTGATCCTTCTATGCTTAACTTTATCTTTTTGGCTTGAGGAGGTGGGGGAGGTGCATGTTCAACCTTCTTTCCTTTCTCCTACTCAGTATTTTGCTGGTACAAATTTTCAAAGTTTTTGATACATTTATCAATCCTAAGAGTTTTCATATCTTCTTCAAGATGAAATTGAGGCAAACCCTTACTTAATCTTTGACCTTCTATTCTTGACAAGGCATTCTACTTTTTCAACCTTTGGTATGCCTCTTGTAAATCATCAGAGTTTCTGATAATATCTATTGGAATGTTCAAAATGGGAAGAGTACGTCTAAGAGGGGGTGGGGTGGGGGGGGGGGGGTGTGAATCAAAAGTATCACACCTTTAACCTTAATCCTTAAAAAAAATTAACTGAATGTAAACTGCATGCTTGTAAATACATCAAATAACCATAAAGTAAACACATGCAAGTAAACACATGACACCAGAATTGGTAACCCATAAAACCTCTAGGAATAAGAAGGTAAAATTGGGGTGGGGATGATACCCACAAAAATCACTGCAACAATAAATGTTTGACCACTTCTGATGGTCTGCCATGAAAGGCCTACCTTGTTAAAGGCTTTACATTGTGTCAATAGTGACCTAGTTAGGGGATTTATGAACACTTTACATGAAGTGTCACCCTATTAAAGGATTTAGTCACCTCTTTTAATAATCTACAAAATAGCTATTAAGCTAACCTATCAACATAGGATTTTCACTATCTAATAAAATGGCTAGAAAGTATTAGGACTCTTTGACTTGATTGCTTACAATCTTCAATTACTGATTTTAGGCACTTGGTCTACTCCTTCTGATCTTGATCCTCTGAGATCTGATATCTGATCATTTCTCTTGTCCCTTGTATTGTTTTGATCATCTAGATATGTAGTTATGCCTTGTTCCTCTAAGTCTTTCTTACTTCACTCTAAATTTCACTATAGTCTCCCCATACACTGTTCTCATCCACATACACAATGGGGTTTTTGTCCTCCTTTTAAATATTGTGAAGACTTAGGGTTAGGTATGGATCTACGATCCATATTGAATCTTAAGTTCTCACTCATTCATTGCATTTTTCTCATTGGTTGCATGCCTTCTCCATTTTCCTAATTGTTTGCATTCTGATCACATAGGAAATGCAAAAGATTCAATCTTATCCTTGTTATCCTTCAAAATCCTTCTATGTCAACTCTAAAAATGGTTTACATCTGAGTTTGTGAGGGCATAAACTCATATGCTGATTCTGTGTTACTTGGCACATACTGGACTATTGGTGCTCAACACATGCACTATCCTAGTTTGCTGGGCACCTATTACATTCTATCTTGCTCAACACCTGTATAATTCTGGATCACTCAGAATATGATGCACTCTAATTTGCTTGGCATCAACTGTGACTTGACACCTATATATCACTCATCATCTATTGCTTACTCAACACCTAAAGTCACTCGACACTTGTTGAAATATTGGCTCGACACACACTATGACTCGACATACATAGTGTACTCGACTTCAATGTAAAAAGTGGTTAAGTGTGTTGACACTCAAATTTCAAAACCATTCTAAGACCAAAAATCTCCCCCTTTGACATAAGTGTCAAAAATACTTAACTATGCATTACTAATCTGTCCTTATGAGTACCTTATCCACAAAATTTCAAAATTTGTTCAAAACTTGTTCAAAGTATGTTGTTACTCCCCCTGAGCTGATTGTGCCTTGACATTCTTGAAACCAAAATTTTGTGTACCTTATACTCTTTATCTTTTGCCTTGTTCCTATATTCTGTACTTGTGATCTGTATCTTCCATATGATTGCCAAAATTTTTGTATCTCCTCATTTTTGCTATAAAAAATTTATAGTATTCTCCCCCTTAGTTATATCAAACTATTATATTTCCCTTATATCTCCCCTAAAACATATATCTCCCCCTTTTTGACACTAATGTTAAAGGGTTCTAAGGAGTAATACCATACTTAGCCAAAAATTTACTATTTACCTCCATTATTGTTTTCAGAGTTGCATCCCAATTATCCAAAGAAATGTCAAGTGACTTGTGCTAGATAGAAGTCTCTGTAGCAAGGTGTATAAGTCCATCAAGTGTAGAAAGATTAGGATCTTTCTTTAGAACTGTTTCTACATATACTTGCTCCTTGTGGAGGACTTCCAAATGTGGGGTGATAAAGGATTGATTTTTCATCAATATAGTCTTTATATTGGCTTCCTTTGTTGTGAGTACAACTAAGTCCCTTTAAGTGTGAAGCGATTGTGCAAAATGCTTCTCACTTTGAGCTAGATCCTTTGGCAGTTGCATGCTAGAAATTTTCAAATTTCTTTCCAAGCTCATTATTCTTTGACTTGTTTCATGTGTGAAGTTGGAAAAATCACACAGTTTTCTATACAATGAGAAAATGTTCTCGAGTACAACTTTGACCTTGTCTATTTTCTTGGCCAACTCAACTTGTTCAAGTGCTATTCCACTTGATATCTTCTCATTTACTTTCCCCTAAAATTTTCTTTCTGACCATTCCATGAGTTTAGCATTAGTATCTTGGTCTTCATTGGTCACCTAGTCAAATATATCAAATAGTTGCTCTATTATTGGCTTTGCTTCATCTAGTGGTTGCAAGCTAAAGGCATCCATAAAGATGTCCTTAATCTCATGTAGTGCTTGCTTGTGTTTGAACTCTTTCTTGAGTATTTTCTGCCTCATCCTTCTATCTAATGCATTTTGCATTTCATTTATTTGCACCATTGTGATGGTCTTGGAGTCATAGGAAGGTATTAGAATGTCTTCATCTAGTTTAGGGTCTCCATAGTGAAGTACCTTGGCCACTCTGGTTGAGCTCAAGCTTGGAGTTGAGATTTACAAAGGTGTGACTTCAGTGCTCAGCTTGTGAAGGGTCTTTATAGGAGCACCAATTTTTGGTAGTTCTACCAATGTTTGAATGGAATCTTGCTCCTTTTCTTTTGAGGTATCCTCCTTCTCATATGACTTTCCTTCCACTGCACTCAGCTTTTGCAATGTATCCCCTGCTACTGGAGGTTGTGGAAGCATCAAAGTTTTAGTGCTAGTAGCTTTATAGGTGAAAGGTGGTTCTTGTGTTTCCACCTTTTCTCTTTGTGGTTCTGCTACTACCTTTTGTAGCTCATTAACACTTACTAATATAGGGCTTGCACATAACTGTGCCTTAAGATTAGATTGGTGAAGGATCTTGGAGAGATCCTTTGCAGTTAGGGGATTAATGTTCTGAGCTGATTTATCAAGAACATCCTCAATAGTTATTATATTTGCAGGTGTGATGGTTATATGAGGTGGACTAGGAGGTGGCATTTATGTGTCTTGCACACTCTATTCTTCTTCTTCTTGTTATTCAGCTATTGCCATATCTTCTTTTTGTGTTCCTTCCTCCTCACCTTTTTCTTTATCCTCTTCAAATTTCTTATCTTCCTCCTCTTTCTTCTTTTCTTCTTTAGCTCTTGTTATTGCTTCCTTTTGCTTCTCTTCCTCTCATTTGTTCTCTTCTATTTTCTTTTCCTCTATCTTTTCTTTAACACTAGTTTTTGCCTTATTTGCTTCCTGTACCTTGTCATCAATTATCTTATAAATTGTTTTCCACAATTGTGTGGATTTATTTACTACATCCTCAATCTTGTTTTGAAGGATATTGAAGGCTCTATACTTAGGTGCAAATTTTCCACCATGTTTCTTATTAGCCTTTGTTATTTGAACTTTTTTCATATCAGGCTTTACTTGAGCTAGGGTAGATTCTTTGATCTCCCTTTCCATTTTCAGACAATAATGCAATTTATTCTCAACTATCTCATATAGTTCCTTGGGCATAGTATTGTCAAGTTCTAGAGGTATGTTTTTGAATTCTGTCATCATGGCACACACATGTCCCTCTATTTTATTTTTCTCTTCCCTACTGAGATTATTAAAATCAAGAGTCTTTAAATCATTTAAATCTACATTCTTAACCTTTTTTATAGATTTGATCAACTACAGACTTTGGAGGATGACTTACTACTCTAAATTGGTTGTGGTCCTCTGATTCTATTCTTTCTTCATCATCTGTATCTGGATGTGCCACATAATTTCTTCTCTTCTTTGGCTCTTTAGCAGGCTGTTCATTGGCCTTCTTTTTCTCTTTTGATTGTTCCTTGGCCTTTTGTGTGGAGGCCCTTGTAGTAGCCCTTGTTGTTGGATCTGGCTTAGTGACCTTCTTAGGTTTGGCCTGAGCTGGAGGCTATGTTTTTTCCTTTCTCTTCTTTTGCTCAGCAAGTGTAGGCACTTCCTTGACTTTTTCTTCCTCGAAAACTTCCTCCTTATCTTCTCCTAACCCTTGGGTCAACTCTATTGGGCCTTGCCCTTGCTCTTCTTCTTCTTCACTTTCTCCTTCTACTACTTCTTCTTCTTCACCACTTGCTTCTCCTTCAATGCTTACTCCAAATTTCTTCTTTATTTTCTTTATTATTTTATCTTTCTTCTTGATAATAGAAGCTATCTTTAAGTTTGTTTCAACCTTTGATTTGACAACATCATATATTCCAAAGTGAGGAGCCTTCTTGTCTATCTCTTCTACAAGCAATGTTGTGATTGTTGTTGAGGCTTCATCTATATTAAGCTCATATCCAAATGGCCTTAGCCATCTTACTCTTGGTATGGCTGCCTAGATGTAGGTGTTGTCAATGTCAACCAAGAAGCATATGTCATTTATGTGCTTTTCCACTAGGGAAACTAGTATTCTAACCCTTTTCTTCATGGATTTCTTAAAATCTTCAAAGTAACTTGTCATTTGTGCCTTAAAATTGTCACCCATCTGATCAATGAACTCATTGATTTGTGTAATTGAAATTTTGTTAGGGTTCCAATTCACCTTTCCTATAGAAGGGAACTCTTCCATAACATAAAAGAATATACACATAAGAACTGAACCAAATTTACATTGAGCACCTTTCGATCTTCTTATTGCTCCTAGGTTTTCATTAATTTTCTGCAACATAAGTTTTGACTGGTCATATGTGTGATCTTTCTTCATTAGTTTGTAGGCTACATCAACAACTATGCATGACACACTATTCAATTTTCTGGATTGATAAAATTTGTGGGATATTATTCTCACAAAAAAATCTAGAAGAGGATCAGTGACAGTGTCAATAGTCATATCCCTCTTATTCCATTTGGCCCCAATATTCCTTTTAATGATTTCCTTGGAATCACTGCCGAAGGTCTTAGGCCGATCAAGGGTTGGAAAACCTATAACCCTGTGCACTATCCTTTTTGTGATCTTTACTAGTCCTATTTCTAGCCATAAACACCCCTTGTGAATTCTACTCAAAACAATCCATATCCATTCATTTTTGAATCTTGTAGGATAAACTAGGACATTAGTTAAACCCTTCTTCTCAATAATTTGGAATTTGTCCTTCAAAGTCTTGTTCTCACATAGTTTTTCATAGGCTTGGAATATTTCTAGATCTCCTATTGCACCTATCTTGTAGTTATAACATTTCCTCACATCTTGCACCATGACAACTTTTGGTGGGATAATGGATAATGTGCTAGTTGGGTCATTTCTTTAGGTGACTTTAGGGATTGGCATAAACTCAAGTTGTTTGACCTCATTGCTAACCAACTAAACCTCATGACCCTCCTTTCCTTTGGGGTTTCTTGAGCAGAAGACATTTTATCAAACTAGGGTTTACATATATTAAAAACTTTAATTCTGTGTAGCTCAACACTTGGTAAATACCTTTAAATTGATGAATTTGTGTTGAATTGCTATTGAAATCCATGCAAATGGATATTAGGTTGTTGCTTGATTGCTTCTTCACTCTTCTTGTCTTTGCTCTATGTTGGAATGGCATGAAAATGATCAAAATTTGACCTTATACCTATCAAAATCTAGCATTAAATGCTTCATGCATACAACTGTAAACTCGACACTTAAAGGTTTCACCATGACTTGGCTCCCATTGTATTTCATTTACTTAGCTTCCACTAGTTCTTCACTTCACTCGGCTCCAACTATCAACTTGGTTGCTATTAGAAACTCGACATCCATTAGAGCTTTACTTGGCATCCAAGGGTAATTCAACATCTTCTTCAAAATTTTACTTGGCATCTTTTCTCATGTTGATTTCTTCCTTGCAGTACTTCTTTTTCTTGGGATTGATGTATGATATAGCTTTGTATATTGGTCCCATACACCTTTCTTTCACTTAGTTGGATGAAGTGTGATCACTTAACCTTTTGGGTGAAGTGATCTCTCCATCTAATGTGTTGCACTCATCTTTCTTTTTCCAAGTCTTATTCATTTTCCCTCTTATTTGTTCAACATCAACCTTCTCTTTTCCTTTGTTGACTTCTGACTTGGGTGCTTTTGACTTTGTTGGGCAGTTCCTGCTGATATGTCCAATCTTCAAGTAACTAAAACATGTAGTTTGACTCAACCATCTACTATAATTTCCTCTAAAATGTTTCCTTATGTAGTTTTCAGGAATGTGTCCATACTCCTAAAAATAGTGATAGCTATACCTAGTGTTGTAATCCCAGTTGTAGTGATGACCATGGTTGTTTCCTCTTATAGGCTGATTAGGTGTCCACATAGGCTTTGATCTGAATTCAAATGCTCTATGTCCATATTTTTTTTAGTTGTAGTAGTGACCTTCAAATCTTGGTGTCCTCATGGTCTTGGTTTTGCATTCATGTAGTTAATGTCCTTATTTCTTGCACTTGTGACAAAACCTTTCATTGGTAGGCTTATCATGTTGATGACCATTCTTTCTACTACACACTGTTGGAAATATTCAAGATATAACAGTTTACTGAGAGGGGAGGGGTGAATCAGTAAACATAAAATCTTAAATCAATTCATATTAACCAGTAAAATATTTAATCATCTAATCTGCAGTATGTAAACATTCATAACACATAAGCACAGAGATTTTGGTGACCCAGAAACCTTCCAAAATAGAAAGTAAAACTGGGGTGGGGATGAAACCCACAAATCTTCTTTACTGCAGTAGGAAGTTAGCCGATTAAGGCATACAATGATCACTTCTAGTGATCTGCCCTGTTAGGAGCATAAAGGATTGTTATATCCACCTTGTTAAAGGATTTGAAACATACTTCATAAGTATGCACTCTGTTAGGAGATTTAGTACAAAGACTGTTATGTCTACCCTGTTAAAGGATTTATAAAAACTGATTCACCTGTTAGAATGAAACAGTGGATCTGAATACAACTGATTGCTGATAAGATCTGCTATGCTCTGATTGTCCTTGATATGACAGATAAAACATTTCTGCTTCAATGCTGACCTTGCTGAAAACCTTCAAAATTCAGCTTACATGCTTTCGCACACATTCTTCACATACTTTGCATATATCACACACACTCTTTGAATGATACAATACATTACATATATATACCATCCAAGTTAAAATTACATGCAATGGTCGGCTGAATAAAAGTAGACAAAATTTAACTGAGTTGGCCAAATAGCAAAACAAACTCGGTAGAACAAACTTCTTTGTTTACCGACTGAGCTCGGTTAACACTGAGTCCTATGTTAACCGACCAAACTTGGTTAACACTGCATCCGTCTTTACTCGGTGAATATTGAGTTCTTAATTAACCGATCGAACTCGGTTAATGCTGAGTTCTTAGTTAACCGACTGAACTCGGTTAATACTAAGTTCTAGTTTAACCGACTGAACTCGGTTAACATTGAGTTCTATGTTAACCGACTGAACTCAGTTAACACTGAGTTCTTCTTTACTCGGTTAATACTGTGAGAAAAGTGTTGTCACTAATGGAAAATAACTTTATGCCAACAATCTCCCCCTTTGGCATTAGTGACAAAAATAATTATGTATCAAAGTTTATGTACAGAAATTGACATACATTTCAAAAGTTTCCAAATTTGTAGATCTTATTAGATGTATGTCTCCCCCATACAATATGCACAATATTTACAGATCAATACATATATCTTTGCACGGATAGCTCTGAAGTTTTGAAGTTCTGTCTCCCCCTTTTTGACAATAATGCCAAATAAGATATATTTGCATTGAGATTTCAAAATGAGAAAGAAATTCTGAATGTACCTTGAGAATAAGAGCCAAAGTCTTATCCCAATTTTCTTGCAAAATTTTGCTGGAGGAGAGTGCAATTTGAATTTCTGCAGAAAGTTCAATCATATGATCTGCAACTGAGAAATTGTTGTCATGAATCAATGTTCTGGAATGAGCAATATGCTTTTGCATTGAAGTCATGATAGGAAGAATCATATTCTGGATATCTATGAGAGTAGACCTGATTCTTGCTTCCTCTCTCAGCAATTCTGCCTGTTTCTCTGACAAAAATCTTATTTTATGATGATGGGATGAACTTGTACTGAGGTCAGATTGCAGCACTTGGGCACTGACCTTCATATCCTCATCAATTTTATTCAACTTTTCTTTTATATCCTTGGTATACTTAGTAACATCACAGAGTTTTCCAAAAAGTGAAGTTACATTATTAAAAGAATTCTCAAAATTATTCAAAATTGTAGACAATTCTACCTGATTTAATGCAATATGCTGAGCAATGTGCTCAAGCACCTTATTGTCAAATTTCTTCTCTGCCTTTTCAATCAACTTTTCTTGGCCGGAGGTATCCTCATTGAATTTGTTTACAGCCTCTTCCAACTGAATCAAAATGTGTTGAGTAGAATCTACTTCAACACCTATAGCCTCTGTTATAATATTTTTAGCACTCTCAATGATGCTATATTCCAGATCTCTTTCATGCCGTAGCTGTTTCTGCCTAGCCTTCTGCTCTAATAGCTGACTGAGCATTCTCATTTCATCAACTGATGCTGTATCAAGATCTATTTTAGGAAGAATAATGTCCTTATCCAAATCAATTTCCTCATCCAGTGTCTTGCTGAAAAACATGTATCTTTTTGCTTTTCCAGCAAAGACTTCATCTTGACCCTTGTGAACTGAGACTATAGTTGATGAGGCAGGGCTGGCTGATAAGACTGGAATAGGACTATGTATAGGAAGACTAAGAGATGTGCAAATGGTATCAAAAATTGATGTTGCTGTACAGGATGGAGTGGAAGAGCTAATAGTTGCCAAAATTTGATTAAGAGAAGTCAAAATTGTAGTATCTGTAGGTACACTTATTATACATTCTGCAGTAGAGGTTGATGTGCATGATGAACTTACTGCAGAGACTGATGGAGACTCGGTTAATGAAGTTTTGTTACATCCAACCAAAATTGGTAAAGTATTGAACCATCCTGGAGTCAGAGTGTATCTATAATACTAATTTGATCCATCTTCTTCCTTTGGAGCTGCATAAGATAAATCTTGGAAGATGCAGTTCCAATGTTTCTTATATGAATACTAATTGGAAATGGTAGAGTCACCCATCTCTTGAGTGACACTCCTATCTGACTTATCTTGTTCGGTAGATTTTGGAATCCATTGCTGCTTCATTTGCTTTCGAATGTTATCTGCTTTGATTTTCTTTTCATCTTCAATTCTTTTGATATTCATGCAATTTTTGGCTATATGACCGAGTTCTGTACATGTATAGCACCTTACAGTTGTGTCCTTTTTTCTTAGGTGATGTCTGGCACAATTCATGCCAGTATGTCCATACTCTCCACAATAGTGACATCTGCACCAGGTATTGTAGTCCCATCCGAATATGGCTTTGACAACTTGTTCAGCTAGATTGAATGATTTGGATTTGCACTGGAATGCCTTGTGACCATGCTTTTTGCATTTGTAACAATTGCCTTCAAATTTTGGTTTTTCTTTACACTCATTTGCCTTGTGACCATGCTGATTGCAGTTGAAGCACTTACCATTGAATTTTGCTTTCCCATTGCTCCAGCATTTGTTTGATGTATGACCTATCTTGCCACAATGATTACAAGTGGATCTTTTATTCCTTTGTTCACCTTGCTTGGAGGATTCACCAGCTTCTTTGTATCCAAGACCAGCTTTGCTTGTTTGTCTTTGAAGATTCTGCTCATTCAATTGATTTACGTCTACCTGAGATTTCATCATCCTTTCATTGACTTGCCTTTCAGAGATTAGGTCATTTTCCAAGCTTTCATTGATTTGTCTTTCTGATCTCAAGTCATTCTGTAGACTTTCATTTTGTGCTCTGAGAATCCTGATCTCTTCATTTGCATTGGTGAGTTGGTCTATGAGATCTTCATACTGATGAGTTTGATTGTGGATTTCATGACTTCTATTCTCCAGTTCTTCTTGTGCTTTGTTTCTTTGATCCAAAGCTTCACATAGCCTGATTGACTGTATTTCTTGTTCTCTCTTAAGCTTTCTTACCTCTTCTTGCAGAGATCCATTCTTTTCTAGAAGTTCTTTGATTACTTGGTCAACTTCTTCTGAATTGCTTGATGGTAACATGTCTTCAATCTTCACTTCAACATACTGATGATCATTCATTTGTTTTGCAAGATCCTTTCTTCTTTTTAGGGATTGAGAAAGATGTTCCTTTGCTTCTTTAAGTTGAACCATGGCCATTTCAAGATCTAACTTTTCATTTTCTATAACTTTCTCCAATCTGAATATCTCCATTGACTTTGATCTTTGCTCAAGCTGTCAAGCTATGTCCTGAGAACCAAGTTAGCTCTGATACCAATTGTTGGAAATATTCAAGATATAACAGTTTACTGAGAGGGGAGGGGTGAATCAGTAAACATAAAATCTTAAATCAATTCATATTAACCAGTAAAATATTTAATCATCTAATCTGCAGTATGTAAACATTCATAACACATAAGCACAGAGATTTTGGTGACCCAGAAACCTTCCAAAATAGAAAGTAAAACTGGGGTGGGGATGAAACCCACAAATCTTCTTTACTGCAGTAGGAAGTTAGCCGGTTAAGGCATACAATGATCACTTCTGGTGATCTGCCCTGTTAGGAGCATAAAGGATTGTTATATCCACCTTGTTAAAGGATTTGAAACATACTTCATAAGTATGCACTCTGTTAGGAGATTTAGTACAAAGACTGTTATGTCTACCCTGTTAAAGGATTTATAAAAACTGATTCACCTGTTAGAATGAAACAGTGGATCTGAATACAACTGATTGCTGATAAGATCCGCTATGCTCTGATTGTCCTTGATATGACAGATAAAACATTTCTGCTTCAATGCTGACCTTGCTGAAAACCTTCAAAATTCAGCTTACATGCTTTTGCACACATTCTTCACATACTTCGCATATATCACACACACTCTTTGAATGATACAATACATTACATATATATACCATCCAAGTTAAAATTACATGCAATGGTCGGCTGAATAAAAGTAGACAAAATTTAACTGAGTCGGCCAAATAGCAAAACAAACTCGGTAGAACAAACTTCTTTGTTTACCGACTGAGCTCGGTTAACACTGAGTCCTATGTTAACCGACCGAACTTGGTTAACACTGCATCCGTCTTTACTCAGTTAATATTGAGTTCTTAATTAACCGACCGAACTCGGTTAATGCTGAGTTCTTAGTTAACCGACTGAACTCGGTTAATACTAAGTTCTAGTTTAACCGACTGAACTCGGTTAACACTGAGTTCTATGTTAACCGACTGAACTCGATTAACACTGAGTTCTTCTTTACTCGGTTAATACTGTGAGAAAAGTGTTGTCACTAATGGAAAATAACTTTATGCCAACACACACATTAGAGGTATGTCCCTTTTTGCCACAAAAATGACAAGTAGGTTTAGTATTCTTACCTTTTTTTCTCCTTTCTTCTACAGTCTTGGATGATTCTCCTTGCTCAGTGCTAGTGTAACCAAGTCCTAAAGTATCATTACTAGCTCTTAGTGATTTTAGTAGTTGCTCAAAGTACTTGATAGCCTCATTAGGTTTGTTGAATCTCTTTGCTATCTCTTTTCTCTTTTCAATTCATTCTACAATTGATCATTTTATATCTTCAATGTGTAAATCTCAATGTCCTTCATGTTTAGCTCATGATGAGCATTAATCATCTGGCTTAAGGTGTCTAATTGCATGTTTGAGATCCTTTTAAACTCAATTGTCTTCTCCTCCAGTCTATTGGTAATATTTCTCTTGTCATCTTCTATCATGGCTTTGTCTTCAAAGGCTCTCTTCTTTTTTTTAGTCTTTTCACAAAGTATTATGGCTTGTGACTCTTTTTCAAGCTTGAGTATTTTGATTTCTTCATCTTCTGCTCTATTTTTCTCCATCAGTTATGCTATTGCTGCATCAAATTCCTTGGAATCTCCATTTGAAAATACTTGTGTGGTATCAATATCCTTGTAGTGTATGTCATTTTCAGCTATGGCTATCTCCTTCCTTCTTTTTAAGGACTTTCTCAATTCTTCTCTACCTTCTTTCACTTTGTGTAGAGCGAGGTGCACATCAATCACTTGATTGTCTATGATCTTCCCAAGTTTGAAGATTTCCATCTTCAAACCTTTTCTCTAAGCTATTATGATTCTCCTTGTGAGAACCAGTGCTTTGATACCAATTGTTGGAATGTTCAAAATGGGAAGAGTACTTCTGAGAGGAGGGGGGGCGGGTGAATCAAAAGTATCACACTTTTAACCTTAATCCATGGAAACAATTAACTGAATGTAAATTGAATGATTGTAAATACATCAAATAACCATAAAGCAAACACATTCAAGTAAATGCATGAGACTAGAATTGGTAACCTAGAAACCCTCCAGGAATAAGAAGGTAAAACTGGGGTGGGGATGATACCCATAAAAATTACTGTAGCAATAAATGTTTGACCACTTCTGATGGTCTACCCTATGAAAGGCCTAACTTGTTAAATGCTTTACACTATGTCAATAGTGACCTAGTTAGAGGATTTACAAACACTTTACATGAAGTGTCACCCTGTTAAAGGATTTAGTCACCTCTTTAAAGGATCTACAAAATAGCTATTAAGCTAACCTATCAACATAAGATTTTCACTATCTAATACAATGGCTAGAAAGTATTAGGAATATTTGACCTAATTTCTTACAATCTTCAATAGCTGATTTTAGGTACTTTATCTACTCCTTTTGATCTTGATCCTCTAAGATCTAATATCTAATTGTGTCTCTTGTCCCTTGTACTATTCTGATCAACTGGATATGTAATTGTTGCTCTGTTCCTCTAAGTCTTTCTTACTTCACTCTAAATTTCACTATAGTCTCCCCATACACCATTCTCATCCACATACATAATGGGGTTTTTGTCCTTCTTTTAAAGATTGTGAAGACTTAGGGTTAGGTATGGATCTACAATCCATATTGAATCTTAAGTTCTTGCTCATTCCTTACATTTTTCTCATTGGTTGCATGCCTTCTCCATTTTCTTGATTGGTTGCATGCTGATCACATAGGAAATGCAAAAGATTCGATCTTATCCTTGTTATCCTTTAAAATTCTTCTATGTCAGCTCCAAAAATGGTTTACATCTGAGTTTGTGAGGGCACAAACTCATATGCCGATTCTGTGTTACTTGGCACAAAGTGGACTACTGGTGCTCGACACATATACTATCCTAGTTTGCTCAGTATCTATTACATTTTGTCTTTCTTGGCACCTGTATAATTGTAGCTCACTTGGCATATGAAGCACTTTGACTTGCTCGGCATCAACTATGACTTGGTACCTATATGTCACTTGATATCTATTGCTTACTCGGCACCTAAAGTCACTCAACACCTATTGAAATACTGGCTCAACACACACTGTGACTCAACATACATAGTGTACTCAGCTTCACTATAAAAAGTGGTTAAGTGTGTTGACACTCAAATGTCAAAACTATTCCATGACCAAAATATCATCTTCCATGTTCAACTGATGTGCATACCTAGCCTTTATGGTCCTAATTTTTTCTTCAAGATCATAATCTTTAACTTTTCCCCGGACTAGCTAGTACCTATTCATGAGGTAATCTTGAACTTCTTGGATCATGTTTTACCCAACTATATAACCATCAAACTTTATAAAATGATTAATCGTATTGCCTTTTCTTCTTGTTTTAAAGCTTTCTTTCTCAACCCCTAACAATTGCCATAAAAATTCCAAGAAACCTAATCTCTCAAGGGAAAATAGAGGGAGCCTATGAGGCAGCTACCTACACCCATACAACCTTATTAATGTGTACTTTGATTTAAAAATCCAATTACCCAAGTTAAAAACATAGCCTTTATCAGTTAAATGTTTTTTTATGATTTAGTATGTGCTTGATTTGTTGTGGTAGCCTTGTAATAGCACATCTAAGCATCCTTACTATCTATTGTAAAAATGCATCCTTACTATCTATTGTAAAAACACATCTCTAAACACTATGTAATCACCATCCTTTGCATGTGTATCCCAAAGAAGACACTAGAGCTAAATGGGCTACTTGTTACCTTCCTCATCAATTATTTCCAACTTCATATAATTCTTAAACTAACTAATGTTCTTATGGATAATTAAGTAGCATAACAAAGAATAATTCTTCCTAGTATTCTTCCATCTCACCAATTTATTGTGAAGGGTTTTCTCAATTTTACTAGCAAAGTCAAACTATAGATAAGTGTAAGGGTTTTGAATCTTCATACACATGTAGATGTAATCAAGAGGAATCTTATGTTTCTCATCTTCTACAAATAGTTGTAACCAAGCATAAAAAGTATACATGAAAAAATCCATAAAATATTCAACAAGGTGAGGACCCATATGATCTATATACATCATCTTGTTATTATGGCTCATGTACATAAAATGTACAATCTCCTTTTTTTTTCCAAATTTTATCATTACCTGATATTCATTCTTAAAATTATCCCTATCAATTTTTGTAAGGGCTTGAGTACTATGCCCAAAACACTCTTTAATGCAATATTTTGTGGTGACTAGCAGCGACATACCATCTATTTTCCTCATAGTTCTTGTAGTAGGCTCATAATGATTGGCTACAATGTTTATGACATCTATGTCTACAAATACATTTAGACCACAATTTTACCTAGGTCTAGCCTCCATGGTTTATTCCTAGGTTCTTTTTTATCCTTGTTTGCATAAAAATACCAAAACAAAGTTGTACCATGCAATGGAAGGTTAGCACCCCTACAGTCCTTGAATTCATCATAAAAGATAGATATTTGAACACCAGAAAAAGAACCAAGAAAAATTTAAAACAAAATTTTATGTATTAATTTCTTAGTATGTTCTTCCTTCGATTCCTTAATACTAGTTTCCTTTTTGACAGGTATTTTGTCTTGTAAATTATGACCAAAGTCAGAAAATATTTGTAATTACTACTTTTTCTGTAATTCACCGATAACACCTTCAAAAAAATTTACCCAACTTCTATCTCAGCTCCACTCATATGCTTAGTATGGAAAAGACTTATGTTTTGCAAGATAATTAATTCATAGGGAATCCACCTTGATTCATCCTTATCTCCAAAATATCAAAATTCAATCTTAAGTCAGGTCAAAAATAGTTTACATAGTTGTTTGTGCCTTTACAAAAAAACATGTCAAAACTTTCTTACTCAACATCTAAAGTCTTTGATGCTTAGCATACACTAATCTTTATATTGTGACTCGACACTTGTATTGCTCTACATACACTATTCACTTGGCTCTTGTGTCACTCGGCATACACTATCTGCTTGGCACTTGAGTGACTCGACACATGAATGGCTTGACACTCACTATGACTTGGCATGGTCTAATATATACATTTTGTGCTTGACATGTACTACTTTTTTGACATGAAATAAGTACATAGCTTAAGTGTGTTGACATTCACTTGTCAAAACCAATCTAAGATCAACCCATTTATGCTCTATTAATTTTCACACATATGTCCACCTCCTAAATTGTCCAATTTGTCACATCTTTCAATTATTCAAATTGTACTTTAAGTCATTAAATTAATGATTTATCCTTTTAAATCTCAAGAAGTCCTTTTCATCTTTTTCACATCATGCTTGAAATCATCTCTAAAATTGCAAAATTTTAGAATCTTGCAAGGTATCTTCAAATGTTTCTCCAAAATTGTGATAAATTGCTATCTTCAGACCTCTAAAAAGTACCTCTCGAAATAGAGAAGTCATCACTTTTTTGCGGCCCCTACATTTTATCTTCTCCAAAGTACCAACATTTCACTACTTTGTGGGTATCTCAGTTTCCTTTCTCCAAAATGGCAAAAAATGTATCAAGTCACTATCTTTTGAACAAATATTTTTATAGGGTCTACTAGTGACTCTTTCTAGGGACACGTGTCTAGTTGAGGCATGATGAGACCTAGTTATCTTTTGGAGGAGAAGACCATGACCTTTAATTTCTACCTCTGTCAAAATTTTTGTGTTGTTTATGCAACATCATTCCTTCCTTGAGTATAGTGCTCTTGTGTCTCATTTTTATGTATCTTGTGAGTACGGTTTGGGTGCTCAGTAGATTTTCACTATTAGAGGAAACATTATTATATGAATGGCATGATTCATATGTTTTTGGATTCTTCAACATTTCACTATCTCCTTCTGATAATATACTCCTAATATTAATGTTTTCTTCATCACTTATATATTTTAGGTATGAGAGGTATTACAAGTATTGTTTGCAAGAAATAACATTTTTATCAATACTTTATTATTTTGTTTTCTCATATTCATCAACTTTGGATTGTTTTATGGAAAATTCTACTTATTTTATGCCTCTAATAACTTTGTAAAAGGTTTCATTGATGTAGTGAGAATCTAAGGGTACCCCTACTGGAGGTAATCTGGATCCCTACAAATAACCACACAATGGAAACACAAGAACAATGCAAGATCTGATACCAATTCTCAAGACTTTATTCATAAAATAATTGTTTACATGAAATATGCCTAGCTATAAGGCCTTCTGGGTTAGGGCCAAATACAATAGCAATTGCAACAAAATAATTTTGCAAGATCCCTCAAGATCCAATCCCAATACAAGCTAGTCTAGATCCATAGTTTGGTAGAAACCTCTAAGGAATATCTCAAGTTGTGCTTGCAAGCCCACCAAATAATCTCCTTGTTTCTCAAGCCTTAGCTACTAGCCCTTCTCAAATTTTGTTTTTCTACCACATCCTCTTCTCCAAGATGGATGATAATCTGACTCAATCCTCTGAAAAATGAATGAAATCCTAAAGACTCCATGTTGTGGTGTTCACAGAACACGCCCCATTCCTTACTAGGAATGGGGACCCCCTACTTTTTTTGATTCTCAGACTCATAGTTTGGGAGTCAGGAGAAGAAAATTTGGTTAGAAGTTAGAATTTTAGAGTCAAAAAACCAAAAAAAAAAAATTCAAAAAATCAAAAAGTTATTAAAAAAAAAAACCGGGCGCCATGTGCGACACCACAAAGGGCCGCGCATGCCCAAAGTGTGTGCATGTCGCCAAGGGCAGCGTGCACCTAAGCACCATGTGTGGCACCACCAAGGGTAGCACACACTCGAGCGCTACACGTGGCACCACAAAGGGTTATGCACACCACCAAGAGCATCGCACGCCTAAGCACTATGCACAGTGCCACCAAGGGCAGGGTGCACCTGAGCACCATGCACAACACCACCAAGGGCCACATGTGCCCAAAGCGTGTGTGCATCACCAAGGGTAGCATGTGCCCAAAGTGCATGAGTGCCACCAAGGGCCGCGCGCGCATGTCGCGGCACCACAAAGGCCCCACGAACACCTAAGGGCCGTGCATGCCCAAAGGTCTTGAGCGTGCTCACAAGGGCCGCACATGCCAAAGTGCCATAATGTGTTAGAAAGGGCCACACACACCATAATGCACCAGCCACTCACCTGTGCACTCCGTGCATGCCCCACACTACCCATTCACCTCTGGTTTTGTTTGAGTAGCTAGTTTTTGGGGTTTTTGTTCCAATGTCATTAAGATTTGGCTTAAATTAAGTATTTTTTCATCTCTACAAACTAATGTTTTCTTATTTTTGTAGGTAAAATAGATATCCATAACTTACCGAGGTCATAAATTTTCACTCGGGCCTCGAAATTCAAAAATTCTTACACTGTTGGAAAGAAGAACTGAAGATCTAATTTCAGTCCCTAAAATAGTGAGCCTTTGGTTGCCTAGTTTTAGGGACTGATGAAAGTTTCAACTTGAAATTTTGAGCAGAAGACCTCCAAAAAAGCCTTTTAAAAATGTCTAGAAAAATTTTGCGAAAAAATATGAAAAAATTTCAAACATTTGATCATCTAGATCACTTGTTTTCTTGCCAGGAAGGATAGGGTAGTTAGAGAGAAGAAAAAGGTTGAAGATATAGAGGTTGGACACATGAAGTGAAATAGGTTCCTCATCTTATGTAGCTATTAATGGCAAGATTCAACATAGGTGCCTTTAGGATTTTAGATCGAAGAAGCAGAAGGAGTTCAAGTTTATTAAAGTGATTGGCTATAAAGAGGGTATAAATCATAAAAAATGGGCAAAGAATATATACAAAAAGTGATCTAAAACCCCACTTGAGAAAAACCTAGAAACCGTTTTCAAAATTAACAAGTTTTATTTTTTGGTGATTTGAGCTATCGAGGTGTGTAGCTTCAAAGGTACATAGGTCCATAGCTCCCCATTTTTGAGCTCTGCAGCTTGGTAGGTACACAACTCCACAACTCTACATTTTTGAGCTTCGTAGCTTCACAATTCAGAGGTGCATCGACAGTTGACTACCAGTTCCAAAAATAGCACTTTCCATGAATCAAGAGCACATTCTAATGGAAAGTTAACTCCTACACATGCCTAGTGAAGGGCTAGTTTCCATTTTTGATGCCTCCATGCACTTCTACTTTGACTGATGGCCTCCTCCTACTTTCTCTCTTGCTTCTTCTTTGTTTTTGACATGTAGAGGGCTCATGCATCCAATAAATGAATAAAATATGGATGGAGTCCTTCTAAGCACTAGATTAATTGATAGTTTGTATATATTTAGTTTGTTTTTTATTGTTAAAAAGCATTTTATTGCATGTAAGATATCTCTCACTCTCAACACAAATTGAGGAGACGATTTCTTATAAATACACAATTGTAAAATGTGAGAAGGGCCGCCATTATTATGCAATAAAATTATGCTTTTGGTGCTAGCATTTAGAGTGTTTTTATTCTTGTCTAAATGTATCATTGTTTTGTGGATATTATTCATGATATTGTGATTGAGCCAAAGGTTTATTGCATTGTTTTTGGTTGTGTGATCTTTTAGTTTTGGTGTTTGCTACAGATAGATGAATTCTATCAACATAATGAGCTTGAGAAGAGATCACTCGATTGTGTCTACATAGCTTTTTGTCTTGCATGAGCGCACTTTTTGTAGCCTTTCAATTTGATGAAGAGTGAAATATAATTTGATTTGTTAAAGATTTTCACCGATAATTGCATCAGTGGATTCTAGGAAGCGCTGCTCCTATTTTCATTAGTTTCCTACTGATTTCTCTGAAGGTTTAACTCGCAACATGTTGTGTCCTATAGCTTATGTCCATTTAGGAATTTCAATTTGAAAGTCATTTGATTTCATGTTATTTGCTTTCAGTTTCATTATTTTCTTTACTAACCCCTTGTTAGAGTAGGACCTCATACTAGCTGCATTGTTAAAGTTGCATACATTGAAAAATAGAAAAATACAAAAACATTGTTCTTTTGGTGTGATATTTTGAGATAGTGAACAAATTTTACTTCAATTCCAAGATAAAAGAGTTTTTAGAACTAGCAAAGGCCTCCTTGTGAAAACTCACATTTATCTTCTACTAAGAAAATTTTGGTATGTCACAAGATAAATGTTGAACCTTGGAGTGGATCCTTAAAAAAATTGCTTTTCAAGAGAAGAATTATGCAATGGATTCCTGCCATTGACCTCGTGCAAAATGAATGCCCAATACTCCACACGACCCCCTAATTATACCCAACTAAGGCATAGGTTGGCCTAGACCAATACAAATTAAAATAAACCCTTACATTAAATGCCCATGCAAG
Source organism: Cupressus sempervirens (assembly GCA_028749045.1). Lineage (NCBI taxonomy): Eukaryota > Viridiplantae > Streptophyta > Pinopsida > Cupressales > Cupressaceae > Cupressus > Cupressus sempervirens. The sequence goes on along the minus strand of CM053788.1, from coordinate 551,944,474 downwards.
CCACAAGTTGGTTGCAACACAAATTAAATACATATAACAAAATTAAATGCCAAGGTTGGCTCACATTATAGAAAACTTGGTTAATACAGAACCAAGACCAAACCAAGCATTAGAGAAACTACACTGAGTATCAGCAACTCCACAAGCATAACTGAGTCTGTCATTGACCAAGCCAACTCAAGAAACACTACTATTGAGTTCCTAGTGCAAACTAAGCCACATAATACCACATAATACTCTAATTTCCTCCTTTGGTAACTGAGTCCCTTCAATAACCAAGCTACTCACTCCAACCAGCATCATTGAGCTCCTAGTGAATGCCAAGTGCCTTCGATAATTGAGTACCTCCTCCTCCTTTGACCAAGTCACACATCTTTCTTTGACCAAGTTCCCCAACTCCAAAACCAAACCACACCATCATGCAAGATTGCTAGCAAGCCTAGGATTCTCCTGCATTAGACACCCTAGGTTTGAAATGATGTTCTTAATAACTAGAAGAAAATCTTTCTAAATTTAGTACATAAATTTCCTAAATTGGTTTTTCACATACATATCCTCCAAGTCCTCAAATTGTACACTCATTCCCTTGATCTTCTTCTGCTTCTTTACATCCAGCCTTAGTATTCCATAGGTCTTTGTTCCACACTAATCTCTAACCCTCTTAGAATCCTCCAACTCAACTTAGCTACTAACACTCAGGTTCCCTCTACTGAGCTCTCCATTATGTAAAGGAATTTTTCCTACCACTTTTCATAATTGTAAACACATTCTTGACACAATCATGCACAACCCTACAATCATACTATTAAGGTCAACCAAGCAACAAATGACAATTTTTCATGTCCACAATATCACACAACACTTGATCCTTATACTACTCAATTTGGAAATCAGCAAGGCACTACTCCCTCACTTCCAAAGCATGCTAACCTTGCAACCATCCAATACTATAAGGATAAGGATGTCTCATTATTCTCAAACCAAGTTTCTAACCATCTCCTCAACAACAAGGTTGTTAGTACTACCATCATCCACAATCACATTGTAGACTTTATCACTAGACTTACAACAAGTCCTGAACAAACTAGTCCTCTGACAAGATTTGAGTGTCCTCTGACCAATCAATACTCATCGAGCTAGTAAACTCTCTCCTTACTTAGCTTGATTGTCATGGTCTTCAACCTCTTTCACAACAACAACTCTTCTATCAGTAGCCTTAGGATATTCATAACATTTGTGTCCTACTTCACTACATATCTAGCAAGTACCCTTAAACTCACCTCTACCTATTGTTCTCTTCTAATGAATAGGTTTTGGTTCATCTTCTACAATTAGTTTAGCTTTTGCCGAGCTATCCTACTTCTCCTTCCCTCTAGAATTACCTTGACTTTTCCTCTTCAACTTATCTTCTACCTTTAGGGCATACTAATACACATCCTCAATCAAATCAAAATTCAACATGCCAACCTCATCTTTGATATTGAATCTCAATCCATTAATGTACTAAGCTACCTTTTCCTTTGACAATTCTCTATGTCTAGATGGAATAGTCAACTTCTAGAACTCTTCGATATAATCTTTCACAGACATATCTTTTTGTTTCAAATTTTGCAACCTCTTGAACAAATCAAGTTCATAGCTAGCAGGAATGAACTTAGCCTTCAACTTGGTTACCATCAACCTCCATCTTGTGATCTTCATTTCACCTTCCTCCTCTCTATCTCTTTATAGTTCTTTCCACCAAAGAGCATCATGTATTCATGCCAATGTTACTTTGAGTAGATCCTCAATATCCTCAAGATCAAACTAGTTTCCCAATTCATTAATCTAATTAATCAGGTCTTTAGGATTCAAAGTACCTAAGAAATTAGAAACCTCCATCTTATGCTTCAACTTCAACTAAGATCCAAGCCTAGAAATTTGACTAGCACTATTTACCATAGGTCTTTCCACGTGATTAGTTTTGTCCTCACCACTCAATTTAGAAACTTTAAAGTCTTTAGTAGCTTCCTCATAACTATCTTCAGTACCCACATGCTGAGGTACACCACCTATAGCACTTATGATCTCAGCTATCATATCACTCTTCATTAGTGTCATCTAAGATTTGAATTTTTCTTTAATCTTCCCTAAGACCCTTTCTTCCAAAACATCACTAAGAGTATCAATCGCCCTAGGGTCCAATCTTATTGGATGCATCTTCCAAGATTCTTTACAAACCCAAAGCAATAAGTTCACAAATCCAAAAGATCAATCAACTCCACAAGATCAACCTTCACTTTCATCCTTCACTCAAGTCCTACTGCAAACTGCCTCAACTTTAGTGCTCAATCTACACACTCAGGAACAACTGGGCTTTGATACCACCTGATGCAACAAGAATCTGAGGGTACCCCTACTAGAAGTAATCCAGATCCCTATAAATAACTACACAATAGCAATACAAGATATAATACCAATTCTTAAGACTTTATTCATAAAATAATATTTACATGCAATATGCCCAATTATAAGGCCTTTCAGGTTAGGGCCAAATAGAATAGCAATTACAACAAAATAGTTTTGCAAGATCCCTCAAGATCTAATGCCAAAAATAGCTAGTCTAGATCCATGCTCTAGTAGATGCCTCCAAGGAAGATCTCAACTTATGCTCACAAGCCCACCAACAAATCTCCTTGTTTCTCAAGCCTCAGGTACTAGCCCTTCTCAAAATTCACTCTTATGCAACATCCTCTTCTCAAAGTTGGATGATAATATGACTCACCTCTTTGAAAAATGAATGAATTCCTAAAGACTCCACAAGACTACCTACTTGTACCCAACTAAGCCACAGGTGAGCCTAGACTAATACAAATTTAAAATAAAACCTTACATTAAATGCCAAGGCTAGCTCACATTATAGACAGCTCAGTTAACATAGAACCAAGACCAGATTGAGCATTAGAGAACCTATACCAAGTATCAACAACTCAACAATCATAACTGAGCCCTTCATCAACCAAGCCAACTCAAGCAACCCTACTGTTGAGTTCCCAGTGCAAACTGAGCCATAGTATACATCAAGTTCCTCCTTTGGTGATCGAGTCCCTTCAATGACCAAGCTACTCACTGTAACTAGCATCATCAAGATCCCAGTGCATGTCAAGTGCCTTCGATAATTGATTACCTGCTCCTTCTTTGACCAAGTCACACATCTTTCTTTGACTATGTTCACCAACTCCAAAGCCAAACTACACCATCTTGTAGTATTACCAGTAGCCTAGGATGCTCCTGCATCATTCATTTTCTTTTTCCATGAATTGATTTCCTCCTTGTGTATGTTCAGGTTGAGAATCATCAATGCTATCTTGTTCATGGCTCCAATATTCTATGCTATCATATTGAAAAGTATACAAAAACCAATTTTCCAACTGTATCCATGATGAGATACTTCTAGGAACTAAAGATTCATATTCATTCCTTGTAGTACCTCTCAATGACTTAGCAAGAAGTATCATTATGCTTCCTTCATTATATATTATATTTTTATTTATAAAAGCAGAAAATGCACTCAAATGGTTGATTGTTGATTATTTCCATCTTCCATAAAAAATTGATACATCATTAATCAAGGTGGAACATAATCCATCTAGTTTGTAAATGAATTTTCTTATATCTAATAATATGATACCATTCAGTATTAATGGTTTGGTTTTTATGTATACTTAACAAAAAATTTCACTTTTTTGAGTTTTCAACAATGTCACTAAATACTTTAAATAGAGTTTTCACCTTCTTTTAAGGAAATTATAAGTAGATCTTCTGGATTCTTCACTCTAGTAGAGTGCGTTTTGACCAAAATCTTACTTCTTCTCTGGTTTGTAAAACTGAAAGTTCTGGGTAACTCCACAATATCAATTGTGAACAAATCTCCCCAATAGAGTCATTAATATGTTGGTTCTCAAAATTTTTGGTTGAATTCTTACATGACTTACCTAGTCGATGCTAGGAATTTCAACACAATATTGGAAAACTTTAAAGATTGAATCATTAGGATTTAGTCTTTGAAGTTTGCCAAATTTGTTTTGAAATTCCCAACATTGAGTAGGAAAGGTTTGTAGGAATTCAACCAAATTTTTTGAGAACCAACATAGTTATCATTGTGAAGTTGGCAAAGCAAATTTGAAATTTCAGTATTAACTGGGCAATTTTAGTTCAATATTAGCTGAGTAATTTTAGTATTGATTGAGTGATGTATTACCCAAGTGAAATTTTATGTTCATCAAGTATCAAAAAGAAGAATAAGTTTATAAAATATGGAATTTGAGGCTAACTTTTGGTGAAAATACTAAAGAATATTTTAAAAGTACAAAGGAATGAGTCAATTTTTTTGACAAGATCTATAATTGGAGATATATGGTGAAGATTTGATGATGAATATTGAAGAAGGATAAAGGAAGATCACAAATTTCTATGATATTTATATTTTCTAAGTGGCTAAATGCATTGAATCTAAGATTGATAATTATGGTTAAGAGACAAAATTTGGAAGCAAAGAGACTATTATTTAAGGAGGAGTTTGAACAAGTTTTTGGTTGTTGATGTTGCTAGTTGAATGCTAAAAGGAATTAAATTTTTGTTTAAGAGAAAAAGTTGAAAGAAGTAGGGAGAGATAAGATCAAAGATGCATTAAGGAAGAAGTGGAAGTGAGAAGGAGTGAGTCAACTAGAAAGAGGTCAGAAAGAGACTGAGAAGAATAGAGATTTGAACAAGCAAGGTAGTGCTAAACCTAATAGATCATTTGTTCTTATAATTTCTTATCATTGTAGTATAAAAGTATCTTAACCAAGTGGAAATAACAAGTATGTGAAATCATATATGCTAACATTAATTATTGATTTTTAAGCATCCTTTAGAGTAGGTCACTCTTTAGATAGGATCAAGAATTGATAAGGTCTAGATGATATTTTGGTGTAAATCCTTCAACTAGGTCACATTAACAATATATATATATATATATATGTATACATATATATATGTATGTATACATATATATATGTATGTATACATATATATATATGTATGTATACATATATACATATATATATACATATACATATATACATATATATATACATATATACATATATATATATACATGTATACATATACATATGTATATGTATACATGTATATATATATATGTATATGTATATATATATGTATACATATATGTATATATGTATATGTATATATATATGTATATATGTATATATATATATATATATATATATATATATGTATATATATATTGTTAATGTGACCTAGTTGAAGGATTTACACCAAAATATCATCTAGACCTTATCAATTCTTGATCCTATCTAATATATATATATATATATATATATATATATATATATATAGACCTTTAACAAGGTTAGATCCTATAATAGCTCACTTTAGAAGAGTGAATATTTTTAGGTTGTAGGTCCTAGATGGTTTTTACCTTTACAAGGTTTCCACATTAAAAATCTTGGTGTCAAATGTGTAAATGTTGTTATGTTACAAGTTGATTTTCATGGCATTTACTTTTTACTACAACTCGGTAAATGATTAGTAACAACTAGGTAAAAGTAAATTTTTATTACTGATAGTCGATAACTTTTGGATCCTGATTTAATAATGTTTTAATAACCAAATAACTGAAACAAAATGCATCTCAGGGTTTCTAATTCCTATGGTGGATGCACATGAACAAAACTTGGGCCAACTATAAGGCTATACTCCTCTTTAGGCTCTACAAAACCTAGGTAGGTAGACCTTAGATTCATTTATGTGACTAGTGCAAAACATAAATCTAAACCTAGAAAAAGAAAATAATACCCTTAATCTTCTACACTTATGCAATAACAAAGGTATGCAATAGAAAGTTACAAAACCTAAGGATTCACAAGCTAAGTGAGGGTTATCCTTTGAGCTCTTCAACAAGAGAGAGAGATAGATTTTTGATATTTAAATTATTTTAGCATAACCCAGCTATGAAACAAAAAAAATGCAATCCCTCAGTTGAGATCAGTTCCCTACTCGTTAGGTGTTACACAAATTAAAACATACATCAATTTCCTTATGATCTATCCATTCACTTTGTGAATGAGGTATCATCTTTCAATATGAATCTTCTACTTATCAAAATCCTTCCATAAGATCTACAATCTTGTCCTAATACATCAAGAATTTACTTAACTCTTTGAGTTAACAATAAAATGTACTAAGACATACAATCCCTAACAAGTTGCATCTGAGATAAATTATCTTTGTTCACATATCACAAAATATTGCAAAATTCAAAGACAGTAGACAATTATTAGAATGAAACTATTTCTATTGTTGTTTTGTATTCATTTCTTTGAAGTAAATACATCAAGATGCATGTAATTACCCATGAAAAAAAAAAAAAAAAGACCAAAATTATGACTATGAATTCATTATTTGTTGTTCATACATAGAGGAAATGTTGAGAATATATGGAATCACGACTTGAGAACTTGCTCAAATAGTTAGAACCAACCCTGTAAAATGAGAAGAGAAAGAAGATATAGAAGAGGAAGAAATCTCAGATCTAATTTGATGATGTCATTGTCCACTTAAACTTCTTTGACTTGATGTTGCAAAGTATCTCTCATTTCTCTACCTCCAAATGAAAAGAAAATCTTCATTATTTTTGCTGAAAATAAGCTTGAAATTGCTCAATGATGAAGAAAACAAACTACCTTGAAAATACAAGTCTATTGCTAAAAATTGTGCTAAAAATCCCACTAAAAAACTTTAAAGGAAAAAAAAAAAAAATTCTAAGAGGACCTCAACCAAGTTTGAGACAAATCCACTTTATGGTTTTCTCTAAAACTGAAAATGAACCTCCATGGAAGAAACAAGACAATTTGTTAGAGAATGTCACTATTTTACAAATTTGATAATATATTTTTCCTTGTTGGACCTACACATATTTCACATGCCAAAATGATTATCTCATTTCTTCCCCCTTCCAATGATATATAATACTTACCTAGTTGGATAAAAATGGCTCCGTAGGCATCCATTTCAATTTGCAGGTTAGAATGATGAATAGGGCTTTTGGAAGATTCAAAACATTTTATTTCATTTTATTATAAAGTTTAACTTACAAAACCCATTTTTATTTTAAATACAATCATATCTTTCCTCGTGCATTCACATAAACATATAGGAAATCTAATTTTTTATTAGTTTCAAAGATGCAGTTAATGGAGATAGGTCACGAGGTCGCACTACAGTTAGTTTAGTAGTTAGCACAACTACACCAGTTAGGTGCACAATTAGTGGATAATGGTCACGAGGTCTCGATAAGGCTTGAGCATGACATCTTTGGGTTATGTTCATGGTTGGAGTTGGTGGTTGAGATGTCATGACTAATCACTAGTGGTTAGTTGCTATTGCTTTTCGATTAGTCCTAGTTTGAAGGTGAAAGTCCCAAATTTGCAAGAGGGTGACAAGTGGCGACTAGATGATGAGGTGGATTTTTTTGGCTAATCAAGTGTTGCCATGTGGCACTATAGGATAGGTTGAAAAAATTGACTAATGCCAAATTTGGAGGGAGAAAGTAATTCAAAGTTCAATTAAACTACATGGATAACTTTACGAAACCCGTCTCAAAAAAATTCCTAAAATGCTAGCGAATCTAACATTTTGTGGCAGGGAATATCTTAATGGCGAGGGAAATTTTTTTTGCTCCATGTAGGGAAATAAAATATTACATGTTGGCAATTTTTTTCTTGCCCTAACAAAAATCATTTTAAATGTGGCAAATTAAAGATTTTTCTTGCTAACAGATAAATAAATGATGGCTATTTTTTTCCTTAGCAAAAATGAGATTGTAATGTCAGAGGCGAATAATGTGTTTTGTAGGAAAATGACTAATAATGGTCTTGGCTAATATTTAGTGGTAAACTTAATTTTTTTAAAATCCAAAAGTGAATTTGCAAGTGTATTGGCTAGTGAAGATTAGTAATCAAATGTACTAACTAGTGTACTTTCTATTATTAACAACATTAGTGTCACCATTGGCTAGTGACCAATTGTACTAACTACTGACTAGTGTAATATCTATTATTAATAATGTCAGTGTTAGTTGTCACCATTAATAATTACCAACTTGTCTACCATCATTTTTGTATTGTTAATACATTAGTTTTATCGACTGTTAATTGATTAGAGATCAACAATAGAAGATGCATTTTGGGGCCAGTTGCTTGAAAAGACCTAGAGCGACATGAAAATATCTAGAATGGAGACACATGACATGTTTTACAACAAAACCATAAATTGGAATGTAGTGAACATCACATCAAGATTAAAATCATAAATGTGGTACTGATAGTTACAATTATTACATTCCATTTACAACCATCTTGGTAGGCACTCCGACTATTTGACATTAATGCGAGTACATTTCCCACACTTGTAAATTACTAGGAATACAAAAAAAGATATGAAAGATCATGAACGTCAAAAAATTTAATGAAACTTCCATTAAAGAGTCTCTTTAATTCCCCTTTCATTATCATTTCTCAAATTCTCGAATCTCAAATTATTTTGCAGAGTTTCTTAGAATCTTAGGTTTGTAAATTGTAATTGTTATGGATACACCAATTCGGTTGAAATGCATGACAATGGGTCTACAAAAGCCCCTTTTGGGCATGATGCTTAAGGGTGTCCTAGCCATGGTTTGTAAGGAAGATGCCAAAGGTTCTTTTATTTGCTCTTCTTTGTTCATGGTCCTAGGCCATGAATTCTTAATAAATGAGAAGAGGTACCAGGTGTCCGTAGATATTACCTCCCACTTCCTCGTGTCTCTTCTTGACCTTGGAGACAATCAAGTAGACATTTTGATACTTTTGCAAAAATTTTTTTAAGGAAATGTTTTTAGAAGATGATGTCTAAATTCTTGTATTGGCAGAGAAGTTATCGAGGTTGGGCATTGGCATCCCTTTTGCAGATGTAGCAAACAAGTTCTGGGAGCAAAGCATAGGGAGCATTGTACAAAAGCATCCCTTCCTACTCGACATGAATGAACACTAATTGGCTCACCATAGAAAGTGAGTGTGGCTTAGGAGGGATTTTCTGTGGAAGTGGTTGTTTTTGGATGATGTCAGCGACACCAACTTCACATGGTTGCATGAGTTTAAGGACATTATTGTCTCCAAGATATTTCTCATGGAGGGGCTTGAAGACCTTTTTGATTGAAGGCTTCAAGCCCTCAGCCTGCTGATGCTCCTTATTCCCTAGTTCCCTATTTCCTATTTCCATTACCCTTTCCCTTTGGGCAAAAAAAATGTTTTTAGGCTATTTGTTTTTCTTCAAATTGGGCCTTGCCCTTTAATGTAAATTACAAAATAATAAAATCAAGCTGATTTAATTAGCTATCTTGAATATCTATGCTATTAATCAATATTATGTACATTGTACAATCTCAATTATAATCAATGAAAATAATTCTTTTTGGCTTCTCAAATTGTTGTTCCTGTTAGTCTATGACTTTGTTTTTGGCTTCTCAATGCACTGTTCAAATGTTAGTCTACAACTCTGCTATAAAAAATTAACTGTTATAAAGTTATAAATAAAAGAAGGGTTTCAACAATCCCTTTATGGTTTCATATTTGACTAATGATTTATAGTAAAAAATTATTCAATTGAAAATTATCCAATGAAAATTTGTAATATTAATATACTAATATGTATATGTATGTCCTTTAAAATTTAATACCTGTAAGTTATTAGCCATTAGTTATAATAGTTTTAACTATTATTAATTTATTTAAAAAGATTAAATAAATAAAAAATAGTTTTTAAAAGTTTAACTTATAATACATGTAACATCATGATTAATGAATCATGATTCCTTAATCCTAATCAATGATCATGCAATTTAAATTGTATAAGATAAGATAAATTTATTAATATCCAACAAGAGACCAATAAATAATATTGAAATATGATTTGCAAATAAAAAGTTCAAATGAACATTTATATACAAATGCTCATATACAATATTGAATATAAATTTATTTATTCATTACTTCCTATTTTTAAATGTAAATTTATTGAAATACCATGATCATCATAATTTTTTAAATTTTTATCATATTTTGAATTAAATTAAAAATGCCACGATTATTTAAATTCAAATTGAGTGATCAATTATCATTATCAAGCTGAAGCAATTTAGCAAATATTGATTATAATTTAAATTAATTTAAATTAAGTACAAATGCTATGATTATTAAATCAAGTTATCATTATCAAGAAATTGCCAATTATTGACTGATGAATGATAATTGATTACAATTTACAAATAATAAATTTATATTTTCGAAAATTTGATGTTTCATTAATTTTACATGTTTAATTTTATTCTAATACAAATTAGGGATTTTGGAATTTGTCAAGAAATTCAATTAATTTGTATATTTTAGGTAACCCCTTTAGTTAAAATGCGTGCAACTGGTTATTGCACTTTGTGATTTAAGTTTTAATTTACATTGTGTGACAATAAGATGAATTACAATTTAAATAATTAATATTAGTTATGTAAAATTTTTAACGATTCACAAATTGATTTGGACCATTCAATGAACAATAGATCAACAAATGCGGCTCTAATTTGCGCCAAATTTTAAAATATTTAAGTTAAATTCTATTTCTACCCAAAATTGGGACGTGTACTTGAAGATTCTTTCTTATATTATGTGTGAGTCCTAATGATTGATTAAAAGAAAGATTGATGACCCCAGATAAATTTCGAGTAACATTTGGGAATGCTATCGCTATTATCAAGAAACATCCAAAATTTTGACACGTGTCCGTGAGAAACTCCATTACCTAAAATCGGCACACGTGTAGTCTAAGATACTCTATTATAGTTATGTCTGTTGTTTGATTCTTGACCATTAATTAAAAGAAATATCGATGACTTGAGATGAATTTTGGATCGATTTGGGGTATGTTTTCCCATGTGCCTAGATTCTTCAGAAATCATAACACGTGACCAATCATTACAATGCTTGATTAAGTGTTAGGACTCAATTACTAATAATTATGTTTGGTCTTTTAAACTTTTTATTAGTTAATCCTGACTATTAAGTAAAAGAAAAATCAAAGACCTGAGATGAATTTCAGGTAAATTTTGGGAATGTTATAACTATTGTCAAGAAACATCTAGAATCATGACACGTGTTCATCACAAGTGTCACGATTCTAGATGACTCTTGACAACAATGATAACATTACAAAAATTTACCCAAAAATCATATCGATTATAAAGTTTGAATTTTTATTATTTAATTTATTTAAAATGTACAAATTTCAAAATTCAAAAGTATATTGTATATTAATTTAATTAATTATTACTTTTTATTATTATAATTATGTACATTATTTAGTCTTTGATGTCATTTACATGTACATTGTACATAGTATTAGTAAAGTACTTTAAACCATTAATTACTTAATACCTATGTTTTAACTTTTATCTATTAACCTTTTACGTTTTTAGACTATTAAGTTTAGAGTTCTCGAGAGTCCGATACTATAGGGTTTCCAAATTTCAACTTTTCAAAGACTCTGATTGAATTCCATTTTCTGTTCTGAAGACTAAAAGTCTAAAACTTGAGTATCATAGGATAGCACCAATTATGTGAGTATTTGCTAGCACCAGTATTATCAAACCTTGAATCTCAATTTTGGGTATCTATTTTTAAAAAAAAATTTACAGTGCAATTCTAGCAATAGAAATCTTGATTCTTGTTGTCTTAGGTTTACACTTTACAATTTTTTAGAATAGGGCTTGAAGAAGAATTTTGTATAAACAGTAATAACTTGTAGTAGGCATGGGAAAAATGAAGTCAAAAACCTCTAGTACGAGTGCAAGCATAAAGGAAAAGAAAGGCATTATAGAACTCAGGCAAGTGCTACAAACCCTAGGTTTCACCGATGAATGTCATAATATTTTTAATCCTATTATCCATGGAGATTTGGTAATCATGAGAATTAGACATTCTTTTTTTAATAAGTGGAAAGATCCACAAAAAGGGAGAAATTATTTCAAATATAACAAAAGTATTGGCGCAAATACAAATAAACTAGCTTCTTTGGTTAGTGGATTAGCAAACCTTGTTTTACCAGAAGTATTCCCTTTCCTTGAAATTGTAATGCTATGTGCTTAGAATTATGATGAAAATATAAAGACAATTGTAAACCAAAACACTCAAGAGGAAATTTTATCCATAGTCGAGAGTAAATTTTTCACCCTGTTAGACCCAGGGCTAGGTTTTAAACTAGAAAGCTTTAACAAGCATATTAACTTGGATAAACTAGCATAGGCTTATGAAAAACTAGATAGAGTTTTTCAAGATTCATATATTAAGAGTTTAATAAACTTAGATTCATCTATTGATCATACTAGTGTTACTATTACACTAGACATAGACCATAAGCCTCCTTATTAGTATGATATTTTTGTGCCATGGGTTCAAAATACTATTTCTTTGTGATCATTTTGTCTAGGATTGGACATTAATAAGGAAGTTGGGGGGCTAGTGTTCTTGAAATGATTTATAATATTCATTTTTGAGGTTAGTCAGTTGAGAAGGTAGAAGTAAGGTATAACTATGTTCAACACATTGTTGAATCTATGCAAGAACAATTACTAATGATTAAACAAAGTACAATTATAGGCAAGATGAAAAGATTTAGTTCACAAGTTACTTATGCTACCTTTTTTAAGCAAAGCATCACCCAATATTTGAGATAGAGAACAACAAGCTTGACATTGAGGTCTATAAGTTTGATGAGAAAACCCAGGAGAAATCAGAGACTCCAATTCCAATATATGAGTGGACACATAAGATGAGTATGACTACTAACAATAATAAGCATAACCATTTTGTAGACTTCTTTTTGGCACCTATTTACCAAAAAATCACAGACACTTTGATGCCTAGATTTCCTATATCTTGTAAATATTGCATTCAACTGAGAAGTCAAATTCAATTGGTTGACTAGCTCTTCATGGAAGACTACACTATGTTAAGGTTTAATGGTTCAATAGTTGAACCATGCAAACTTCCAATGCATGTTCCAGAAAGAGTTCTTTTACTAAAATATGTAAAATAGATGGAGAGCACAGATGAACTTTTCACTGGACAAAAAAAGAAAATGATATTTCCTTCCTTGCTTTTTGTAATTGGAGGCCTCACATTTGAGAGAAAAGCTTTCATAGTGGCAAATGAATTGGTAAATTTTTTTGGCTTTAATTTTGTTAGTCATTGGAATTATGATCCAATGAACATAATAAAAATAAGACTTATTGCCAATGGGAACTCTGCAAGCAAATATCAACATTAGGAGATGCCATTGATAGAAAAGTCAAAAAAACATGGATTCGTGGAATGAGGTTAAGAAAGAGATGGAGAAACATGCAACATAGAATAATATTTCAATGCAAGAATTGTCATTCCAAATTATGACATTGCACATATCAGAGTCACACAAATCAAATCCTCTGACATACTTAAATTTCTACAAGAAAGCATCTCAACCTTCTAAGAGTTCTATGCCAAAAGCAATTAAAGAGGCATGCAAATCTGAATTATGGTGTCAAACCAAGATGATTGATTTTTGGAAAATGAGGCAAAATTTGGGTGAACCAAAGACCTCAACACATTTTGAGGAAATTGAGGAAGATGAAATTTTCAAAAATTATTGGAATAAAGAGCATCCAACTATAGTATATAAATTTGACACTTGCAGTGACAATGATAGTCAAAGACAGAAGGACCTCAAGTTTGGTGGAGACATTCAAGGTACTCAGGATCCTGGGTCGACCAAGCATATTATTAATATTCAAATGAGTCATTCTATTACATAAGTATATAATAAAGGGGCAAATATGATACAAAAATGGGTTATGTAGGTATAGTGCCCATTAGTGCAAGTGGTGAAGGGATTTGGAATCTAATTGCAGTACCAAACCCACCCAAAAGTGGAAGTAAACTATTCATTGGACTCTCCAATGAGATTGAAGAGTATTCATTTAGAAAGGGAAAAAAATATTATACTTTTTCTTCTGAAGGTCATCCCAACACAAAATTTGTTATATCATCAAATTTAGTTGTAGTTGAGCCCACTGGCACTAGCATGGGTAAACCTTGTGCAAAAAAGGAAAAAGTTATGACAATTACAACACAAGCAATTTCAATAGTTACTTCACCAATGTATGCACTAGTAGCTTTTGTACAAAACCTTAAAAATAGTCCTAAAACACTAGGATTTGGAACAATCCATCTTTTGTATATTGGTAATCCTCAAAATACAATTGTAGGTGGACTAAGTATAACTAGAGTGTTGACATTAATGTCAAGTTTGTTTATTAGTGACTCATACTTAGTCAAATGGTTAGCAACTATTGAGCTTATCTTGTAGTTTATAGTACTGACCAAGTAATTCAATATCTATCAAGTTCTACAGTTGCTACCAAGCTCCAAAATCAATATTTAGTTTGCACTGAGCGGTATCTACCAAGTTGATGATTATCAATGCAAACTAGGCTTCTTAGTATTTACTGAGTTGAACAGTGCAAACGAAGTTCTCCAGTGTTTACTGAGTTCACAAAATTAGTGATGTGAATCTAGTGTTGACTAACCCAAGATGTTTCAACCAAGTGATTCAATTTATACTAAGCTTGTAGTGTTAGTGTTGATCAAGCCATGCACTATCAACCAAATGATTCAGTTTATATGCTGAGTTTCATAGTGTTCACTGAGTCACTAGTGCTGAACGAGTTTAAACTACTTGGAAGTGATTAGTATGAACTGAGCATCTACATCTACCAAGAGCATGATGATGCTAAGTGTTGACAATGGTTGCTAAGTATCAAAACCTCACCAAGTTTGTCTTCAGAACTTGAGTACTAGCAGTTGGGTTGACTTTTTGTATTTTGGAAAACCTTGTATTGTAGTTGACTTTGATGAATTGCAATTTGGATTGGTATATATGTAATGTATTATATCACATCCAAATTAAGTAGTAATATGATGAATATGTAAAGATATGTATAAGAGCATAAGTGCAAAGTAAGAAGGCTACAAGCAGTATTAGGAGCAACAAAGATTTATCTATCACAACAAAGTGATCATTACACTCGAAAGGAATCTCAACCAGTAGATTAGAGTTAGAGATCAGAGATCATCCACTAGTTAATCCTAAGAGGTGGAATAGTTAAATCCTTTCACAAGGTAGACTTAATAGTCTTTTGTAACTATCTTTACTGAGTGCATACTTCATTGTATGTTTTGTAAATCCTTTCACAAGGTGGACTTAGTAGTCCTTATTGCTCCTAACAAGGGAGATCATCTGAAGTGATCAATTGTAAGACTTAGCTAGCCAACTCTATACTACAGTACTAAAGCTTGTGGGTATCATCCCCACCCCAATTTTATTTTCAATTTGGAAAGTTTCTAGATCACCATATCTTGTGTTAAAGTGTTATGAATGTTTTAATGCTTTCAGTCTTTCATGTATGAAATTAGATCAGAACACATATGAAGGATTAATTGGTGAATTAAGATTAAGTTTTATTGGTTCCTAATTCACTTCTCCCCTCTTAGCAAGCTAGTCTATCCTATATT
Source organism: Cupressus sempervirens (assembly GCA_028749045.1). NCBI lineage: Eukaryota > Viridiplantae > Streptophyta > Pinopsida > Cupressales > Cupressaceae > Cupressus > Cupressus sempervirens. The sequence goes on along the minus strand of CM053788.1, from coordinate 551,928,776 downwards.
TCCAACAATTGATATTAGAGCTCTATGGTTCTCAAAGAAGAAGTTTAACATCTTGAGCAAAGATCAGAGACAATGAAGGTATTCAGACAAGATAAGGCTATTGACAATGAAAAGATGAATTTGGAATTGGCTATTGGGAAACTCAAGAAAGCAAAGGAGAAAATCTCTCAATCCTTGAAAAGAAGAAAATATCTTTTAGTACAAATGAATGACAAACTCTACACTAAAGAAAGAATTGAACATATCTACTAAGAAAGAAATTTAGACGAGGCTAATGAGGAAATTAGAGAACTATTATAAAAGAATTGAAATCTTCAAGAAGAAGTTAGAAAGTTGAAAAGAGAACAAGAAATTTAGTTAGTAAGATTGTGTGAAGTCATGGAAGAATAAGACAAGGCCAAAGAAGAGATAGAAGGAAAGAACAATGAAATTCAACATCTATGCCTTCAATAGGTCGACTTCATTGATCAACTTACTAATGCAAATGAAGAAGTCATGAATCTAAGATTAGAGAATGAAAGATTTCAAAATGATCAAAACACTATAAATAAAACCAATGAGAAGAAGATACAATCTCAGACAGACATGGATATGTTGAATGAGAGAAGTCAATATAGACAAAAAGGTAAAGTAGGAATAGGATACACAAAAGAAGGTGAATCATCCAAGCAAGGAGCTCAAAAGAATCAAAGGCCTACTTGAAATCACTATGGTAAGTTAGGTCATACATCAAACAAATGTTGGAGTAATGGTAAAGCTAAATTTAATGGAAAATGTCACAATTATAATAAGCATGTTCATAGAGCTAAAGAATGCAAGGAGAAACCTAAATTTCAAGGAAAATGTCACAAATGCAAGAATCATGGGCACAAATCTTCTGAATGCAAAACCAAGATATTGAACCCAATAGAATAGATTGTGAAAGCTATGTTTGGTTGGGACTACAACACATGGTGTAGATGCCACTACTATGGAGAATTTGGACACATTAGATCAAATAGTGTGAAACATCACATGAGGACAAGAAACACCACTAGAAGATGTTTTATTTGTACAAAACTTGGACACCTTGCCAAGAAATGTATGAACACTAGAAGGATTGAAGATGAAAAGAAAGCCAAGGCTGACAACATTAGAAACTAGATGAGGCAGCAATGGATTCTAAAATCTTTTGAGAATGCAAGTTCGAGCCATGAAGTACATGTTACTAAAGAATTGGGTGACTCAAGCATTTCTACTTGATCTCCCACAAGGATAACTGCAACTAAGAATCTGAAGCATATATCTTACATTAGTTCCAGTCAACTAGAATAAAAGATCCATATCAACATTCAAGATGCAAAGGGATCACTGAGTTTTTAAGGAAAATCTAGACCTCACCGAGCTAGGTTTGGTTGCAAAACCCTGCCCAGCAAGGTTGAGATAAACTAAATCATTGTGTGGACACTGAGTTGTGAATGACTCTACCAAGCTATAAGGTTGAACTGAGTGGAAGATAGTTTGTCACTAAGTAAGTGATCGTACCAAGCATTTATGGCAATTGGAAAGTGAAAATTATTAAAAGCAATGGAATCAAATTCATTTATCATCGTGAATTTTTGAAGAGCTATTTTCTAAGAGAGATTTATGTGCTCCCAAGTGATTTGTACATTTTTTTGCTAAAGATTTTTTGTGTTTTCATAAACCCTACCAAGCATGGCATCCTCCAATAAAAAAAGCAAGAAATGATCTAAGATGTTGGCTCAAGGAGTTGATTGGAAGGCACCAAACTTCAAGTTGAGTCTGGCAATTGCAAAAGTGCTTGATCCATCTGGAGCTTAGTCACAGATTCCACCAAAGGTACTACTTATTAATGATATTCATTCACATTTTCATTGTTCGATATAAGACATTGGAACCCTAGAGATGGATGAGGCTCTCGAAAGATTATGTGTGAATGGTGCACAAAAACCCAAGAATCAACACTTAGAGACCAAGGGTTTAACACACATTCTGCATATGCCCTAAGACTTCTAGATAAAATGGATAAGGTTTATCCTTAGTCATGTAGACAATGGGAATCTATAACTGGAGCATTCTATTCAAATAACAAAGAAAATGATTCATCAAATCACAGGGCTCCCAATGTTGAACAAGGCAAAGACTACCAAAACCCTAAGGCGGGTAGAGCTGGAAGAAAAACTCTTCCCAAATGGGATGGAAGAGGTATGAAGATCAATAGTGTGATTGATGTGGAGCTGAAATTGGAATTCATGTGATAGCACATAAGATCTATAGCTCTAGTTGTCTCAACAATGTCTCATTAAGGTAGTTGATTTGCCTCTCAAGGTGGTGAAGAACATGTCCTTCAACCTTACAGAGCTAATGCTAATTCAATTTAACAAGAACATGGAGAGCATCAAGACTTCAAAGAATAACCCATTTAAGTTTGGTTCACTCTTAAATTTTTTATTCTTCTTTGTGCAAAAGTTTTTCCTTTCGAAAGGTTTAGTCATATGGAGAAAAGATGTACCAATACTATATTAGATTAATGAGTATATAGAAGAGATGGGTGAGAATTTTGTTAGTATCATGGATAATTATTTTGATTTATTTAAGGAATAGATGAATAGAAAATTCAAAATTCCTTAGAAACTTGTAGAAGATTATAAGGATGATTTTTTTTTTATGATAGACTATGACAAAGTGTACATTCAACCAGTTAGACCTAGAGTCGTGTGGGTTAAGACTCTAAGCTATGAGGTTAATATTGATGACAACAAGGATATCATTGACGCACTGTTGAATGAACTTATGGATCCCAAGGCCACATATTTTGGTACTTATGATAAAGCCAAAGTAAGAATAGAACTTGAAATTAAGCTTCCTCAAGTAGTCAGCAAAGGAAAGAAGAGGATAGAAAAACTAAGGAAATCATGTTCTACTCTTCTATTGAAATAAAGAAAAGGAGATGATGTGGAAGAAAATGATGCAGAAGATGAGGCTGAAGAAACTAAATTAGAAGAAGAAGAACCAATCAGGAAGAAGGGTAAGGTTATCATAACCAGACCTACTAGTTTATCCATTGCAATGTTCACAAGAAGAGCATCTAGATCAAGAAAGAAATTGAAATTAGGTGAAGAAGAAGTAGAGGATATTATTTTCAAAAGACCTCCACCTACATCTCAAGAAAAATTTAAAGAGATTGATGTAGGAGTTGGCATGGAAAACTTCAAATCTCTCATATATGAGACCAAGAATCTAGATGAGAAGAAGCAAGTTGAAGACATGATTATGTCCAACTTAGGTAAATGGAAATATTCACTTGATCAACTTTTTCAACAAATTCCCAATGAGCTTATGGAAAGAATCAAGCCTAGATGGGAATCAAGAGCCAACATATTAGGATAGTTGGACAACTAGGTACTGACATACTAGTACTACATAGAGAAGGTGGAAATTTTTTCGTTACTCTTACTTGAAAAAATTGTACAATTGGCAATGTGGCAATGTGATTGTACACACATAATGTAGTAATAATTTGATTATATATACAATTAGAAACTAGCCTACAACTATTTTTTCTCCCTTGTATCTATAAAAGGGAATTCAAAGTCCTTTGACATTGAGTCATTTGCAAAGGGTTTTAATATTCTACTTCTCTAGGCTCTATATTTGTATAATTGTTAATAATTGTTAAATGTATTATGTTACATGTTGATTTATAATTATAAATTATAATACAAGAAAGCTTATTCTATAAAATGCATTATGTTACAATTTCTTAAAGAAACTAAAATCAATGAAAATCTAAAAATGTCTACAAACTAGAAGTAATGAAAATATCAAGTCCAACATGTATAAACAATATAATAAATGAAAATCTCAACATGTGTAGACTCTAAAAATAAAAAAATAGTTTCAATAAAAATCTCAACATGTAAGTTTGTAACATCAACATGTTTAAAAAAAAGTTAAGTATCTATAATAGGATAGTGAATGAAGGGTATAAATTAACTTCTACAAACATAATTGATTAGTAGATAGAGTCTTAGACATTGGTAAGACTAGAGCACATAAATTAATTTGAATTGAAATTGGTAAGACCATAGCTAGTATCCTACTACTTGACTCACACATAAGTTAGAACTTGAAGTTGAGAAGCTGCTATAGTTTCCATTCGGCCTAGAATGGTTCAACATCACTATCATCATAATTCTCCTCATTTATTTCATATAACATTTCATTGTTCATTGTGTTTTCTTCAAATTCACTATCAGTATGCATGCCAAAGTCAACTTCATCTTCATTGCTTCCAATGTCAGGACATGAACCACTACCACCACCACCACTACTGCCACTGCCACTGCCACCACCATTACCACTACCACTTGGTTTTGAAATGTTGGCCATCCCTCTTCTTTGACATTTGTTCGTCCAAATGCTAAGAGCCCTATCATAAGGGAAACTATCTACCTCATACCTAGAATTATACAACCTCAAACAATTATCCAAATTTTTGTCTAATCTGTTTCTGACCTTTGAATTCACAAAGTCCAAAGTACTAAAAAATCTCTCATCCTCTACTAATCCCAATATCATTGTCAAACATAAATTAGTAAGTTTGAAATATTTTGGTATTGACTCTCTCAATTGATTGCTGTGACCAAGGTTTTTAGAAAGCTTTGTTAGTACTCCCTCTTCATTTGGATTCTCCATAAGATCATATTGCTCCCTCATTATATTTACAAAAGAATATGATTGATCTCTCAGTCAAGATTCATCTAAAATTCCATTTATAGTTACTCCATTTATTACTTTAGGTTTGCAAGAATGTTGAATCAAAGTCATCATCCTTCTTCAAAAATCACTTGGACAATTTAGAGACCAATATTGACAAAAAATAGTAAACATTGCTTCGAGTTGTTCCTCTAGAGGGAATCTAAATCTAATTTGTGACAAAAGATTATAACAAACTCACTTGATAGAGTCAAGAATAAAGTCTTTGATCTTATTGAAGTCTTCACTTGTAACACGTGAAAGTACCTTCTCTGGTTCTAATTCTACTTCGCTTCCTACTTCATTGGGGTTGGACTCAAGGTCAATGTGGGCATATTACTACATTGGTATGTTAACTCCATGTACCCTAGCACATACCTCATAGTTTGCACCACTATGTAAAAAGTTCCTAGGATTGTTAAAATCTATGATTTCTATCCACTTCGCAAACTTTGATTCATCTAATGGTTGTAATCAATAAATAATATCCAAGCTATTACATGTCATTTTATGTAGCTTATTATATTTTGCAATGTACATAGCTCTTTGTTGAACCTTTTTCATAATATTTCTCATGTCATGTAGCATGGGGAGAATAGCTGCTAAAGTTAAGAGTATCTTAACATTAGTTAGACTTTAATATAGACAAGGGAATCTGTCTCATACATAGTGGATTAGTCCAAGCAATAATGGATATTCATAGAATAGTCAATGTGCTATTCCATCCAAAGAGATCCATTTGATATCACTGTCTTTAAAAAGCTTCCTCCCATTAGTAAGTTCTTGAGAAACGTGTTGAAATTGTCGGACTCATTTGAGACTTCAAAAAAAGTATTGGTAAATGCATTTGATTAAATATTCCACTTTACTTACACAAGAAAAATCACTGACAATTACAAAAGCTAGATTTATTTGATGGGCCATGCAATGAATGGGAATAGCATAGGGTGCCAAATCATTCTTGATCATTTTTTAAAGACCACCTTTATGACCTTGCATAACTAAAGCTCCATCCACTCCAACACACACCAAATTTTTGGCAATTTTCATATTATCCATACCTCTACAATCAATTAGAGTACTCTTTAATAAATCATATAAATTTTTGGCCGTTGCACTACAATTCAATTTAGCAACAAATAGTAGAAAGGGTTGATGGAAAAGATCATTTATAGTATAAAAGTGCATACACACCTAGGAAGTATTATCAATTATTGTAACTCCATCTAGAGATGATGCAATGAAATTTGACTATTTTATTTTTTTCTTCATATCTTCTTTTTCATCCTATGCAAGACAACTAGCCCATTCCCACTCATTGTTTAATGACCAATGATTGTTCAGATAGTTTCGAACTTTAAAAAATTGCAATAATCTAGTAATTAAAGGGTAATACATCATAGGATGCCCTCTACTCAAAATATAAAAGACCACACTTAATTGAATTTTTTTTTTCCATATTTCCACTTCCATTGCTTTCCCAATGAAATCTTTAATGGAACATTTTATTGTAGAATGCTTCTCCCATAATTTCTCGTGTAACTTGTATAATTCAGCATTCTTAATATGCAGATAATTATTTTTCATTTTCTAAGTTAGCATGGATTCTTCAACTCCATCTATAGTTTCCTTTTTGTAAACTTTACCGAAATGCTTTTCTATGGTATCAAGTTGAAGCTACAAACTCTTCTCCTTCTTTGTTATCTTGGAGAAAATATTATATCTGCATTCTATAGGAGGCTCACCATCAATTGGATTGGCCACTGGTTCAATGAACCAATAATTTTCCACCCATTCTAATTGAAAAATCCTTTTGGACAGATCCTAGTAAGATCGATCTTTTATTTATTCCAATTTTATTTTCCTCTTATGTGCATGAACATGATTTATGGAACCACTTTTGCTTTTCTCACCCAAATCCAAGTCTATAATATCATTTTGTGACTCACTACTCAGGGGAAGTGCCTCCAAATCATTTTCAAGTTCATCCTTGAATGAGATATTAGGTACACCAAATTGAACTTCTTCAATATGGTCTCCAACTTGTGATCAATCTCCCTTTTCAATATGCACTAAAAATCTAATTTGTGAATTTTGTAGGTTGCCAACATTTCCACCACCAAAATATGCAGATATAGTTCTATGTTTTGTTAATGTTGGCCTCTATTGTCTTTCAAGGATCTTATCGGAACCCCTGTTACCCCTCTTATTTGATATTACAAACCAATAAAGGCTACAAAAAAAAATCAAGTTTCAACTTGTTGAACAAAAGACTCAAAGGCTGTGATGGTAGACTACTTAAACTACATATAATTATAATAATATGATTCATTCTCATAAAAAGGGTACTACGGTACTACAGTCTATGGTACTACCCAATAAAATTTGTAAACCTATCTTAGCATGTGAGATGTCTAGTGGAATGTAAAAAATAACCAGTACCAGTACCACATAAAAAATAATTTAAAATCACATACCCTTTGTTGAAAATAGATTGATACAAGTATGATAAATGTGTTTCAATCATTGTTTTGTCACTGACGTAAAACTTTCTAGTTGTTTCTAAGACAATTTCTTATATGATTTAAGTACAATCATTTATTTGATTGATGAAGAGGATTTGATCAAATGAGATAACAATAGCACTTCAAGGAAAGGTTGAGTTATGATATGAAAAGGAGTATAAGAATAAGTTAAGATAATGATATTATAGTGAATTGATAATCTACTTAAGGTTGAAAAGGTTGGTTACACTAATTAAGTTTAGAAGAACAAGTTAAATGAAATTTGTCTACCAAGCTTAACATTCTGCACAGTGGGTGTTGAGCAAAGTTAGTGCAAGTCAAGCAGAAAATCAGTTGGAGCTGACGAAAGTCAATTTCAGTATAAGCCGAGTGAAATAGTGTAAGCTGAGTAAAGTTTAGTTCATGTCAATCACCAGTAAACTTTAGTTTGTGTCAAGTGATTTAATAAAGGATGTCAAGTGATGTAGTATGTGTCAAGTGTTAGAAGCCAGTTAATGCCAAATATCAGCATTATGAGAAAGATAAAGAATTTGATGAATCTAAGCTGACAAGTTTAATTTCTTGGATTATGTGAACCATGTGGAAGATAAGGTTGATAAGTTGGTGGCACATAATTCATGGTAAACTATTTTTAGGTAAATTCAAAGAGGATTGAAGGAGAAGTTTCTAGAAGGGAATGAAATTAAATGAGGGGTAGATTCATTGAATCCTACCTAATCCAACCTAACTTTAAAATGGACAATGGAGGATGAATGACACAATATCTTAATTCTCAATTTATAAAGATGGCCAGTTAGAAGCAAGGGTTGTCATGTAGAAGAACCTAAGGAAGGCAAGGAGTCTAAGGTATTTTCTTCATTCAATGACCTAAGAGAAGAAACTACATTTGCAAGCAAAGAAAGAAGGCTTAAGGGTATGGGTGCTTGAAGGGTGAACTGTAGTGCCTCTCCCATTTGACTTCTGTAAGTCATCCTAATGGATGCAACCTTGTTGATCCTTGTTGTGATGGGATCATGATTGTGACCCTGAGTGGTCTACACCATTGAGGTGTTTGGATTTATGTTTCTGTATCAGTTGCTTTGTTTATGCTTTTGACTAATCTATGAGATTATGTTGTGATTGTTGGTTCACTGAGGTTTGTGCTAGTGGTTACCAAGATCAATGTGGTATCATGAGGTTGTTCCATGATTATCCTAAGATGTGTGCAGAGATTGCACTATGTATTTTTACTATGCTACACTAGACTAGGTTCCTATAGTAGTGTTTAGTAATGTTTATGACTATGTTCGCTTATGTGTTTTAAGTGCCTTTTTAATGTTGTTTAACTATCATTATTAAATGCTTAAGTAATTAGAATGGATTGTTCATGTTGGATTATTTGGTTGTGTGTTGTAGACATTTACCTTGTTATATTTTGATTAGAGAGATATCTATTCTTATGTGATGCTTTATATCTAAGAGGACCTGAGGGTCAAATGTTACACCTTGATTCTAGTATCATAGATATTAGACTACTATGATGTTCAGTTAATCATATTGCATGATGATGCCATTTTGAGATGACAATGTGTTTTTATGATGATATCTGGTTATCTAGTATTTGGACATACCTCTGATTATGTTATGTGATGGATTTAATGCTATGGTTATTTACTTCATTCCTGCGTTGCTATGCCTTATGCAAACTTGAGTGATGTAAATAGATTATTTTAATATAATTAAATAAATGGTTAAATTAGGTGATTTAATGCATTTAGTGCTTCGGCTATGTTATTATATGCAATTGCACTTGATCATGTTGTTTAGTGTGCAGGATTTATATCTCTGGCAGTGGCACATGGAGTTAGTGATTCAGCCATTCATATTTTACCAATGTCATCCTTATATGGTTGACATATCCTTTATTAAAATGTTTAATTAAACCTTTCGGTGATTATTAAATCTGAAGTCATCTGCATTATGTGATTAGACCAGTAAGCGTGTCTATGCATTTAGAGGTTCACATTGTCGCGAAAGTTATTAAGGAGATTTATGTGTTTTTTAGTTTTCAGACTTTTTTGATTGATTTATTTTAATTTCTGGCAGCTTTTCCATAGATGAATTCCTATTTATAGGAATAACCTATTTTCATTTGGGTCAATTCAGAGTTTAAATAGGTTGGATGGTTAAATACCCTAATCGATTATTCACCCAAAAAGTGAATAAGTATCCAAAAAAGAATTTAATTCCTCAGTTCTCACTTTTGAATTAGAAAGTTGGAGAGTAAAACCCAAAATCCTCTTCATGGGGATTTATTGTTTTGTTCGTTGTGGGAACTACGGGCATGGGATCATTGCGAGGTTGGGCTCGTTGGATCCAGCTCGGGGAAACCTTGGATTCTCGCAATTTTCAGCTACTTTTGCGAGATATTTATTTTATGGTTCAGATTCCTATTTTGCCCTTTTGGCTGTGAGGTAGGGCTTTCCTATTTTACTATTTCTACTCCGTTTCTGCTTCTATTTTTGGTAGTCATTTGTTTGGAAGCTGAGAACTAGTGTTCCCCTCCGTTTCTATATGTTAGTTCTACCCGATTGGGCGAGTATGAACATTTCCTTGTTTTTCGGGATGAGGGTTTGGGATTTTGCACCGTTATGTTGGCCATTTTTGCATATAGTGTTCGATTTCATTTATTTTTGGATTTTTGGAGTTTTTACCTCATTTTGCGTGCCACCCTATTTTCTTGGCACAATGTGGGTCGTGGACCTTGATGATCTATTTGGATATTAGTTAGACCACTTTTGCACTTTTATGTTGCATTGGGATGCGTGTTGCATCTGTACTCCTGTCGTTGTGTTCGATTGAGTGATTATATACTTGTTATGGTTTCTTTTGGACCTTTGCCTTGTTTCATGGACTTTGGGATTCGTGTAGAATCCATACTCTTGGATTAAGGTCGGTGGAGTGAGTTCATGACCTTTGGTCTTGTTGCATCATTGGGATTCGTGTAGAATCCATACTCTCGGATTGAGGCCAGTTGAGTGATTTTATGTTGTATGATTTTATTGGCTTTGGGATTTGTGTAGAATCTATCCTCTTGAGTTGCTTTCGATTGGGTGTTTATTTTTGCATTGTGTTCTCATTCCTGTCCTTGTGTTATGATCTTCATGATGGTAGTACGCCACACATGAGTACGTGCACATACATTTTTTGGGTGACTTGCGAGGCCCGATCTTTCATAGATTTTCCAAAAATTATGATCATTGGGGTTGGGATGGGAGTATGCATGCCCACGGGCACTTGTCATAGGATGAGCATGGGTAGGGTAGGGTAGCATATGGAGGGGGCTTCTATCTTGTAGCTTGACATTTATGGTGCCGTAGGTTGACAGAGGATAGGAAGTTTTAAGTAAGTGATAACTAAATTTAAATGTGTGAATGGTAATAAAACTTAAGGTAATAAAATGTGTGAGCACTCGATTAAGTTTGAGGACACAATGTGTGAGCACCCATTTAAGTTTGAGGACACACGATCCAAGCTTGGGCTTTTTGATGCCAAGCGACTCTCCATGATGTTAGCCCCTACTTAGTAGCCTTTTGAGTGTTTGACCAGGACCTATACTCCTTGCATTGTCTTAGGTTCTTGGTTACAACCATCATACTGTTTGGCATGAGTGTTAGCCATGGATGTTGTGCTTTACGTGTGTTTGTGGTTGGATCATTATCTCCATCAGCATGGCGGGTCTGGAACTATGGGTTCCACATGGTTGGGAGGCATAGCTACCTTCACCACTGCTAGGGATCAGTGTACAAAGATGATCTTTGTCCTAGTGCGACCGTTGCTGGATGTTTTCACTTGGTACTTCAGGTTTTAGAGTATGCTTCCTTGTGATATATGCTTTCATTAGAATGCTTGGATATCATGTTTAGATGATGTTAGTTTATTTGATGCATTCCCTTATCATGATGTTTAGCATATGATTAGATGATGTTATTTGATTTAGTAGTTTATCTGTTGCTTACTGCTATTTAGCATGTGATAGGTGATGTTATATACTGTAGGATTATCTTATGCTTTACTACTAACATGTTAGATTTCCTTATGCTTATATTGTTGCATATTTTAGTAGTGACATCCCTATTATGATAGTACCGACAATCTAGTCGATGGCTTGGGATGTTACGCATGGGGGGTGGCTAGGACCCACAATGGTCTTATGATGCTATTGACGGTTGGGAGGAACCGCACACTTATTTTGGTTGTTTAGCTTCTTTGGGTATTTCTGTTTACTGCGATGTTTCTTTTAGTATGTTCTTGCTGTGGTGGTTTAGATGGATAGATGTTCCTCTTCCCTTTTGGTTGCTGTGTTTGAGTGTTTGTTCCTCGATTTGCATGGATTTGGTACTCCCCGGTGTGGAGGTTTTTCTCTGTGTTTTTTCCTATTTTTGAGTTCTTTATGTGTTTTCATGTTTCTATGGGTGACATTTTGTCAGCATTGTGTGACATAAAAATGTATCGTATGCCCATACAAATTGTGTCGTACGATACTATAAAGTATCGCACGCCTTCTTGAGAAATGTCATACGACACTAGAAGAGTGTCGCACGCCTTCTTGAGAAATTTCATACGAGACTGTAAAGTGTCACACGCCTTCTTGAGATATGTCATACGACACTGGAAGAGTGTCACACACCTTAAGGAGAAGTGTCGCCCTCCCTTAGTAAGAAGTGTCGCATGATTTTTTGTAAAAACCTACGCAGGTAGACAACAGGCACTTTATGTCGTGTTCCAAACTTTTTGAGGGTTGATTTGGGACCCTTTTGGGTGTTCTTCAACCCTATGCTATTGCATTTTGAATTCTGTTGATTCTTTTAGAATCGAGTGTTCATGTTTTTATTTTGGTCTCTTGGGGTTTAAAATATATCGTTTAAGTATAAGTTGACGTATATTTAAGATATATTTTAATATATGCGACGAATCATTTGAGATAGGTTTCAGACCTCTCAGAGATAAGTTATGGATTCTAGGAAATTTCAGGGCTTCAGAAATCCAGACTTAGCCAATTTTTAGGGCTTCAAGATTTCAAGCTTAGCTAGATTTCAAGATTCTGCATTTTACCCCAGCTTGGTGTTTTGTTGATGAGTGGTCGTTTCTTGAGCCCTCATCTTGTTTGTGGTGGTTGTTGGCTTTTGTTCGTGTGTGTTAGTTGGTTGTGGCATTCAGAGATCTGTTGGTTGCCAGATTGTGGTGAAGTCTATCGTTGTGATCTTTGTGATCCCTGTATGATGTTGTCATGTGCATTCATACTTGCAAAAAAAATTTATTCTGGCTTGTATTTCATCTTTGTTTCCAAGGATCTCCAAGTGGAGCATTACATCTGGTATTAGAGCCCAGTTTCAAACATTGGGATCTCTATGTTTATGTTGCCCATGTAGTTGTTGCTACGTTGGTTGAGTGCGAGTGTCTTAGTGAGAACTCATGATCTTTGTTGCTTTGGTATCTAATTGTGATGGACTTGCTTGTCTAGTAGATGCAACTAGATCTGTGTGAGGAGAAGGAAGTGAGTCTTCCTAGTTTTGTGAGCAGAATCAATGTACCTTATTTGGTTGGTTGTGTGTGTGACCCTTTTTGGATGGAGCAACTGATTAGTTTCCATGTGTTGGCTTGTGTGCCTCTTCTTGTTTCTCCTTGTGGAGTTAGGTGCATTGTTTCCCTGTTTTCTCCTAATTGAAAGTATATAGATGAATGTTATTGTGATTCTTTATTTTATTGATTATATTAATAAAATGGTTCCTTTCATTGAAAATGAGTGTTTATTGTGAATCATTGCAAAGAGTAGGTTTGCATTATATCCTTGGGTTAATGACTTAAGTCCCCAATCTGATTGCTTCTTAAGCTTATGTAAAACTGTATTTATTTGATGTATATCTAAATGTTGCATTGCATGGAAATTATTGTTTTTTGCATATGCATGAGGTTATTGATGGTATATTGCTTGATGTGTGTGAGTGTGTTCTCTAACAATGCTAGGATGATGTATTCCTTAGCATTGTGTGGTGATTTATCCCTCTAGTGTGACTGTACTCAGTCATCACCTGTAATGTGATTTGTTTGATGCCTTATTTCTTTTGGCTTGAGGTACTTTCCTCATGTTGTTGGGCTAGCATTGGTTTTCAGTATTTTCCTCTCTTGGATCAGTCATCAAATTTTATCTATCGCTCTCTTTGTGACAGTTGTCACATTTGACTTATTGTTGAAATGAGCTATTTTTGGTACTTACTGTTGGAATCGACAATTCTCCCATTTGGGCTTTTTATTTTGTTTCATGATGACTATTTTGGATGTGTTTTATTGCTGCCCAGTTGTGTTTTGTGACTTTATCATGTTCATCTCCAACCTCTGGTAGTACGTTCAAGGGATAATATCATGGAGAACATGCTAGTGTGTCTTTGTTAGATTTAAAGTTGTTATTGTAACTGAATGGTTTAAATGGTGATTAAACTTAATGTTATTTTTGAAAGAAATTTAAAGATATGTACTTGTTTTATGGTAAGTGACTCTTGGACCCTTGCTTGAAAATCTTTCAGTTCATTATGCATTAGTGCTTATGTTATGTTTAATTAATGAAATTATGAAAGAAGAGTAATGATGGTTTCAATGTGTGATTACCTTTCATTCCATGCCTTATGTTGTTTTGGGCATGTGTGCTCTTGTGTGGATTTGGACATTTCGTCTGTTGCTTGTCTTGGTGACCAAGGCTGTTGGTTTTGTCTTTGTTGTTTTGTCTTGAGTGGTGACTCAAATCTTGGGTCTTAGGACTGTCAAAGCTCCATCTTGTTGTAGTTTTTCTCGTTGTCTTTCTGGCACTTTTCAAATGGAGCCAACCCGAGTCTGGATGTGAAGCTATGGCTTATGGAGTTGCTGATCAATGTTTCGAGTACCTTTTCGAGTAGAGGCCAATTCAGTCATGACATATCATATTTATGGCCATTGGAGAAGTTTAACTCTTCATGTTATTCATAATGGAAGAGTTATCTTGTCTTCATAATCTACTAGGTACTTGTTGGAGTTTGTGCTTGGGTTTTTGTGTTTCCTATTGCACTAAACTGCCCTTGTGAGGTGAAGTGTGGTTTGTGAGCGTCCCTTGCTCAGGGTTGATGTTGCCTTGTCATTTGGGAGTGACTAAGTTCTTTGATGAGTCTAGATTCTCCTTTTTGGACATCGTCTTGGGCGCATCTCTGTATCTTCTTTCTCTCTTGAGAGAGTAGGCTAGTGTGGTTATCCCACTAGCTCAGTTAGTGTTTTCTATTGAGTATGTTGATGGTTGGTGGAATTGTGAGGTTCCCTAATGTGTCTTGGGATGATTTTGTGTAGAGGTTGAGAGTTACTCCCTCTCAGTCCTATACTCTGTAGTATCCTTCTCCCTAAGCTTATATCTTCATGTGGATTGTCTCAGTCAAGTTTTCTGTTTAACAATTGACTTGAGGCTAGAGATTGAGTTTAGCAGTAGTTTGGGTGTAGTTTTCCTAGCATGGTGCTAGAGGGACATGGTATCGTTGGACACATGTTACCATCTCGTGAGTTGGTATGCAGACATTACATGATTGTGTCCACTGATGAAAGTCTTTGAACCTTATGAGAAGGTGATATCTTGTTTGGTTAGGTTGTGTTACCCTAGTTCCCAGTGATAGTTGAGCTTTTGTACCTTGGAGAGGTGTTGTGCTCCTATGCTTGGTGGTGAGTAGTATTTTGGCATGTGTCCTTTTGTTGGTAAACTTTCATCCTCTTTGTTCTAAGGGTGAGTTTACATGGATTCCAGAATGATCATGTCTGACATGATTGTATTCTTGAGAATTTTGGGATGGTTATTCCCCATGATTCCAACTCTTGTTGGAAGTGTGTTGTGTTTTGACCTTGATTTGTGATCATGTGGTTGGTGCATGTCTTAGTTCGGCACCTATTGACGAGGTAGGGAGGGTTGTTCCTTACCTTGTATTGTTGACTTTTTTGGCTAGATGGGTTTTTCCTAGCGCATAGAAGTTTCCTTGTTGGAGGACCTTGTGTCTGTGTGACACCCATTCTCTTGTGGTTAACCTTTTTTTTTTTGGGGGGGGGGGGGGGGGGTAACATGGTGGATTGAGAATGTTGGAGTGATCAAGTTTGACTTGTGGACAGTTTGTTGAGTCATTCCATTTGCTCCGTTTTGGATTTTGGTTCTGGTGTGTTTTGGTTTCTATTCTTGGATTGCAGGCTTCCAAGAGTAAGCCTAGTCTTTGGGGGGGATGATGTAGTGCCTCTCCCATTTGACTTCTATAAGTCATCCTGATGGATGCAACCTTGTTGATCCTTGTTGTGATGGGATCATGATTGTGACCCTGAGTGGTCTACATCATTGAGGTGTTTGGATTTATGTTTCTGTATCAGTTGCTTTGTTTATACTTTTGACTGATCTATGAGATTATGTTGTGATTGTTGGTTCACTAAGGTTTGTGCCAGTGGTTACCAAGATCGATGTGGTATCATGAGGTTGTTCCATGATTATCCTAAGATGTGTGCAGAGATTGCACTATGTACTTTTACCATGCTACATTGGACTAGGTTCCTGTAGCAGTGGTTAGTCATGTTTATGACTATGTTCGCGTATGTGTTTTAAGTGCCTTTTTAATGTTGTTTAACTATCATTATTAAATGCTTAAGTAATTAGAATGGATTGTTCATGTTGGATTATTTGGTTGTGTGTTGCGAACATTTACCTTGTTATATTTTGATCAGAGAGATATTTGTTCTTATGTGATGCTTT
This sequence comes from Cupressus sempervirens, assembly GCA_028749045.1. Classification (NCBI taxonomy): domain Eukaryota; kingdom Viridiplantae; phylum Streptophyta; class Pinopsida; order Cupressales; family Cupressaceae; genus Cupressus; species Cupressus sempervirens. The sequence continues at coordinate 551,912,717 of CM053788.1, read as the reverse complement.
ATATTTGAGAGGACCTGAGGGTCAAATGTTACACCTTGATTCCAGTATCATAGATATTAGACTACTATGTTGTTCAGTTAATCATATTGCATGATGATGCCATTTTGAGATGACAATGTGTTTTTATGATGATATCTGGTTATCTGGTATTTGGACATACCTCTGATTATGTTATGTGATAGATTTAATGCTATGGTTATTTACTTCATTCTTGCATTGCTATGCCTTATGCGAACGTGAGTGATGTAAATAGATTATTTTAATATAATTAAATAAATGGTTAAATTAGGTGATTTAATGCATTTAGTGCTTTGGCTATGTTATTATATGCAATTGAACTTGATCATGTTGTTTAGTGTGTAGGATTTATATCCCTGGCAATGGCACATGGAGTTAGTGATTCAGCCATTCATATTTTACCAATGTCGTCCTTATATGATCCACGTATCCTTTATTAAAATGTTTAATTAAACCTTTTGGTGATTATTAAATCCAAACTCATCTACATTATGTGATTAGACCAGTAAGCATGTCTGTGCATTTAGAGGTTCGCATTGTTGCGAAAGTTATTAAGGAGATTTATGTGTTTTTGAGTTTTCAAGCTTTTTAATTGATTTATTTTAATTTCTGGCAGCTTTGCCATAGATGAATTCCTATTTATAGGAATAGCCTATTTTCATTTGGGTCGATTCAGAGTTTAACTAGGTTGGCTGGTTAAATGCCCTAATCGATTATTCACCCAAAAAGTGAATAAGTATCCAAAAAGGAATTTAATTCCTCAATTCTCACTTTTGAATTAGAAAGTTGGAGAGTAAAACCCAAAATCCTCTTCATGGGGATTTATTGTTTTGTTTGTTGTGGGAACTACTAGCATGGGATCGTCGTGAGGTTGGGCTTGTTGGATCCAGCTCAGGCAAACCTTGGATTGCCGTGATTTTCAGCTACTTCTGCAGGATATTTATTTTATGGTTTAGATTCCCATTTTGCCCTTTTGGCTGTGAGGTAGTGCTTTCTTGTTTTACTTTTTTTGCTCCATTTCTGCTTCTATTTTTGGTAGTCATTTGTTTGGAGGCTGAGAACTAGTGTTCCCCTCTGTTTCTGTATGTTAGTTCTACCCGGTTGGGCAGGTATGAACATTTTCTTATTTTTCGAGATGAGGGTTTGGGATTTTGCACCGTTATGCTGGCCATTTTTGCATACAGTGTCTGATTTTATTTATTTTTGGATTTTTGGGGTTTTCATGCCCAAAGGTCAAATGGGTTTTATTTTTGAATTTTTTTTTAAATTTGGCATTTTTACCTCGTTTTGTGTGCCACCCTATTTTCTTGGGTTTTCTTGGCATAATGTGGGTCGTGGACCTTGATGATCCATTTGGATATCAATTAGACCACTTTTGCACTTTTATGTTGCATTGGGATGCGTGTTGCATCCGTACTCTCGACATTGTATTCGGTTGAGTGATTTTATACCTGTTAAAGGTAAGTTACCTATCATGTGTTTCAATTGCAATGAGGTTGGTCATATTGCTGCTAGATGTCTAAAGAAGAAGAATTATAGGGGTGGTGACAAGTACAAAAGTAGAAGAGATGAAGACAACAAAGACTACAAAGACAAAGGAAAGAAGTCTAGCTACATTATTGAAGAGGAAACAAAAGATGAATCTAATGATCATGATGATGAAGTGGTGTATGTTGCAATGGAGTGTGAATCTAACGAGGATGAGGCAACTACACTAGTGTCTTGTGTGAACAAGAATGACAGATGGATCATTCATAGTGGGTGTTCACATCACATGACTAGAGTTAAAAGTGAGTTCCCTACCTTGAATTATTATGATGGAAATAGTGTAAGGTTTGGTAAATATGCATCATGTCTGATAAAAGAAAAAGGTTCTATCAAGCTCATAGAAAAGATTTTATGTGACAGTGCTTACTATGTTAAAGGACTTAACTATAATTTTTTGAATGTGTCACAACTATATAATTCGGGATATAAGGTTGAGTCTGAAAATAAGATTGCTAAGATATATGATACTGATGGGAAACTGATTGGAAAAGGTGATCAAACTAGAGGTAATCTATTCTACCTTGATATAGAGTATGCTACTTGTTTAGTTCTAGAATTTGACAATGTGTGGTTGTGGCACAAGAGGTTATGTCATGTTAATTTTGATAGCAGGGTTAGTATTAGTAACATGAAAAGAGTAAGAGGTTTTCCTAAGTTGAAGAAGCCTGGCAATATAATTTGCAAACAATGTTAGTTAGGCAGAATGGCAGAGTCAAGTTTTAAGAGTAAGACTCATACCTCTAAAGGAATATTAGAGATTGTTCATACTAACATGTGTGGACCAATTGAAGTGCAAAGATACAAAGGAGATAAGTACATTATGCTTCTTGTTGATGATCATTCTAGAATGATGATAGTTATGTTTTTGAAATAGAAATTTGATGCTTTCCAAATGTTTAATTGGTACTTAGTAAGAGTTGAGAAGGAAACAAGTAAAATTCTAAAATGTTTAAGATCTGAAAAAGGAGGATAATTTACATCAAATGAGTTTGAGATGTCTCGTAATGATAGAGGAATCGAATGATAGACATCTGCTCCTAGAACCCCTCAACAAAATGGAATTTTTGAAAGGAGGAACATATCCATAATGGACTATGCTAGGACACTCATGATGAAGAAAAATGTTGCTTTGAAATATTGGAGAGAAGCTGCAAGTACAACTGTGTATACCTTAGATTGTGTACAAGTCAAGAACGGTACTCATTCAACACCTTTTGAACTATTGTATGGATACTCACCCAATGTAAAATATTTTAAGGTATTTGGAAGAAAATGCTATATTCTCAAAGATTTTAGGAATGGTAAACTAGATGAAAAAAGTGAAGAAGGTATATTTCTTGGTTATTCTATAAGAAATAAAGCTTATAAGTGTTTAAACACAAACATTAACGAAGTTGTGGAAAGTGTAAATGTGAAATTTGATTAATATAAAAAAGTATATGAGGCTGAACCTGCAAAGGAACTCGAAGAATTTAAATCACTTGTATCCTTTTATGAAGGTATGTTTGTTAAAGAAGGATGTAAATCAAGTTGTAGATCAACAACAAGTTTCAATGAATGCCAAGTCACATAATATGAATGTCGAGTTACAAAATGATGTTAAGGCACATTCAAATTCTGAAATTAGTGTACATGAAAGAGATGTTGAACTACCTAACAAAGAGGTACACAGTGATTCAAAAGTCGAGAGACTAAATGAAGAAAATAGAGCAGAGCCAAGATTGTCTAAGCATGTTAAGAGACATCACCTTGCTACAAAAATCATTGGTGATAAAGATGCTAGACCAATGAAAAGGAATAAGTTCAAAAATGATACATGTTTGCTAAGCATGCAAGAACCCAAAACAATGAAAGATGCCTTAGAAGATTGGAGTAAAGCCATGAAAGATGAGATTGAACAAATTGAGAAAAATAAGACATTGACTCTAGTTCCTAGACTAGAAGATAAAAATGTGATTGGTACCAAGTGGGTATACAAAAAAAAGTTCTATGAAAATGGTGAAGTCACAAGGAACAAGACAAGATTAGTCTATAAATGATATGCACATGAAGAAAGGATTGACTATGGAGAAACATTTTTCCCAGTTGCAAGACTAGAAGGAGTAAGAACTCTACTTGCTTACTCTATATACAAAGGTTTCAAAGTTTATCAAATGGATGTTAAGTCTACATTTCAAAATGGTATATTGGGGGAAGAGATTTATATAGAATAGTTAGAAGGATTTCTTGATGCTAACAAAAAAAAATAGTATGTAGACTACACAAATCTTTATATGGTTTTAAGCAAGCACCAAGAGCATGTTATGAGATGCTTCATAATTATTTAGTGAAGATTGGATTTGATAGGACTGATGATATTAATAATTTGTACTTAAGGATAGAGAAAGGAAAAGTTATTTTGTTATCTAATATTTTTGTTGATGATATCATATTTGGAGGTCAAAATACTTTATGTAATGCTTTTGCAAAAGAAATGAAGAGAGAATTTGAGATGTCTATGTTTGGAGAGATCAAGTTCTTTGTGGGTTTGCAAGTACATCAGATGAAATATGGTATATACATCACTCAGTCAAAGTATGTAAAAGAGATACTAAAAACTTTTGGATTGGAGGATTCTAAGCCAGTAACTACACCTATGGTGACAAGACATAAATTTTCAAGGAATGATGATTCAGCTGAGGTGAATCAAATGTTATACAGGTCTATGATTGGAAAATTACAATATATAGTACATAGAAGACTTGATATTTCATTATTTGTAGGGATACTTGCAAGATTCTCTACTAATCCCAGGGAGAATCATTTGATGGTTGTTAAGAGAATAATGAGATATCTGAAAGGAACATAAGGCTATGATATATACTAAAAGATAAATGACAAATTTGAATTGAGAGCCTATACTAATGCTGCTTAAGTTGGAAATATTGGTGACAGAAAGAGCACCAGTGGAGGAGCATTTTTCTTAGGAAAAGGCTGATTACATGGACTAGCAAGAAACAAAACTACATTTCTCAATCTACTGCTAAAGCTGAATATGTTGTTGTTGTGGTAAATTGTGCAAATATTGTATGTATCAAATAAGTACTCAAAGCTATGAAGGAGGAAATCACTAAACCTGTGATACTTTATTATGATAATACAAGTGCTATAAATATATCAAAGAATCTTGTGATGAATACAAAACTAAGCACATTGCAATCAAGTATCATTACTTGAGAGAATTAGTTCAAGATAAAGAGGTGAAGATGGAATATGTTAAAAAAAGAGAGAAAATAGCTGATATCTTCACAAAAGCATTACCTAAGGATTCTCATGAGTATCTAAAAGGTAAACTAGGGGTGATACCCCTATCAAAGGCTATCTAAGAAGCATGGGGATTGCCCTACATCAAACAAGTTGATTGATATATGTTACACATTGATGTAGTGGATCTTACTTTAGGAGATACCTAAAGTAATCAAAGAGATAGAGCTATAAATTATTCACAAGCAAGGTGATAGAGGGAGAAACTAAAAATATTCATATCTGAATATGAAGATGACAAGTGTTTGGCATTTTTGTTAAAGAGGGATAAAGTATACTCAGAGTTAAAGTGTACCAAGAGATGATTGCTGAGGGAGAAAGTGTACCTATTGATTACATCTACCTAGTATAATGTTGAGGGAGATATAAGAAGTGATCAAGAGGGAGTCATAAGGATGAGTTGATTTGTTATCTATTGATCAGAATAGAATTTGTAACCTATTCAGAAGATGAAAGTTGTTGATAGAGGGAGATATTTCAATATAAGCAATTATTTTCTTTTTGATATTTTGTTGATCTTACTAATTAAGTCTAGTCAGTTTGGTTTGCCATTGTATATGAGCAATGTTAGTATGCTAATAGAAACCAAATTTAAATAAAGCTTCTACAAACTAAACAAAATTCATAAACTTCAAGATAGACTAAGATGAGCTCTCAATTGAGAATATGAGCCATTAATGGACTCTCTCAATAAGAATCTCTCTTGTTGAGTAGCTTTATCTAAATGGATAGGATGTATGCTCAATATGCTTCCAAAGGCTTCAATGGATGATTGTGGATTTTTGGTGTGGATAGATGGCTTTAGTATGGATTTGGCTCTCAAAATAGCATTATAACTTTACTTCATGGATTGTGTTATTTTGCAAAGGGAAAGGATCCAATTTATAGGCAAGAGGCTTGAGGGATTGAGGGCTAAGATGCAAGGATGGGAAAAAGCTTATGGAGGGCTCAGATTGCATGAGAGGAGAGCACATGGATTGTGCTTCCTTATAGCCAATCAAGGAGTGACACATGTCACATGGTGAGAGGATGGAGGAAGGGGGAAGGATGAGTCAACAAAAGAGGCTCAAGGGATAAAATCTTCATAAAGACCCTCATAATGACTTGTAAGAGCAATAAAAGGGCTTGTAAGAGTCATTTATGACCTAGTGGACTTCATAAAGTTTTATGGTTGAGATATTTTGAGGGTGATGAGAGCAATTTTCGACTTGGACTTGATTAGGAGGGTTTTAAACTTGCTTAGTCTTGTGCAAATGATTAGAGGATGGATTAGGATGGTTTAGGATTAGCTTAGGGATAGGCAAGTGGATGGCATTTAATGAGGGTGGGTGAAGGAGGAGATATTTGTTAACTTCGGCTTGGGTTAGTAAGTTTTAACCCATGTTTAGGGAATGTGACAAGGTTAGGAGGGGATTAGGATTAGGTTTAAAGACATCTTCTAGAAGAGTCTAGACTTTGGATGAGGATAAAGACTTTCTAGAATAGTCTAGAATTTCCTAGGATGAGGATAAAGACTTTCTAGAAGAGTCTAGAACTTCTTAGGATGAGGATAAATTAGATTTTTAGGAAATAAATAAAGTTTTATTTATTTCAAGGGTTTGGGTTGAGGAGATATTTATTAAAACTTTTTTAATAAACATGAGGATTAATATTTAATCTTAATTAAATATTTTGAGTTGGGATTAGGGTTAGGAAATGATGAGATTAGCCTTTAATCGAAATTAAAGAAGGATTAGAAGATTTTGGAAGAGGTTATTGGTCATAAGGAAATTGGCCAAGTTTTGGGCAAAAAATAATTTTTTAATTTATTTTAGGATTTTTGGTCAATTTATTAATTAAATAATTAATAAATAAAGAAATAATGTTTAAATAAGATTTAAACATTTTTGGGAGGGATTCCTTAATTAAATATTTTTAATTAAGATAAAGGGATTTAATGGCATAAAAATTAATTAATTAATTAATTAAATAATTAATTAATTAATTAATTAAATAATTAATTAATTAATTAAATAAATAATTAATTAATAAATGATGATGTCATCAGGTATTTTTTCAAAAAATAAAAATACTTTATTTTTTAAAGGATTTTTAGGTGTCTACATTTTGCCCCTCTTTGATGTGATGCCGCAAGTGGCATGGCATCAAAGATAAGAAAATAAGATGCCCAAGGCTAGAGCAAAAGAGGAGAGAATGGACTGTGAGATGCCCCCTCAAGAAGGCAGTGGGGAGAGAAAGCGAGGCTCGATGGCTTCTTGAAAAATACAAGAATCTGGGATGAGCAAGGAGACTCAGATTGGATTAAGAGAAGAGGTTTAGTTAGCTCAAACTCTTACTATGGGAGAATGATAAAGGAGAATCAGATGCACAAGAGGAAACAAGCTTAAGACCTTAGGGATTGCAGAGGATGAAGGAGTGAAGTGCTATAAAAAAGAATCTAGGATAGGGAGATGGATGATAGGATGATAAAGCTGATGCAACAGGATTTCAAAGAGTCAGATTGGTGGAAGATGGGTTTCGGAGATCCCTAGGACTAGGATTGTGGATCTCAAAAGATGAGGCTTGGTGGATTGATTTGATTGGTGGATCCCTAAGACTAGGATTGTGGATCCCTAAAGCTAAGTGTGAGGAGTGATTCAAAGAGATACTGATGCATAAGCTGGGGTAGGAGCGACAGATGTAGGATATGGATGGGGGATAATGGAGATGAAGGGAATCCATTGACGCTTTTTGAGCGGGGGGATACTTCAAAGAGAAGTACCACCATGTAGTTGAGCACTAGATTTGCTATAGGACTGTTGGTTAATTGCCAGGGTTACCAAGAACATCAAGGCCTTTTTACCAACCGTCTAGAGGACTGACGAACTGACTCAAAAAAAACACACAAGGATTGCCCCAATATCACACATGAATCCCAGAGGAAGCAGCGTGGAAACGGCACTAGGTAACCCACAAGCAAAAAAAGAAAACAAGCAAAAGACCTGATCAAGACCTTACGCTCTAATTGCCCCATTCGCAGCATACCATGATATGGAAGATCGTGGCAACCTTGAGGAGGGAACAAGGAGATTTCTTGGAAAAGATACTTCAAGACCCAAAAGGGAAGATCCCAAATCAAAAGAAAGCGAAAATCCAAAAGAGAACTGTTTGCCAACGAGATGGGTAGGACAAGGTACTAACGGACCAAGATCAGACATGAGGAAAGCTATATCCTGCAAGGACCTATCGGAGAGCACCGAAGCTGGTGGATTTGGATGAGTGATGCATCTGGCAAGCTGAACTAAGAAAGATAACACTTTGGTGACAAGAAATCTAGCTAAAGGATGCATTGGAATATCTAACCAAAGTGTGCGATGTGTGCAAGATGTTGACCAAGGACGAACTGACACGAACGCTAGATAGATACAATGGTACTAAGCTAAAGAGGATGTACAAGCTGATGGACCAAGATATGTTACAAATGTACAAGTTTTTTCATGTTTTGGTTTTTGTGAGATGGAAATGTTTGTGAAGGATGGGATGTCTATAATAGGTGATAGGTGGATAGGTAGATGGTTTGCGAAAAGATTAAGTGAAAATGGGGTTTTGTGTATGCACGTGATAGTATACAAGCTAGGATACAAGATTATTTATAGGCTGGAATATGGTACAAACCTTGGACAAGATTCAGATAGACAAGGTATGGTACAAGATTTACAAGGTATAATACAAGCTTTGGTACAAGATTTACAAGTTGTACAGGAGGTATTTACAAGCTTCATCAGATTTTGGATATTTGGTTGGAACACCAAGGGAACAAGCAAGTGTGTCTTATGGGATGGTGGGTAAATGGATGAGGGATAGGATAGTGATAGATAATGGATTAGTCTTTAGTACACAAGGTGCCTGAATTACCAGGTTTTCACCAAGGTACCTATCCAAGGTGCTTGAATTGCCAAGTTTTCACCATTGGACGCTTATTTCTCTTTACTATTTTTTTCTTTTGTATTTTTCAAAAGCCTGGTATACCAAGGATCTTCAAGCATAGAACTTCTTGAGATGAATGATGTTAGTAGGATCATTCAAGAGTTCTCCTTCTGGTGTAGATAGCTGATAAGCTCCAGAGCCAAAGGAAGCAGTGACAACATAAGGACCAAGCCATGTAGGTTCAAACTTGCCTTTCTTTTCTCGATCTACTTGGACTTTCATGTTTTCTTTGAGGACATGTCACCTGGCTGAAAGTGTCATGGAAGTACCTTCTTGTTAAAATTTCTTTTGAGATGAGTTTGATAGACTGTGAGATGATCATAGGCTTGTTTCCGCTTCTCGTCTAAGAGATCTAGCTGGGTGAGTCGAGCTACTCTATATTCTTCATCTGATATTTGCCCTTGCAAAGATATGCGCAAGGAGGGAAGTTCAACCTCTATAGGTAGTACCGCTTCGGCACCATAGACTAGGGAGTATGGAGTTGTGCCTATGGATGTACAGAAGGAAGTTCGATAGGCCCATAGGGCTGGATTTATTTGTAGGTGCCAATCACGACCAAATCATTGACAACTTTCTTTAGAATTTTGAGGAGGGTTTTGTTAGTTGCCTCTGCTTGGCCATTACCTTGTGGGAAATATGGGCTAGAAAAGCGGTGATGGATGCGGAGGGAAGTGCATAATTCTTCCATATTGAGATTTTCAAAGTTACCTCCGTGGTCGGTGAAGATGGTGGATGGGATGCCGAAGTGGAAAACAATGTGGTACAAGATGAACTTGGAGACCTGAACTCCTGTAGCTGAGACTAGGGGGACTGCTTCCACCCATTTAGTGAAATAGTCTGTAGCTGTTATTATCCATTTATGTCCATCAGATGAGAGGGGTGTGATAGTTCCAACTAGATCAAGGCCCCAACAAGCGAAAGGCCAAGGTGGTGCAATAGGCTGTAGATCCTGTGCCGGAGCGTGCACAAGATTTGCATGCTGCTGACATGGGAGACACTTTCTGACAAAGTCACAGGAGTCTTCTTCAATGGTAGGCCAATAGTAGCCTACTCTAAGGATTTGTCACGCTAGGACAATACCACTCGTGTGGGCACCGCAAAGTCCAGAGTGTACTTCCTTTAACACCATCGCGGCCTCATTTTGGTCTAAACATCGAGAGAGAGTATCGTGATAACCCCGACGATATAGGGTATTGGCTATGATAACATAGCGGGATGATTTTTGAATGAGGTTCTAGCGTTGGGTACGTGTGAGGTGAGGGGTATGATACCATCGTTAAGGTAAGCGTGAATCTCATGGTACCAAGGGGATTGGGGACCAACCAAGATACAAACACAGTTTGAATCCTCATTCGCATAGGCGGGTGTGAGGAGCTGCTCCACTAAAAACTCATACTGTGTAGCTGCTTGGGGAATTTCCAAGAGTGAGCCTATAGTAGCCATAGCATCTGCTGCTTTGTTTTGTATTTGAGGCACTTGTGTAAACTGAAGCTTTGTAAAATGTTGGGTTAGCTGATCAACCAGCTCTTTGTAGGGAAATAGCTTTTCATCTTTGGTTTGATATTCATTTAGGGCTTGCTTGATGATGAGCTGAGAATTGCCAAAGATTTGTAGCTCAACAATGTTCCATTCTGCAGCTATCTTTAATCCTACTATGAGAGCCTCATATTCAGCTATATTGTTGGTGCGAGGGAATTGTAGCTTGAAGGCTTTTGGAATGTAATCTCCTTGAGGTGTGACCAACAATATTCCTGTCCCTGATCCATGAGATGTGTATGAGCCATCAAAATAAAGTTTCCATGGGGGTTGTTCTTCAATTAGACAGATATGCTCATCTGGAAATTCTGTGATCAATGGATAAGCATCTATTAGAGGTGCATCAGCTAGGTGATCTACTATAGCTTGCCCTTTTATTGCCTTTCTATCCACATACTAGATGTCAAATTCACTAAGGAGCATAACCCATTTGGCCAAACGGCCTGTAAGTGCTGTTCTAGAGAGCATATACTTGAGAGGGTCAATCTTGGAGACTAGTTGGATGGTATGACTTAGCATGTAATGGCGAAGCTTTTGAGTTGAGAAAACAACTGCCAAACAAGCTTTTTCCATAGGAGTGTAATTGAGTTCATAACCAACTAAGGTTCTACTGATGTAGTAGATGGCTCTTTCTCTGTTGTAGTCATCAAGCTGTGCTAGAAGTGCCCCTAGAGCAGTAGGTGTTGCTGATATGTACAAAATCAGGGGACGACCAGGAACTGGTGGAACCAAGATAGGGGGATTGATGAGATACTGCTTGAGATGGTCAAAGTTGCGCTGACATAAAGGATCCCACTTGAAGTTCTCATCCTTCTTCAGTAAATGTGAAAATGGTGTACACTTATCTGCAAGCTGGGAGATGAAGCGCCGAATAGATTGGAGCTTTCCTTGAAGAGAGCGAAGCTGTCACAGTGTCTGGGGAGGAGGCATGTCTAAGATAGCCTTGACCTTCTTGGGGTTGATCTCTATACCTCGTTTAGAAAGTATGAAACCTAGAATCTTGCCAGATGTGACCCCAAAGACACATTTCTTGGGATTCAACATGAGATGATATTTGGTTAACCTATCAAAGACTTTCTCCAGGTCAGCAAGATGATCCATGAAGGTATGAGACTTGACCAAGATATCATCCACATAATCCTCCAAAATGCTATGGATGAGATCATGAAAAATGGCTGTCATAGCTCTTTGATAGGTAGCCCCAGCATTCTTTAGGCCAAAAGGCATCATGTTGTAGCAAAAGGTTCCCCAAGGGGTAGTGAATGCTGTCTTATGCTGATCCTCTTCTGCAATCTTGATTTGATTATACCCAGAAAATCCATCCATGAGGGACAAAATTTCATGTCCAGCTGTAAGATCTACAATCATATCTATGTTGGGCAAGGGAAAATCATCTTTTGGATAAGCTTTGTTAAGATCTCTAAAATCAGTGCAGATTCTGATGTCACCGGAAGGTTTAGTGACAGGGACCATGTTGGAGATCCACTCTGAGTAGTCGATAGGTAGGATAACCTTAGTAGCTAACATTCTTTCTAATTCAGCTTTGACCAATAATGCCACCTTGGGGTGCATTTTTCTAAGCTTTTGTTTGACGGGCTTGATCTTTGGATCAACTGCAAGATGATGAACTACAAGCTTTGGATCAAGTCCTGGCATGTCCTGATATGACCATGAAAATCGGCCAATGTTCTCTCTTAAGACCTCAAAGAGGAGGTCAGCTTGGTCTTGTGATAGGGATGCAGCAATGTGAACAAGTCTGGGGATCTCTGATAAACCAATGTTGACTTCTCGAGTATCCTCAATTAGAATAGAAGACACCTCTGGTCGATTATCTTGAGGAGGCAATGCTAAATCCTCATGTTCTTCTAGATTTTCTTACTGAGGGGTTCTCTTCATTACCTTATCTAGTCTTAGATTCACCTTAGTTCCAGTTTTGGGTGTATCGGAACTAGGTTGGGGATTTTCTCCAAAATACCCCTTGGGATCTAGCTTGTAGATATAGGCAGAATCTGGCTTTGTTTTCTTGTGAGGAGTTTCAGCTCCCATGAATCTTAGAAGTGCCTCCTCTGATGTGAACTCATCGATGTGTATGACACTTGGTTGGTCCCAATATATGAGTTGTGGATGGGCGAGTGGTAGGTCAATGAGGTGGATGGATAGTTCTTGGAGAATAGAGTCTCCGAGGGAGATTTGGTCTAGGATATCGTTGTAGGCTCTCTTTTCAACTTCCTCAGGAATGTCTTCGATTTCGACAAGGTTGCGGTGAATGTTTAAAAAAGCGTGACCGTTCTCATTGGTGCCCCCAATTGTGGGTATGCCAAAGCCAAGTCCTGACTTCGATTCCCACTTGTGTGCATCGATGGGGCACTGCATGCCTCTTTCTTCTGGTCCTAGACCACCACCTTGATAGTTCCATTTGTCAGTGATGAGCTTATGTTCTTGGGGATACTTTTGGTTAAAGTGATCAAGGCGTGCTTGATTTCTTTGAGGTGCATCCTTATGTAACCATTTGTTGATATCTAGAGTGAGCTCCTCATGAAGAGGGATTTTTGAGGATACAAAGGTTGTTGGGCCAAACTGTTTGTATCGAGGAGGTGGAACCTCCTTAGCTTTGTGATATGTCAGTCGTCCATGGGCATGTGGATCAAGTGGGAGTGCCCCAATAGCAAATGCATCTGACAGACTATACTCTCCACAACCTTTGTTATTGATCTTCATGGTAGACAGGGTAGAGATGAGGATGGTTTCTAGGTCATTATAAGTGTGGGATGAGCTGGCGATAGATGTGCCGATATCAATTCCAGGGCAATGGTTTGTATATGAAGCTTCAACCGCATTGCAGTAAGCAAAGGGTTCTGGATCGGCATGGATGGTTACCTCAGTGCCTTGATGCAAAAATTTGATGCACTGATGGTAAGTGGATGGAACGACTTTCATGGCATGAATCCATGGGCGACCGAGGAGGATGTTAAATGGTAGGTTTAGATCAATAACATGGCAGAGTGTCTCTTGGATGATTGGCCCAACCTTGATTGGAAGCAAAATAGTTCCTTCTGTGGTTCTTTCCAAGTTGTCATAAGCTTTGATGGTGATAACCTCATTGATGATATCTGCCTTAGTATACCCAGCTTGTTTTATGAATTTTAGGGTGCAAATATTCAAGGCTGATCCATTATCTATCATTACTCTTTTTACAGCAAAGTTGGATACCATGATGGCTATGCGAAGTGGAAGGGTGTGATCTGGCTCGACCACGGGTATGTCAGTGGGTTTGAACGATAGGGCACATGAGGATGAGAGGTGTCCAACAAGATTACAAAAATCAGTAGCATTGATATCAAAAGGGACACAAGATTCTATGAGAGCACTGTCAAGGATGTTCTTGTACACAGGACTAGTGCAAAGAAGGTCTAAAATGGAGATTTGGGCTGGCATGTTCCCAAGGTGTTCCAAGATATTGTACTGGCTTTTTGATGGAGCTGATGGTGTTGGTGTAACAGGTGGGCCTGCGATGTTAAATTGCGCTCTTCGAGTGGTGACTGCACACTCATTGTTTGGTCCTTGGATATTGATAACATTGAGGGAAGGCTCTTTCTCGGATATACAACCTATAAGGCTACCATAGTCTATATAGGATGAAGTGTGGTCATTGTTCTTCCCATGCTGTTGGTTTGGCTGATGGTTGTTGGTGTTGTTTTTGTTGGTTTGGATAGGTGCTTTTCTAGGATTTTGGTTGTGGTGTGGAGGAAAAGCATTTTGATAGATCTATAAGCTTGCATTGGGAGAGGTTTGGGCACCAACAGTGATTTCCTTCTGATCAATGAGGTCCTGCACATAGTCTTTCAGTTTCATGCATCTGAGGGTAGTGTGACCTTTTACCCTATGAAATTTGCAGTACTCATTATCTTTGTACCGTGCAGCTTTGGATTGGCTTGGGTCAATTTGCTGGGTAGGAGGAAATTTAATGAAGTTTTCTTTGACTAATTTCTCAAAAATGACATCCAATGGCTCACCAAGGGGTGTATAGTTTCTAGGTGTAGGTTGGAATCTAGGCTTTTGTCCTGCAGCTACATTGATGGCATTAGCTTGATTGCTAGACCCTTGGAAGTTGGGTCTTGGATTGTGGTTTTGATAGCTTTGGTTATTCTGTTGTTGGTATTTGATAGCTTGTTGATTTTTTGGTTGATATGGTGGGTTGGACTGGTTGTGAGAAGGACCAACAATATTCACATGTCTGGTGTCAGTGACGCCATCTGTTGCAACGTGCTTGTTTTTTTTCCAATACCTAGACTTGTCATTGGAATGTGATTGATTTTGGTTGGCTTCCTTATAAAGCTTGACCACACCATCTTTAATGAGTCCTTGCTCAAGGATCATTCCTTTCTCTTTGATATCTTTGTAGGTTTGCAAACAATTCATGGTCATGTGGTGAGCCAAGCTAGGATGGGCATTATCAATAAACATTTTCACAACATGGCGTTCTGGCAAGGTGCAGGATATGCGGGTGGTAAGGGTTTGCCATCTTTGCAGGTATTCGACAAGGCTTTCTCCACCTTTTTTCTTGGTGTGGACAAGATCAACTATTGATAGCTCTGTTTCAACAAGATGGGCATATTGGGCAACAAATGCCTTAGATAATTTTGCAAAGTTTTTAATTGTGCCATAGGGTATTCTATAAAACCATTCAAGAGCTGGTCCAGCTAAGCTTTTGGGAAAAAGGCGCAAGAGGAAGACATCATTGTATGCTACGTCCTGGCAGTGCATGTAAAATTCTTTGATATGTGTGACAGGGTCTCCTTTTCCTCTGAATTTGTCAAATTTGGGTACCTCAAAGTGTTTGGGAAATGGTGTCATGGTAATGGCTCTGTCAAATGGGTAAGGACACACATTCTCAAACTTGAATGTCTTCGGATCATTCCCTTCTTGGATGGCTTTCAGAGCTATCTTCATTTGCTCCCATTCTGAATTGATAGGTGATGGCTGGGTTGCCCCCAATGTAGGAGTGCCTTGAGGTAGGTATGTGCTGGATGGGGCCATTGAATATGGATGGCTATGAGGGATTTTCTGATAAGGATTGTACATTATTTGGGCAGCTGCATGGTGGATGACAAGTTGCTGAGGGGGAGGTGGCGCATATTGCTGCATGTGCTACGAGGCTTGCTGTTGATATGGGATTTGAGGTTGGGATTGAGGAACATAAGCTGGCTATGGGATAAATGGATTGCTTTGTGGAGGTAAGGTATAAGATGGTTGAGAGGCTTGGGGAAAGGATCGGGGGGCTTGTGGGGTTTGACCAATATATGTGGGTTGTGCCCCCATTTGGGATGGTATCTGCAAATAATTGGTGGTTGGATAGGGTGGTGGATTACCTCCTAGAAGTGGCATTGAAAAGTAGTTGGTAATTGGAGGTAATGGATTAGTTGGTGGTGGAGGTGGTGGGAATTGAAAGCTTGGGAATGGAACTGATGGGGTTTGATAGCTTTGTGGTTGGATTTGGAAGCTTGGTAGAGTGGTGGCAGGGGCTGGGGTCACTTGGGAGTTTGGTAGAAAATTGGTAGTAGCTTGTGGGATTTGATAGCTTTGTGGAGTGAGGGTAGTAGCTTGTAGATTTGTGGCTAATGGTATTGAGCTCCCAAGACCTAATGGAAATGATGGGATTGTGCTTTGGGCTATAGTGAACAAGATGGGGGTGATGAAAGGTTGATTACTTGGCCCCATGGGTGGCATCCCTGTTGTATATTGCTGAGGTTGGCCAAAGATGCTAGCACTAATTTGGGAGATGGGTGGATTTGGAAGGCTGGGTTGGGGAGCAGCAGCAGCAATAGTAAAGGGGGTGAACGGTGAGCTATTTTGGGTAAAGGGGGTTTGGAGCGGAGAGGTATGAACCAAGGATGGAGTGGTGGTGGATGGGTTGGCTTGCGGCATGGAGATTTCAACTTGGGTGGATGATGGTATGTTTGGGTCTGTTGGATCATATGGATTGGCTGGAGGCTCTTCTTTTGGCATATATTGAGGATAATTTGGATCATAAGAGCCTATGGGTGGTGGTAGCTGCCCAAACAATGGGTGAGATGGATCTGATAATGGAGGGGGTCTTCCAAAGTCAAAGGTTCCTACATTTTCCCTTCAAAAATTAGCCATGATTTTCTCTTTGTTCTTGTCTATAATGGCATTTACCAATACTGCATTTCCTGGTTGGTTCATTAAAGCTTCAATGTCATTACATGATGGCATAGCTTTCTCTGGGCTGAAGGATGGCTGAGTGCTCAAGGGGGGTGAGGTTGTTTGATCCAAATGATAGGGCTCCATTTTTTCTTTCTTCTTGGCTAAGCGAGTGACGGGTGGCATGAAAAATGCTCCTAGGGATGAGATGCAATAATGCTGATGGATGCAAAAGGGGGAAGGCTTCTCTATGCAAATGATTTCCTACGTTAAGGCAAAGCTATATGAAAAAACCTAAGGAGGATTGGGTTGGAGATTCTAACTTCAAAGATATGTTGCCAAAGCACGAAAGGTCTACTTTCCTATGTGCAAGCTTGGTGGTGATTGTGTCAACTTAAGGATAGACTGATGATACTTTAGGAAGAACACGAGATTGACCACTTGTGGATCCCAACCTTTAGCTCAAGGCGATGAGGGATAACAAGTGACAAAGCTGGATTACCCTAGACAAAGCTCTGTCAAAGGGATAACCTTGGCAAGATTGATGGATTTGGAAGATTTTAGGAGTGGCAAACTTTTGGCAAAAGTGACAACAATTTTGAAGGCTTGGATGTGAGGTTTTGATTGCTGGCTAGATGGTTTGATTCTAAATGAGATGGATGAGCTAATAATGCTTAAGGGGATAACCTAAGATGGATGGCTTTTCTACAAAGATGACTCTAAAGTGAAGCTAATCCAAGAAGATGTGGAGAAACAAGGGTGTCTAATCATAGAAATCATGCCTAGTTGGTAAGGCATAAGCAGGATTAACTCCTGGATGTTGGCTAAATTTGATGGTGTGCTCTAACCAGGCCTCTTGAAGTGCTTTGTTGGTAGCTTTGTCCTCTGCTTTGTGGAGTTTGGCAATTCGTGGGCTTGGTGTTATTTCTTTTCTCTTGGCTGAAAGTTCTTGGTATGCTAGAGATGGTTTGAGTTTAACTTTGTGGAACTTCTGTTTGGGTTTGGGTTGCTCTAACATCAATTTCTGAATCTGCTTGGCTTTGAGAGATCTTGGTTGTTTTGCTTCAACTCGTTCAACTTCTGGAATAGGCAGTGACTACGCTAAGTATGCCCTAAGCTAGGATTGACCAAGTTTGGCAAACATTCATTCAATAAATAAAAGATCAAGCAATAGATATAAACAACCAGATAGAAGTTTTTGATTCTCAGAAAGTGATACTTGCGCCAAGGAGTGTGTATATTCTACAAATGTTTCGATCAGTCACCTCAAACACATTAACATCCTAGATGGTTGTCTACAAGGTTGACAGTTGGTTTAGCTAAGGAGTCCTCGATATACCCAAGGTACGTGAGGCCCAAATTCATAGATGAGACCAAAAAGATGTCACACAGCCGAGAGGAGCGGTAACCCACTTCTCCTCTTTCACTTCTCAAGGGTATAAAGTTCCTTGAGGCTTAGCCCGAGTGAAAAAATCTTGATCCCAAGAGAGGTGTCTTTCGATTCACCTCCCAATTCTTATACTCCGCCAGAATGCTGGAGTTGAGTTCGTCCAAGGGGTGATGAAATCCCCAAGTAGGCCTCCTAAAAAGAAACAAGGTTTTGGATCCTAATCTTATGCACCCAAGATGGCCTTGAAAGACGACAAGGGGAGAGAAGACTTAGATGACCTTGGGCTAAAAAACACGCTTGTTCTTTTACCAACTGACTCTTATGTGTGCTAATCTAGACTTTGCAAGCACTCATATTTAAGAGACAATGTTCAATTCCAACTTGAAGTGCCAACAAAAGTAAATCGATCGAAGAATGCAAACAATAAGAAGAGTTAGGGTCAACAAAAGCAAACTCGCGTGCCCAGAGGCCCTCCACGTCAAGTATCGATTAATTTTCTTTAAAGCATTCAAGATTGAGTGTGAGTTTGTTTTAAGCCCAAAACAAAAGTGTGTGAGATTCGATTTCAAGCACGCGCTCGGAGGCTCTCCACGTTAGTTGTTGTTCAATTTTAGTGCCCAAACTTGAAGTTTGATCGATTTAATCTAGATTTTTGATCATTTAAGAATTTTGATAAAGTTAAAGCAAACATTCAAAGACCAAGTGAGTGAGTTAGATTGTGGAACATTTAACACCTTTTTCAAGTAGACCCATCCCCATAAATGGCACTGAGATTGCAACCAATGGTTAATATTTGATGGGTGATTAGAAAAAAGATGAGTCCAAGGAACTACTCAAATTGATTTTTGCAAATTTGTATTTTAACTTAACAAGGTTTCTTAAATGTCCAAAAATCAAACTTTACCTAGATTGCATGTGGAAAAGAGATTTGTTTTGTTCAATTTTTAGAAGCTCCAAATGAAGTGTTTGATATTGCAATGGTTAATTGATCCTTAGAATTCAAGATTGGATTTTTTGTTTTAATCATGCATTCAAGGAAAATTTGATTTTAATCCATGGCATTCAAGAGTGATTTTAGCAACATGCATTCAAAGAAAAGTGGTTAAACATTCAAGTGTTTTCCTTTGAGCATTCAAGATTGAGATTTTGTGTGTTGTTTTTAGAACTTTGAAGTGCTTTGTTTTAACTTTAGATCATTCAAGATTGTTTTGGACTCAAAAGTGAAAATGACTCTTTGGACTTTGCTTTTCATTCAAGATTTTGTGTTCTAGTTTGCATGTTTTAAGCCCAAAAATGATATTCCTTGATTGTTTTGATGCATAAAAAACCTAAGAAACATTCAAGATTTTGCAACAAGACATTTGTTTGGAACAAATAACAAAGCTTTTTAAGACAATTTTGGCAACCATTTAGGACTCTTAGTTTTCATGAGATTTTTTAAAAGAACTTTAGTGTGCACTTAGTGTTGATTTTGAAATGGAAACTTGAAGTTCTTTTTAAATTCCCAAAAATGAAGTGTTCCTAATTTTGCATGAATGCATCTAAAACCTTGATGTTGCAAGGATGCAAATGATTAGATTGGTTCAGTTTCACTTGTTAAAAGATTTTTTCTTTCTTGTAAATTTTTAATTTTTCAATGGATTTAAGTATGATTTGGGGGTTCATTTTAAGCACTAAAAAGAAGTGTGTATGATTTTGCTTCCTTAAAAAAAAAATGGTCAAGATCTCCCACAAGAAGAAGAAGAAGTAGATGGAATAAGAAGAATATAGACAAGAAGAGGAAGAAGAATTTCAAGTTCTTTGTCCACCTATAAGCTTGAAAAATCTGCAAACACTATGAGATAGATTATGAGTTCCTTTGTCTTCTTCATTCTCATGTGGACCTACAAAACCAATTTATACAATCCTACCAATCACAAAAACAAGAAAAATTAGCCAAAATCAGCAAATAACATACAAAACTTGACTAAAAAAGCTAATGAAGATGACCCATGCGGGGTCCCACCGAGCGTGCCAAAATGTATATGAGCAATGTTAGTATGCTAATAGAAACCAAATTTAAATAAAGCTTCTACAAACTAAACAAAATTCATAAACTTCAAGATAGACTAAGATGAGCTCTCAATTGAGAATATGAGCCATTAATGGAATCTCTCAATAAGAATCTCTCTTGTTGAGTAGCTTTATCTAAATGGATAAGATGTATGCTCAATATGCTTCCAAAGGCTTCAATGGATGATTGTGGATTTTTGGTGTGGATAGATGGCTTTAGTATGGATTTGGCTCTCAAAATAGCATTATAAATTTACTTCATGGATTGTGTTATTTTGCAAAGGGAAAGGATCCAATTTATAGGCAAGAGGCTTGAGGGATTGAGGGCTAAGATGCAAGGATGGGAAAAAGCTTATGGAGGGCTCAGATTGCATGAGAGGAGAGCACATGGATTGTGCTTCCTTATAGCCAATCAAGGAGTGACACATGTCACATGGTGAGAGGATGGAGGAAAGGGGAAGGATGAGTCAACAAAGGAGGCTAAAGGGATAAAATCTTCATAAAGACCCTCATAATGACTTGTAAGAGCAATAAAAGAGCTTGTAAGAGTCATTTATGACCTAGTAGACTTCATAAAGTTTTATGGTTGAGATATTTTGAGGGTGATGAGAGCAATTTCAACTTGGACTTGATTAGGAGGGTTTTAAACTTGCTTAGTCTTGTGCAAATTATTAGAGGATGGATTAGGATGGTTTAGGATTAGCTTAGGGATAGGCAAGTGGATGGCATTTAATGAGGGTGGGTGAAGGAGGAGATATTTGTTAACTTTGGCTTGGGTTAGTAAGTTTTAACCCATGTTTAGGGAATGTGACAAGGTTAGGAGGGGATTAGGATTAGGTTTAAAGACATCTTCTAGAAGAGTCTAGACTTTGGATGAGGATAAAGACTTTCTAGAATAGTCTAGAATTTCCTAGGATGAGGATGAAGACTTTCTAGAAGAGTCTAGAACTTCTTACGATGAGGATAAATTAGATTTTTAGGAAATAAATAAAGTTTTATTTATTTCAAGGGTTTGGGTTGAGGAGATATTTATTAAAACTTTTTTAATAAACATGAGGATTAATATTTAATCTTAATTAAATATTTTGAGTTGGGATTAGGGTTAGGAAATGATGGGATTAGCCTTTAATCGAAATTAAAGAAGGATTAGAAGATTTTGGAAGAGGTTATTGGTCATAAGGAAATTGGCCAAGTTTTGGGCAAAAAATAATTTTTTTATTTATTTTAGGATTTTTGGTCAATTTATTAATTAAATAATTAATAAATAAAGAAATAATGTTTAAATAAGATTTAAACATTTTTGGGAGGGATTCCTTAATTAAATATTTTTAATTAAGATAAAGGGATTTAATGGCATAAAAATTAATTAATTAATTAATTAATAAATGATGATGTCATCAGGTATTTTTTCAAAAAATAAAAATACTTTATTTTTTAAAGGATTTTTAGGTGTCTACAGCCATCAATGTCAAAGAGGGAGATTGCTAAAAACAAATTGATACAAGTATGATAAATGTGTTTCAATCATTATTTTTTCATTGATGTCAAACCTGCTAGTTTCTAGTAAGACAATTACTTATATGATTTAAATACTATCATTTATTTGATTGATGAAGAGGATTTGATCAAATGAGGTAACACTAGCACCT
This sequence comes from Cupressus sempervirens, assembly GCA_028749045.1. NCBI lineage: Eukaryota > Viridiplantae > Streptophyta > Pinopsida > Cupressales > Cupressaceae > Cupressus > Cupressus sempervirens. Next base: position 551,891,093 of record CM053788.1, on the reverse strand, counting down.
AGAGGAAAGGTTGAGTTATGATATGAAAAGGAGTACAAGAATCAATTAAAACAATGATATTATAATGCATTGATAATCTACTTAGGGTTGCAAAGGTGGGTTACATTGATTAAGTTTAGAAGAAAAAGTTAAACAAAGTTTATCTACCAAGCTTAACGTTTTGCATAAAAAGTTAGTGCAAGATGAGCAAAGAATCTGTTGGAGCCAACAAAATTCAATTTTAGTATAAGCTAAGTGAAACAATGTAAGTCGAGTAAAGTTTAGTTGATGCTAAGTACCAGTAAACTTTAGTTCATGTCAAGTGATTTAATAGAGGAGGTTGAGCAACACATTATGTGCCAAGTGTCAGAAGCTAGTTAATGCTGAGTGTCAACATTATGAGAAAGATTGAGAGTTTGAAAAATTTGAGTTGACAAGTTTGATTTCTTGGATTGTGTGAACCATGTGGAAGATAAGGTTGATGAGCTTATGGCACAAATTTCATGGTCAACCATTTTGAGGTGAATTCAAAGAGGATTAATGAAGAAGTTTTCAGAAGGGAATGAAATGAAATGAGGGGTAGATTCATTGAATCCTACCTAATCCAACCTATCCCTAAAATGGACGATGGAGGATGAATGACAAAATATCTTAATTCTCTATATAAAGATGGCTGGCTAGAAGAAAGGGTTGTCATATGTGAGAACCTAAGGAAGATAAGAAGTCTAGGGTATTCACTTCATTTAGTGACCTAAGAGAAGAAACTACATTGGTAAGCAAAGAAAGAAGGTTCAAGGGTATGGATGCTTGAAGGGTGAACAAGCTATCAGAGCTGAAGTGTATGAAAGCCAAGTAGAATGGAGGGTTGAAACAAAGATTTGTAATCTACAAGTGGAGTTGTAAGTTGTTATTAGATCAAGCCTGGTTGTTACTCTAGGCATTACTTCAGAAGAGTGAGAATGAGTAGCATGTTACTGGTGTTTTTTTTTCCAAATTAGGTTTCCACATTAAATCATTGTGTCAAATGTGTTATTGAATTTTTTTACGTTTCATGTTTATATTTTTGCAAATTGATTTCATAGTAACCTACAAGTTTAAGTGATTGTATAATCTAATGGATGCATGCATGATGAAAATGTTTTATGGATATGGATTCACTAAGTTGTGAAAAATTTTATTTGTACATCTAGACCTTGGATAATTGATTCACCCCCCTCTCATTTATTCTAAAGAATTCCAACACCTTCTATTAAACCATGGTCCATGAGTCAATGGGCAATGCACTTAGCACTTTAAAACTTTGATAATAATAAGAACTGCTAGTCTCCACTTCTGGACTAGAAAAGAGTGAATTATGTAGAATGAATTTATATATACTACCAATCTAGGTTAGCTAATTATGTAGGATAATAAGTGGGAATGTCAAATGTAGGTGAAATGCACCTTCCTATGCAAACCCACAATAGGAAACAATTGGCTAATTGGGTCTGGTGGTTGACACATGTTGGGAAAATGGTAGGTCATGCCTAACCTAAGGGAAAATTAGTTGGTTGTAGTAATGGTGAAAGAATTTTGTTGAATGAGAAACAACATGCAAAGGATGGAATTTTTAAAAAAATAAATGTATCCAAAATGTATATTACAATGGAAATTGGACGAATATTTTTGATCAATCATGTGAAAACTAATGGACGACTATCATGGGCATTGGACCCAATTTGTACAAATATCTAGTGACACAATTGACCTACATTACATTCACTATTCTCCAAATGATGATCGATTGATGAGAGGAGATAGCCAAATGGCAAATATTTGCCACTAAAGTAATCTATGCCCGTGACATTACACTAACCTCTATTCTGACGACATGTAGACTCACACCACCTTTTACTAATTGCTTGCATTATCCTATGACCTCGTGCTTGACCTAAAATGTGGGCCACATGGTACTTTATAGTTTCCCATTAGATTACCACATCTCATCGAATGCATCATCATTCACAATTTCTTCCACATCTAAGTTCTAAACTAGCTTGGTGAGTCTATGAGCATGTAGCTTCCTTGTGTCTAAAAGGAAATTGTCTTAAGATACTTCTATTCCTTGTGATATTACATATAAAGAAAATAAAATAACACCATGGCCACAATGTGGGATTAAACCCTTATCTATTTTCTACAAAGAATGGCTCCAAAATAGTGCCAATTGGTGTTGGAAGAGTCTTTACAATTTGGATTGATGTGATTCCCTTAGCATGATTGGATTGGGAACTTTTAGGCTGACATTGATCAAAACTTATACTTCTTCTTTTACAAGCACACCACACATTTTTCACATGGAAGTGGATTCATGTCTATTTATCTTGAGTTGGGCTATTTTACACTCAAATGTTCCTCTTTATCAGGTCTTCATCAAAATTCTTATTACATGTCTAGTGCATACACAAGATTAAGGGAAAATTGATTCATCATACTCATTCATTTTCATTTCCAATTCCACCGTTGAGCCTTATTGAAAGTGGCCCATCTATAGTATCTTTGAAAATATCTCTAGAAAAATTGGGTAGGGCTATCGATGCATGATGGAGGAGAGTTGGAACAATTCAATTATCTTCATGATTTTTTTAGTGGTAGCATTTGGAAGGTTAGACCTACCTTGGAGGATATTATTTCAAACTCAAAAGTTGACTCACACCCACTAATGTAGAACTCATAATACATTTACTCATCCTGACTTGACATTTTACCAAAATTCTTGATCCATATTAGAGTACAATTGTAATAATAATAAAAAATTTCTCTCCCATCTTGGTCATTACCAAATGAGGAAAAGGATTCAATTTATACTGCAATAGGAATTAATAATATTCGTTGTTGATCTCATCTCTCACTTGGAAAATAATTTTTCATAACCCTCCAATTTTATCACAACCACTCTCAAGTCTACTTGCAATTGGTGACTATGTGATAGAAAGACCTTTGTTTTATCTTTCATAGGTTCATGCATCCATAGTTGGCAATGAAAATGATTTAAACTAGGGCCATCATTTTGCATGATAATAGAAGCCTCCCAATTCATCTTTATTAAATCAATTAGTTTCTCTACAAATGTAAATCTTGGCAATATCATTCACCACATGGATTACAACTCACAACACAATCAACTAAAGAATAAAACCTTAGACTAAGTCTTGCATGGAGCATCCATGCTCAAACAAAATAAATTTGTGTTCATTAGATCATCATCATGCTCAATCACTATTTCGAATGTGCACACCAGATTGAAAGAATTCATGTTTAGACTAGAAATGAAATTGATCCAAGTTTATCCTTGATTTCTATTTTTAGCTATACATTACCAACATTGATTCCAAGTATTGAGAACTAACAAATTTTACACTGCTAGGTGGTCACACAACACATTGGACTGATTTCTAATCAAACATTAACTCCTTGACCCTTTAGTCAATGGATAAAACATTCAATAATACATAACTTGAAGTTAATATTGAACAACGATCATTAACGAATTAGGTATGATGCCAGGCCATTGACCAAAAAGTACAACATGGAAAACTAATCAATATCTCTCACATTTAGGTTTCATTCCACTAATGAAAAACTTACAAACATTTACTACAGAAATGCTTTAAGCAACCATTGTTTATGAAAATAACAACAATAATAAGCCTTAATACCTCCATATGATATTCAATCCCTTCTCTTATTACTTACCATGTGCACAATCTCATGCAGCCATTTAATTTCACTATATTACAAGTGCATATTTTTTTTAAAAAAAATGTTTTTACCTTACCAAAGTGATTTCGTCCTCCTGATTCAATCACACCACTATTCTTGATGCCAATTTAGTATTTTGATAAACTAGTTGGTCCCCACAATGGTTCTAGCTATAAAAAATTCAACTAACCTCTTAGAGAGCTCTGAGGAATCTTTGTATAATATACAAAACAAAACTTGATCACTGATTGATAGTCAAAAAATCCTTTCATGTTTTGTGCAAACTACCATCTTTCTGTAGATGGGCCTATGAATTGGCTTTAAAAACTAATAAAATCAAACAACTGAACCATGATACTTATCATTCATGTTCTTTGGTATATTCTCTCTTGGCATGCAAAATCTTATCTCATGAAGATCTTCCAATCAAAAGATATCAACTATCAAAGTTACCTACTTAAAATTGTCCTATAAGTGAACATGTTAGAAATAGGAAAGTGTATTTGGATTTGGCTTCAAAAAAAATAGTCAAATGAGACTTAGGGAGATGAAACTTGGAACATAGATATAATTTTATATTGAGAATATGAATGTGTAATTTTAGATTATGATGAATAAAATAACACATTTGGCAAGCATCCGAAGTAGGCTTCCAAGGATTGCACAACAAAGATATATTGTTAAAACAAAGTTTTTTTGCATATAAAATGGACCTGGGAAAGTGTGCAGATGGATTCATGAAAGCTTGAGAATTGGCACACACAATGTATTTTAAATATAGAATAGAGTCATGAAATTATTTTGGCTTCATTTATCATGGTTTCAAAGTTATAACATCATGAATAGGCCTCCTGATCAATATGCACATTTGGTTACTAGTAAAACCTAAGAAATTATGTTTGGAATTGTGTTTGAAAACTAGTCAAAAAGATATGTCATATGGTCAATTTTAAAATATTAAATTTCTTGGAACCCTAAAATGAAATTAAAAAATAATAATATCAATAGGGTCAACTTGGTCAAAGTTATGATCAATCAACTTGGGCTACTGGTAAACTGTCATAAAAGAGAACTAGGCAATTTTGATTTTTGCGAATGGAATCAACTTGGAAAATTCATCAAATAGATTCATCAGGACCCAAAATTGAAAAAAAAAGGATTTTATTTATGAATATAATGTAGTGGTATAACCATTTCTTCAAAATACTTCATGGCTCATAAAATATTCACTGTCAAATAGGCTTCCTGGAATCATGTTTGAAAACTAGTCAAACAGATACATCATACGCTCAATTTTGAAAAATAACATGTCTTTCACCCATAAAATGAAATTAAAAAGGAATAATATCAATATTTTAAACTTGGTCAAAATTAAGATCAATCAACATGGGCTACTGGTAAACTGTCATAAAATACAACTAGGCAATTTTGAGTTTTGCAAATGGAATCAGCCTGGAAAATTAATCAAATGGATTCATCAAGACCTCAAATTGAAAAAATAGGATTTAATTTATGAATATAATGTATTGGTATAATCATTTCTTCAAAATAATTCATGGGTCATCAAATATTCATTGTCAAACAGATTAACGTACAAAGTGCAAAATCACGACAAAGATGAACACTCAACTTTGAGGAGCTCAAAACCTTATTAAAACATATCAAAAAATCTTAAAATATGGAATATAGGTTCTTTGATATGCATTCTAAAAACTCTCAAAGTGGTGAGTCATGACACTTAACCGGGTGCAAGATATTCAATTGAAAACTAGCCCTTTAAACAATGCTTGACACTTAGAAGGAAAAAGAAGATTCGACAAGTGCTCAAACAACACCTTACAAAATGTCTTGAAACTTCCAACCAATGACATGAGATGTATAAAAGTGCTAACTAAAGGAAATAAGAACTTGAAAAATATCCTATGACTCAAAATAGCGACCCAACACATAGGCACAAATTTTTTTTATAGGGGCTCACTTTAACAAAGTTTTCAAAATGGTACTCAAATTTTTCTTGCAATTTTGAGTCCCAAAAATGGCTTGGTATGAGGATGCATTCCCCTTGAAGGCATGGAAAGGATTCATATCTCTGGATGAAGTAGGCCACTCCAGCGACTCTCTTGAACAACTTTTATTGAAAGCAAAAAAATGCCTATCCTAACTGTATAAATGATGGCCCTAGGCCGCCAAAACTTCAATAGAACTTGTTACCTCATTTATAGACCTGATTTTATTTTACGTCTTCCTAAACTAAGTTGAAAGTATGATTCTCATTAGTTTCACTAATCATATACATATCTTCAATCAACTCATTAGGAAAAACTAAATCCTTATGTTCACTTTCATAGTGCATGTGAAAACTAGAAACATTTTCTACGAGTTGCTGACTATGAAAGTATGGATCAACATGCTAAAAAATATCAAAACCAAAGTGAAAATTTTGAAAATTTTCATCATCATGAATCTCATTCATGATATTAATTGGAAACACAAAATATTCATACTCTACATGATGAAGAAAATCACACATACCATGAACTTTAGACTCCCTTTGTGCAACCAGATGTAAATAGTATATGAAGTTTGGTTTCATTTTATTTGCAAAATTTTCACATATCCAATCAGATATTCCATATGATGAAACCTCTTCACATTCAAATAATGGATTAGTTACCAAGTGTAAGAATTATCATAAAAGTGCTCATATCTAAAATATTGATTACTATCATTTTCATCATCAAATGCTTCATTTGAATAAACATTAAATGTGTCCAAACCATCATGATGAAATTCAATGGGATAAGAAGAAAACTCAGAATTTGAAACAAAACTTTCAGCATTACCCTCCTCATCACATGTGAAATCAAAACTTATCACATGCAGAGGAATGCTACTGCCACATACTTTACTTAAATCCGCTAAAGAGATAACTATTCTTTCATCAATATTAACATTACTAATCACATAAAAAACTTTAACACATGCTAAATCAGGACCATGGAATGTAGGAACCACTTCAATGGAACTAATAATGTCCAAATACGATTTGACATCACTTATGATAGAATCTTGTAAACACATATCTATTGCATCTTCATCATTTGAAACCTCATATACATGTGTATCTTGAACATCATAAACAAAGAGTTGAACTAAAGAAATAGGATAGCTAGGATATGCATCATACTCATAGTCATGGCATCATTTTCCTTTTCAAAATATGTACATGCTAGTAAATAAAAATTTGGATGACATTTAGATGCATACCTTTCAAGATCATGAGCTAAAAGTGCTGAAATTTCATTAGTATTTACTAAGACTTCATCACAAGTCTTTGCTCCTTGGCTATGAACATAATCCACGTGACATGAAACATTCATAACATCAAGGTCATTAGTAGCATAATTTGAAAAAATAAAAGCATTATTACAACATTTATCCTTTAAATCCGAAGCCTCAATGCTTAATTTATCATCATACTTATTACATGAAGTATCATATTTAATGCTACTATATTTCTCTTCCCTTACATTCACATCATCATAAGGAGAAAAAAGAGTCATGTGCTTATCTTCTACATGTTGATTACACTCATTTATCTCTTCAAATTAAGAGTCATTTTTTTCACCAACACAAGACATGTTATCACTAAGAGATTCACTTCCTTAGGATTTTCATCTTCACTATCACTATCTAAGAAAGATATGTAATATCCATTTTCAAGAAAATAATTTTCCATTCTTTTCATTACTTTATCAATGTGCTTAGCCCTTTATATCCTTACACATTGACCAATTAGTTGAATCCGGCATGAATGCATCTAGAAAAACAATAAGCCATGAGGAATCTTTATATATGACTGCCAACCTAAATCTCATATAAACTTGAATACCATTTTTAACTTGAACACTTCCTACTTCATTTCTTTTGAAAGTAGTAATTTGATCATGAAGTTCCTTTCTCAAAATATCAATGTCTTCACAAATACTTTCATAACTTGTTAAATCATTTTTAGATCCTAGATTTGAATCCATTTTAAAAACTTCTACCTCTTTAGTTGTACAATACAATTTACATCCAACTCTCACAACTACTACTATAAATGAGTAAAGTAATACTAGGAGACATGATTCTTATCAAGGAAATGGAAAATACACCACAACCTTACTATTCCATGTTGTTTCTTCATGCCTTTCTTCTTGTTGTATTGAATTTCCTTTTAGATTCTCAAGGTTTATCTACTAAGAGAGTCTAATACTATCCCCAATAGAGTCATCATTTTGTTGTCTCCTAATTTGATAGTGTTTTAATAACCAAATAATTGAAACAAAATGCATGTACATGAATAGAACTTAGGAAAATTATAATGCTATACTCCTTCTATTTAGGCTATGCAAAACCTAGGTGGATAGACCTTAGATTCCTTTATGTTGCTAGTGCAAAACATAAATACGAATCTAGAAAATATAGATAATACTCTTAATTTTCTACACTTATGAAATAACAAAGGTATGCAACAACAAGTTACAAGACCTAAGCATTCACAAGATAAGTGAGGGTTATCCTTTCATCTCTTCAACAAAAAAGGGAAATAAATATCTAATATTTAAATTATTTCATCATAACCCAGATATGAAACAACAAAAATATGCAATCTTCCAATTGAGATAAGTGCCCTATCCATTGGGTGTTACACAAACTAAAACATACATCAATATCCTTATGATCTATCCATTTACTATGTGAATGAGACATCATCTTTCAATATGAATCTTCTACTTATCAAAATCCTTCCATAAGATCTGCAATCTTGCCATAATAAATCAAGCATTTACCTAACTCTTTGAGTTAACTACAAAACAAACTAAGACATACATCCCCTAACAAGTTGCAACTGGGATACATGATCTTTTTTCACATATCACAAACTCAGGGACATGAGACAAGAATTAGAATGAAACTATTTCCATTGATGCTTTGTATTCATTTGTTTGAAGTAAATACATCAAGATGCATGTAATAACCTATGAAAACCACAAAATAAACTAGAACTATGACTATGAATTCATTATTTGATGTTCATACATAGAGGAAATGTCAAGAATAGATTGAATCACAACTTGGGAACTTGCTCAAATAGTTGGAACCAAAACTATACAATGGGAAGAGAACAAAGATATAGAAGAGGAAAAAATCCCATATATGATTTGATGATGTCATTTTGCCACTTGAACTTCTTCCACCTTTTTTTGCAAAGTATCTCTCCTCTGTCTACCTCCAACTAAAAAATCAAATCTTCATCATTTTTGTTGAAAAACAAGATTGAAACTGCTCAATGGGGAAGAAAAAAATTGTCTAGGAAAAAAAAAGTTTTTTTTCTAAAAATTTGACTAAACAAATTTAAAGGAAAAACAACATTGTTGAGAGGACCTCAGCCAAGTTTGCGACAAACCCACTTGATGGTTTGCTCTAAAACTGAAAATGAACCTTCATGGAAGAGACAAGATAGTTTGTTAGAGAATGCCCCTATTTTACAAATCTGATAATATCTTTTTACTAGTTGGACCTACACATATTTAGATTATAAAAAAGGATAGCTCATTTCTTCCCCCTTCTAATAATATATAAGTGTTTCCCCTTTGGATAAAAATGGCTCTTTAGGCCTCCATTTGAAGTTGCAAGTTAGAATAATGAACAGGGCTTTAGGAAGATTTAAAATATTTTATTTTACTATAAAGTTTCACTTTATAATACAAAAATCCTATTTTAAATACAATCCTACCTTTCCTTCCGCCTCCTAGAAGGAAAGACATGATTGTATTTTAAATAAAAGGGGTTTTGTATTATAAACATAAACATATAGGAAACCCAATAATTAATTATTTTACTTTAACTTTGAACTATTTTCTCACTCCAAATTGAGCATCAATCAAACATGTAAACCTATCCTATAGTACCATGTGGAGACACTTGATTGGCCATAAATTCACCACATCATCACTTAGTCACCGCTTGTCACCCTCTCCCAACTTTGGGACTTTCACCTTCAGACTAGCACTAACCGAGGAGTGATCATGACTAACCACTAGTGGTTAGTCATAACATTTCAACCTCTAACTCCAACCATGAATATAACCCAGAGATGTCATGCTTGAGCCTTCTTAGGACCTCATGACCATTATCCACTAACTATGCACCTAACTAGCATAGTTGTGCTAAGTTCTACACTGACTGTTATGTGAGATTGCAACTAGTTTCCATTAACTGCATATTTGACCTGTGATGTCACATTAACCTTTGTTCTAACTATGTACAACCTTGCACCACCTTTTACTAACTATGTGCATTACCCTTCCAACTCATGGTTGTGCTAAAATGTGTACCATGTGGTACTTTGTCATTTGTTGATAGATTGCCACATCTCATCATCTACATCATCATTCAAAATTTCTTCCACATCTAAGCACCAAACTAGGTTGGTGATCCCGTGAGCATGTAGCTTCGTTGTGTCTAAAAGGTAGTTTCCTTAATACACTTCTATTCCCAACAATTACACCTATAAAGATAATAAAATAACACCATAGCCCCAATGTGGGATTAAACCCTTAGCTGATTTCTAGGAAGAATGGCTCCAAAAACATGCTACTTGGTGTTGCAAGAGTCTCTGTAGTTTGAACCAATGTGATTCCATCAACATGATTGGACTAGGAACTTTCAGGCTGACATTGATCAAAACTTATACTTTCACTTTCATAAGCACATCGCATATTGCTCACATGGAAATGGATGTTGGAAATATAAGAGGAGTGATTGAGAGAAGAGGGATGAATCAGTTACCACAAAATAAATCCTAGATCCCTTAGATGTCAGTACAAATCAAAACTAAACTCTATTGTAAATTGATAAACACACAGGAAAAATGTTGTAACTCGGTAAACACTGAAATAACTTAGCTAATGCTTAACATGAAAGTCTTAAGATATTATCTATGATTGATCTTACTTTAACATAGTTGCAAACACAAAAGAAATAGCATGAACATAATTGACACCAAAAATTTAACGTGGAAACCCAATTTGGGAAAAACCACTAATTGCAACTAGTTACTGATTTTCACTCTTTTGAAGTGAGCCCTATTATGAGTGAACCTTGTTAAAGGTTACAAAACACACTGTTAGGTGTGACCTTATTGGAGGATTTAATCACCCTATTAAGAGTGGCATTGTTATAAGCCTTTAGACAATTCAATATAAATGCCACCTTATTAGAGGATTTACAAATAACTATTAAGCCAACTCTGTTAAGAGATTTAGATCATTGCTACAGTGGTTAAAGAGTAACAATGAAATGACATGATATCTAATGCAATTGAATTGCTGATTATCAATCTCAAATCTGGATTTTATACTTGATCCTTCTTAATCAATGTGTCTTTGCATCTCAAGAAGGATATTTTTCTTATCCTTCTAACTCACTTCCTCTAAGCATCATCAAATCTTCAATTATGTTCCATTTATGCTTCTTCTTCTAATCCTCAACTTGACCTTATATTTATATCTTACACGTTGTCAAGTCATCTTAAATATAACTTAGAATAATTAATATTCATCTCCTTAGTTGACTAGAAGCAACAAACAATTCAATTGAACTCAATATGCCAAAACAAGAAAATCCTTCGTTAGCCAACCTTGCTTGATAGACACTAACTCATAAATGATTTTCCTATGTTAACCAAGTGAACTCAATTAACACTATATATTCATAAAGTTTCTTTAGTAATCGAGTGATCTTGGTTAACATTGGTTCCATCCAAAATTTCCTACATTAATTGAGTGATCTCAGTTAACACTAAACTTCTGCAAAATTTCCTTTTTTGTCTGAGTGAACTCGGTAGACTCTGTCTTCTAAACTAAGAAAACTCTAGAATGCTTAGTAGACATAGGAAAATTTATTCAATTCCTGAGTGAGCTTGGCATACACTGACTGGCAATGATATGACATTTTGTGTAACATCAAAAACAATACACAATTAATCAATTGTTTCCAACAATGGATTCGTGGCTATTTATCTTGAGCTATGCTCTTTTACACTCAAGTGTGCCTCTTCATCTAGTCTTCATCAAAAATCAAGTCAAAACACTAATTGAATATCTAGTGCATACAATAGAATGATGGGAAAGGGATTCGTTGCACTCATTCATTTTCACTACCAACTCAACCATTGAGCATTATTGAAAGTGACTCATCTACACTATCTTTGAAAATATCTTTGGCAAGTTTGGGTGGGGTTGTTGATACAGGATGGAGGAGAGTTGGAATAATTCAATTGTCTTCATTATTTTTTAACTTGTAGCATTTTGAAGGTCAAAATTGCCTCAGAGGATATCATTTTGAACTCAAAACTTGACTCACACCCACCAATGGAGAACTCATAAAACATTTAATCATCTTGACTTGTCATTTTACTAAAAGTCTTGGACCATATTAGAGGGAAATTATAATAAAACAATTTATTTCTTATGTCTTGGTTGCTACCAAATGGGAAAAAGGATTTAAACTTGGGCCATCATTATGCATGATAATAGGATTATCCCAATTCATCTTTATTAAATTAATTAGTTACTCTACAAATGAAAATCTTGTCAAACTCATTCACTCCATGGATTAAAACTCACAATGCAATTAACTAAGGAATAAAACCTTAGACTAAGTCTCACATGGAGTAGCCATGCTCAAACAAAACAAATTTTCCTTCATTAGATCATGATCATGCTCAGGAACTCTTTCAAATGTGTACACCAAATTGAAAGAATTCATGTTTATACTAGCAATGGAATTGATCCATATTTATCCTTGATTTTATTAAGCCTTACACTGCCAACGTTGATTCCAAGTATTGAGAACTAACAAATTGTACACTACTAGGTGGTCAAGTAGAACATTGGGTTCAACTAGTTTGCTAATCAAACATTAATTCCATAGTACTTTAGTCAATGGATAAAACATTCAATACTGCATAACCTGGAGTTAATATTTAACAACAATTATTAACTAGTTAGGTATGATGCCATGCCATTGACCAAAAAGTACAAGCTAGAAAACTAATCAATATCTCTCACATTTATGTTCCATTCCACTAATGAAAAAATTACAAAAAATTACTAGAAATTTTTTTTTAAGCGACCATTTTAGATGAAAGAAACAACAATCATAAGCCTCAAAACCTCCATATGATGTTCAATCCCTTCTCTTTTTACTTACCATGTGCACAATCCCATGCACCCATTTGATATCATTAAATTATAAGTGTTGGAAATGGAAAATAGTAACTAAGAGGGGAGGGGTGAATTAGTTACCAAAAAAACAAATCCAAAGTTCACTTTAAGATGTCAACACAATATAAAACCAATAACTTGTTGTAACTTGGTTAACATTGAATATTCTATTGTAACTTGGTTAATACTAAATATATTTCTATCATTGGGTTAGCATTGAACATATAGATCTTAAGATATTTAAATGTGATTAACCTTACTTAAATTAGTTGCAGAAACATAAAGAAAATAATGTGAGACACATGAGACACCAAGATTTAATGTGGAAACCCAATTTGGGAAAACCATCAATTGCAACTAGTTACTAATTTTCACTCTTTTGAAGTGAGCCCTATTAGGAACCAACCCGATTAAAGGTTACAAAACACATTGTTAGGTGTGGCCCTATTAAAGGATTTAATTCACCCTGATAGGAGTGGCCTTGTTAGAGGTCTTCAGAAACTTCAAACTAGAAATGCCACCCTATTAGAGGATTTGGCAAATAGTTGTTAGGCTAACTTTGTTAGAATATTTGATTCACTGCTGCAATTATTAGAGAGTAACAATGACTTGACCTATTTGCTGATGCAATTGTCTTTTCTAATTTTAGATCTCCATTCTGGCTTGAATACTTGATCCTCTTTGATTACAATGTTCTTTGCAACTCAGTCAACTTGGATATTCTAATATCCTTCTAATTCACTTCCTTAATTCATCTTCTTTATGAACATTCAATCCTCAACTTGACCTTATACTTATATGAATAAACTTGTCAATTTAGCTTGAATATAAAAACAAATTTGATCCCTAAGTTGGCTAGCATTAACCAATAAATCAATCAAACTTAGTATGATTCTAGTCAACTAATATAGAATTAAGTACTCAATCAACTCAGAGAAACTCTTCATTAACCAACCCAACTTGGTCAGTCTTGATTCTGAACTGACTTTCATTTGGTAACTTAGTGAACTCAGTCAACTTAGGATCCATGCCAACTTTCCTTTGTTAACCAAGTGAACTTGGTTAACACAAGATCTTCCTTTGATGCTTGAGTGAGCTTGGTAAGAAATAACTCTAAGCTTGGTTATAACTAGAATGCTTGACATACACAAGAAAATGTCTTCAATGCTCAAGTGAGCTCAATAATCATTAACTTGCTTGGTTATGTTTGAAATTTTGTATAACATCAAAGACACCATAAAATATCATAATTGTTTCCAAGAATCTCCTTCTTTGGCATTGATGGCAACACAACATGTCATAGTACAATGAAATTTTAGAGAAAAATATAAGGATAATATCCTTAGTCTCATTCTAATTGTCATCTATGAGAACTCCCTCTATCAGTAAGAACTCCCTTTGACATGAATCTCTTCCTCTATAATAATTCTCTAATTTCTTTGACTGCAATTCCTCGCTTTGATAGAAAACTCTCCATCTTTACTGATACAAAATTTCTGATCTGATATGACATTAAAATCTTCCTCTTTGACATCTCATACCAAAGACAAAAATCAATGTATTTTTCATGTACCTAATGTATTGATCCATTTGCAATCTGCTCTAACAATACCACATCAACTATTTTGATCTTCAAATTACTCAGTTGATGCATCACTAAAATTTGATTCATGAGCTTCAGATAGGGGAATGACCCCTAGCTTACCTCTTAGATACAAAAATGTATCCTTAGGTAATGGCTTGGTGAATATGTCTGCAATTTGCTCCTTTGTATTCAGATATTCCAATCTCACCTCCTTTTCTTGCACTAATTCTCTTAGAAAATGATACTTTATTACAATGTGTTTAGTCTTGGTATGCATCACAAGATTCTTGGAAATGTTAATTACATTGGTATTATCATAGAAGATAACTATTGTATCCTTGATTTCTTCCTTCATACTTTCCATCAATTGCTTGAACCAAATGATGTTGGAACAATTAACTACTACAACAACATATTTTGTTTCTTCTATAGACTAAGAGATGCAATTTTGTTTCTTGCTTGTCCAAGACACTAGCCTCTTTCCAAGAAAGAATGCTCCACCAATAGCACTTTTCTTGTCATCAATACTTCCTGCCTAATCAACATTGGTGAAGGCTTTAAATTCAAAGTTGCCTCCTTTCTTATACCACAAACCATAATCTTAAATATGTTTTAGATACCTCATAATTTTTTTTATTTCCATTATATGATTTTCCTTTGGATCAATAGAGAATCTTGCCACCATACCAACTGATAATGCAATATTAGGTCTTGTGTGTACCACATACTAAAATTTTTCAATCATTGATCTATATGTAGTCTAATATACCTCTTTGGAATCATCATTTTTAGAAAGCTTATTTCTATTAGACATAGGTGTTCCAATTCGTTTGGAATCTTCTATTCCAAATTTCTTCAATATCTCCTTGATGTACTTTGATTGAGTAATGTAGATATCATATTTCTTCTATTGAATTTTCAAGCCAACAAAGAATTTAATCTATCCAAACATTGACATTTCAAATTCCTTACCCATTTCCTTACAAAATGATTTTCATAAGTTATCATGTCTAGTGAATAATGTGTCATCTACAAAGATTTCTTCCAGTACTATCTTCTTATCAGGTTCTTCTTTCATGTATAGATATTTTTTGTCATTTTTCCTTTCAAAACCAATATTTACTAGATGATTATGCAATCTTTCATACCAGGCTCTAGGGGCTTGTTTGAGACCATATAAAGCTTTGTGTAGTCTACAAACCATATCCCTTTTGTTAGGACCTATGAAACCTTGAGGTTGCTCAATATAGACTTCTTCTTCTAGGAGTCCATTCAAGAATGTTGACTTCACATCCATCTGATTTACTTTGAATCCTTTATGAGTATCATAAGAAATTAGTGTTCTAACACCTTATAGTCTTGCAACAGGAGTAAAATTCTCTCCATAATCAATGCCTTCTTCTTGAGCATAACCTTTGCAAACTAGCCTTTCTTTATTTTTTGAAACTTCTCCATTCTCATTCAACTTGTTTCTAAATTCCCATTTTGTGCCAATTATGTTTTTGTCCTTGGGTCTAGGAACAAGAATCCAATTTTTCTTTCTTTCAATTTGGACAATCTCTTCATTCATTGCTTTAATCCAACTTTCATTTTCTAATGCATCTTTAACATATCTAGGTTCAAACTTAGTAAGTAAACATGCACCTTTTAATTTGTTCCTTGTCATTGTGCCTTTGGACTGATCTCCAATTATTTTATTGGGTGCATGATTCCTTTTGACATATCTAGTAAGTGTAGGTATCTTCTTTTTGAGTTCACTTGGTTCACCATGCTCAAATTGATCTTCTGAATCATGCTCAAGTCTTATTATCTGTGACTCAGGTCCTTCAGGTTGTGACACAATTTCCATTTGCTAAAACTCAGATCCTTCTGACTTGGGTCCTTCTAACTTGGGTCCTTTAGACTATGACTCAGGTTGCATTGGTTGCAACTCGGGTTGAACTAGAGATTTAGGGGACTCGGGTGGTGAAGATTACTAATTTCCAATTGGGTTTGTTTGAACTTTAGATAAAGTATCAGGTTCATAGTAAACAAAGTTTCTATAGTTTTTAGGTCCTTTTCTACTTTGTTCTTCACTCTTTTATGCAAACTCATCAATTTTCACATGTGCACTTTTTATGACTTTGTGAGTAGAAAGATTCAAAAATTTATATGCTTTTCTCTTGTTGGAGTATCCAAAAATTATTCTTTTATCACTTTTCACATCAAAATTTCCTTTCTTAGATTATTTAACTATATAACATTTTCTTCCAAATACTTTGAAATAATAGAAATTAGGTTTATAGCCATACCATAATTCATAAGGTGTTTTATCTAAGTCCTTCATTTGAACTCAATTCAAAGTATGAACTGTTGTGCTGATTGCTTCCCTCTAGTATTTGATTGAAACATTTTTCTTTATCATCAGTGTCCTTACACAATCCATAATGGATCTATTTCTTCTTTCTAGTATGTCATTTTTCTGAGGTGTACTAGGTGTATACACCTATCTTTTTATTCCTCTTTCATTGTAGAAATTCATTGAATTCATTTGAGATGAATTCTCCTCCTCTATTTGACCTTAGACATTTTAGTTTTTTTCCCATTTCTTTCTCCACTCTAGCCAGATACCACTTAAATTATTGAAATGCTTTAGATTTATCTTTTAGGTACATAACTAGCATCATTAGGGAATAATCATCAACAAATAAAATAAACTACTAATCTCCATAGTAGCTTTCTATCCCAATGGGTCCACAAAGATCAATATGAACCAACTCCAAAACTTCTTCATAATGATAATTCTTTCTTTTGAAACTTGTCTTTCCCATCTTTTCAATTTGACAATTTTTGCACATGCCCATATTAGGTTTCTTTAGACTAGAAATGCCTCTCACTTTTTGTCTTCCTTATCTTGACAAAGTTATCAAAATTGACATGACATAACCTTTTTATGCCATAACCAAATTTCCTCTACTTGAGCTAGAAAACATGATCTTTCAGTTAGATATAGATAGAATAGATTACCTTTGGATTAATTGCTAGTCCCAACTAGATTTCCTTTCCCATCCAACAAATTGGCCTTTCCATTCATGAATTCTATCTTGAATCCAATATTGTTCAACTATACCAGTCTAAGTAGATTGTATTTCAATCCTTCAACCTAGTGAGCATTGTTGCATCTGAATTCATCACTCAATGCAATGTAACCTTTTCCTTTTATAGAAAAAGGTTCATCATTTCCAAATTTGACACTCCCATCATCATAGTGTTCCAAGTGCTCAAATTTAGATTTATCACTAGTCATGTGGTGAGAACAACCGCTATCAATAATCCATGTGTCATTTTTGCTAATATGAGAAATGAGGACCATCTTATCATTTTCATCATCTAATTAATCATTTATAGCAATGTAAACCATTTCATCATCATCACTACTATCAGAATCTTTAGCCATGTAACAAGATTTCTTACCTTTATCATTGTAGTCTTTGTAGCTTTTGAAATGTTTCTTGCCTTTGAACTTCTCATGCTTCTTTTCTTCTTTGCCTTCTTTGTTTTGACACCTTGCAACAATGTGACCAAATTCTTCTCAAGAAAAATAGATTAGAGGTACTTTACCTTTGTACTTTCCTTTTCCTTTAGGAAACCTTCTTGCAAGTAGGGCTTCAATGACTTTAAGGTCATCATAAAAATTGTCTTCATCTTCACTGTTAGACTTTTTTCTTTTGGACTTTTCACCTTTATTCTCGAGTGATAGTTTAGGTTGAAATGTAGACTCAATGCTATTAGAGTTAGGAACATAATGATCAAATTTATCAAACTCAAAGGTTTTCAAACTTCCCACTAGTGCATCCTAAGTTATATCATTTTTAGGATCACATCTCATCTCTTGAATAGATGACACTCTAATTGTATAAATAGGAAGAAGAATTTTGAGTACCTTGCTGACTATTGTCACATCATCTATTTTCCCTCCCGAGGCTCTGATTTCACTTACACTTGCTTTGATTGTGCAATGTTTTCATCTTCTCTCATCTTCATCTGATAAAATTGACCTCTTAGACTTTCTCACTTAGCTCTCCTCACATTTTCATCTCCTCCATAATCATATTTTAGCTTTTTCCACATTTCATGAGTAGTAGGACAATCTTTGACTTCATCAAATTCAACATAATTGAGAGTAGAGGCAATATCAATCATCATTATGTTATGATTCTTCTTTTCCACAATTTGATCCACAGGAAAAGGTCCAGTAGGTGCCATGTATTTTTTATCTAGATATTTCAGGCCTATGTTTCCAATGGTTTCCAATTGTAGCTTCATAAATTCTTTCCATTCTTGGAAGTTATCTCTATTTAACTTAGAAATCTCCCTTCTATAAGATATCTTGATCTTTAGCTTAGGTCCTTGAAACCTTATCTGCAAGCACCAAATGCTCTAATACCAATTATTATAAATGGGAAGGAGTAACTAAAAGAGGAGGGGTGAATAAGTTACAAAAAGAACATATCCAAAAGTTCCATTTAATATTTCAACACAATATAAAACCAATAATTTGTTGTAATTTGGTTAACAGTGAATATTATGTTGTAGCTCAATTAACACTAAATATATTACTATCACTTGATTAGCACTATACATGTAGATCTTAAGATATTTAAATTTTATTAACCTTAATTAACTTAGTTGTATAAACATAAATAAAATAACATGAACATGTGAGACACCAAGATTTAACGTGGAAATACAATTTGGGAAAACCACCAATTGCAACTAGTTATTGTTTTTCACTCTTTTGAAGTGAGTTATTATAGGGGCACCTGGGTGGCTAAGGAATACCTAGGGTTAACTTTTATATTTTGGCTTTTAGTGGTGCTATAAACACCACTAGATCAATAATAGGGCTAGTTTAGTTCTAGGATGAGTATGTTTAGGCTAGATTGCTCATAGTTGCTCAATGTTGCTCAATTAGCCTAGTTAGAGAATTTTTGTGTTTTGAGGGATAAAAAAGGTCAAATATTTGTTTGAAGGACCTTGTTAATTTTTTATTTATGATTTAAAGCCTTTTTAATGGCTTGGTATCAGTTGAAGCAAGTTTGAGAAGTAGATGCTCAAAATTGCAAAAATTGCTTAAACTTGAAAAGTTGTCATTGACAACTTTTTGACAATTTTTCTTGCAATGGAGAAATTTTTTGGTTAGATCCTTTCAAATATATAAAATAGTTGGGAGTGATCATGGTAAACCTATCTAATTCCATTCTCAACTTGTCCAAGGGGTTGGAGAAAGTAGGTTTGTCATTTTATGGACTGAGCAAGCAAGATTCTAATAATAGTTTTGAGTGTTCTTGGCATGTGTACGGATTAGATTTGATACTTTTTGTATTGGAAGTGTTAGTATTAATTATTAGTATTTGATGTAAGGTTATGTATATATTTGGTTTTTTATTTTAAAAAGTTTGGTGTGCTTAGAATAATTGTTTTGGTTTCTACTAGTCTACTATTTTGAAACAAGTTGTTTGGAAGAATGGAGTCATAGGGCCACTTCCCATTGTATATTTTGTACAAACTTTTGGGATTTGGAACTTGAATCCATGTAAATTATGTACAATGGAGATGGGTCTCTAGAATGGTGAGGAGTTGTTTATGTAGTGATGCCCTAGGCAAGTCTATGCAACTTGGTTAGGGATCACAAAGCATAAAAGTGAAGTTAGAGTGGTTGAATGTTCTTAATACTTCAACCTAAGATTGGATTTTGTTAGGAGTTATTTTGGAGTAATAAAAAATGAGAGGGGAAGCTTTGACAGAATCCATAGGTAGTAAAAAACTAGTTTTTGTATCAAACAAGAGTTAAACCCTTGAAACCCTTGATTTGAGGCTAAATTTGTGCATGTACAGTATGAACAATTTGGGAATCTAAGACCCCCAAAAAGGTCTCTAAAAATGGTACTTAGAATGGTGATTTTTTTGACCCCTTGTTAGGGAGTTTTGCATGATATTTGGGTTATAGTGCATTTGGAGGGCTAATCCTAGTAGCCTTTTACAAGCATTTGGATGCACTTTCACTTGTGGATTGTAACTCAATTAGGATTTAAAGGTAATTTTTGGTTTGGAAGCTTGAAGGGAGTCCAAAAATATTCCAAGGTGACCATCCATCCATTTAGAGGTCAAAATGAGCATTTGGAGTTATTTGTGCTGATAGGGATTAGCAAGCAAGTTGTTCTACCTTATTGATTGGTACTAATTGAATAGTTTGAATCTATTGCATAAAGTCCTAAGGGTCCTAGTGTGGATAAAAGCCCATTTTGGTCAAGTGTATGAGCTAAGGAGACCCTAAGAGATATTAGGGAGGAAGCAAGATTGGTAGTCACATCATGAGCCTTGTTAGGAGCCAACCTAGTTAAAGGTTACAAAACACATTATTAGGTTTGACCTTGTTAAAAGATTTAATTTACCCTATTAGGAGTGGCCATGTCAGAAGTCTTTTGACACTTCAATCTAGAAATTTCACCTTGTTAGAGGATTTGGAAAATATCTTTTAGGCTAACTCTATTAGGAGATTTGATTCACTGTTACAATTATTAAAGAGTAACAATGACTTGACTTGATTGCTAATGTAACTATCTTTATTGATTTTAGAACTATGTTCTAGCTTGAATACTTGATCCTCCTTGACCATAATGTTCTTAGTAGCTTGGCCAACTTAGATACTCTGATATTCTTCTAATTCACTTCCTTAATTCATCTTCTTCAATCCCATCTTTCACACACATTCAATCCTCAACTTGACCTTTTACTTATATGAATAAATTTTTCAAGTTAGCTTGAAAAAGAAAAAAAAAATGTATCCCTTAAGTTGGCTAGAATTAACTAATAAATTAATGAAACTTAATATGATTTCAGTCGACTAATAAATTGAGTAGTCGGTCAACTCAAAAAAACTCTTTATTAACCGACCCAACTCAGTCAATACTGATTCTGAACTGACTTTCCTTTGGTAGCCAAGTGAATTTGGTCAACTTAATATCCATGCCAACTTTCCTTTGTTAATTGAGTGATCTTAGTTAACACAGGATCTTCCTTCAATGTTTGAGTGAGCTTGATAAGAACTAACTCTAAACTTTGTCATAACTAGAATGCTTGACATACACATGAAACTTTCTTCAATGCTCGAGCGAGCTCGATAAGGCTTGAAATTTTGTGTAACATCAAATATAACATACAATAAAATAATTATTTTCAACAATAAGTACATATTTTTAAAAAAAAATCTTAACTTACCAAAGTGATTTCATCTATTTGATTCAATCACACCACTATTCTTGACACTAATTTAGCATTCTAATAAATTTAGTCCAGCCTCATAGTGGGTCTGGCTAAATACAAATTATTTTAAAACAACTACCCTCTTATAAATCTCTAATGAATCTCCCTGTAATATCCAAAATTAGACTTGATTACTAATTGATAGTTTACAAAATTTTGTTCACCTTTAATGAAAATTGTCATCTTTGTGATGGAGAAAGGCCTATGAACTAGCTTTAAAAACTGACAAAATCAAACAACTAGGAATTGAAATTTTTCATTCATGTTCTCTAGTATATGCTATCTCAATCTACAAGATGTCAACTATCAAATTTGCCTACTTAAAATTGTCCTACAAGTGAACATGTTAGAAATAGGAAAGTGATTGTGATTTGGCTTTAAAAAAATTAGTCAAACAGGAACTTAGGGAGATGAAACTTGGAACATAGATACACTTTTATATGGAGAATATGAATATGAAATTTCATCTAATGATGAATAATAGGGAACATTATGCAAGCATCTGAAGTAGGCTTCTAGGAATTATAGAACCAATATATATATTGTTAAAGAAAAGGTGTTTGCATATAATACGGACCTGGGAAAGTGTGCATATGGATTTGTGAAAGCTTGAAAATTGGCACTTGTGAAGTACTTTTCATATAGAAAATAGTGTTGAAATTAGTATGGCTTTATCTAGCATGGTTTCAAATTTATAAAATCGTGAACAAGCCTCCTAATCAATCTACATGTTTCATTTCCAGTAAAACCTTAGAAATTATGTTTGGAATCACGTTTGAAAACTAGTCAAACAATTTAGTCACAAGCTCAATTTTAAAAAATAACATTTATTTGACCCCTAAAATGCAATGGAAAATTAATTATCTCAATAGGGACAATTGGGTCAAATTTATGATCGGTCAAAGTGGGCTATTGGTAAACTTTCATAAAAGACAACTGGGTAATTTTGAGTTTTGCAAATTAAATTAGCTTGGCAAACTTATCAAATGGATTAATCAAGACCTCAATTTTTTTTTAAAAAAGGATATCATTTATGAATAGAATGAAATGGTATGACCATCTATTTTGAATACTTCACAGGTCATAAAATATTCACTGTCAAATAAGGCTTCCTAGATTAATGTGCAAAGTGCAAAATCATGACAAAGATGAACACCCAACTTTGAACTCAAAAACTTATCAAAACATATCTAAAAAAGTAAATATAGAATATAGGTTCTATTATATTCATTCTAAACACTCCCAAAGTGGTGAGTCATGAAACTTAGTCAGGTACAAGATATTCAAATGCAAACTAGCCCCTGAACACTTCTTGACACTTGGAAAGAAAATATAGATTTGACAAGTGCTCAAAAAAACACCTCACCAAATGACTCAAAACTTCCAACCAATGAATTGAGGTGTATGAAGATGCTAAATGGAGGGAAATAAACACTTTAAACATATCCTATTACTCAAAATAGTGATCTGACACATAGGAACAAAAAGCATTTATAGGGGCCCACTTTAGCAAAGTATTCAAAATGGTACTCAAAATATGCTTACAATTTTGTACCCCAACAAAAGTAATGAAAAATTTGGAGTGAAATGATTATGTGAGTTAATTTTGAATTTTAATGAGATCACCAAGTGAAATCTATTTATTTTTATGAAGTTTGATTTGGTACTAAAGTGTTTGAAGGAATTGTAGGATAACTAGACATAATTGATTCACCCCCACCCCCACCCTCATTTATCTAACAATTGGTATCATAGCACAGTGTTTGGAGAAAGATGTTTAAAGGAAATTGAGCCAAAGATTTGAAGATGTATAAAAGAGAGAGGTACTAAAGTTGAATAAGGAGAACATCTCATCATGGAAATACATAATGAGGCTACACCTTTCCAAAATTGGAGATAATAATACTGACTAGTTGGACAATGAATACACTGCACCTACTACTCCTATGACTATAGAACAAATGATTGAGAAAAGGAATCATAATTTATTGATGGTTGAGATTGTATTTTTTCTTGGTCATCGATATTTTGATGATATCTAGAACTGCATAAATGCTAAACAAATATGGGACAATTTGGCACTTGTACATGATGGAGATCCAAATGTGTTGAGAGATAAAGTTGAAAGTATTAGAGGAAAGTATAATGAAATGAGAATATTTCATAGTATGTAAACTAAATAAAATAAGTTGTTAGTGCAATGAGAGTTTTTGGAGGTATATGTTGATAAAAATTATTCAATAGTATATTGTCATTGATGTTACACAAATGTTATACTCTAACTAAGCACTGCCAGTTGGAACCAAGCTTAGAAGACTCTTGTATTAGCTGAGCAGAAGAAAATTTTAGTGATCCAATTGAAGTTGAGCTAGGGTGGTCACTAAAGGAGTTTGTTTGTAACTGAGTTAGAATTTCAAACCGAGTCAAGTTGGTTACCAAGGAACTCAATGGTAACCGAGTGACTCAATTTCAGTTCAAGAAAAACTACATCAAAATAATTTTCTTTATTTATTTTTTTATGTAAGCTAACTTAGTGAATGTTAATTGTTTATTTCTAAGGATATTCACGTTGACTTGATATTCTATTTCATATATATGAAAGGTCAAGTTGTGGGATGAAAGAAATAAAATAGGTAAAGAAGATAAGATGCAAATTAAAAAGGATATATTATTAAGGGAAGAACACCTAAGGATCTACAAAGAATATTTTGATTAGGAAGGATCTAGAGGATAAACAAGAACAATGATATAAATCTACAATCCAGTTGCTTCGTCAATCAGGTCAATCATTGTTACTCTCTAACAATTATAGCAGTGAATAAATCTCTTAACAGTCATTTTGTAAATCCTCTAGCAAGGTAGCATTTCTAGATTGAAGTGTCTTAAGACCTCTAACAAGGCCACTCTAAATAGGGTAATTTAAATCCTTTAACAGGGTCACACCTAACGCTATGTTTTGTAACCTTTAATAAGGTTGGCTCCTAACAAGGCTCACTACAAAAGAGTGAAAAGTTGTAACAAGTTGCATTGGTGGTTTTCCCAAATTGTATTTCCATGTTAAATCATGGTGTCTCATGTGTTCATGTTATTTACTTACTAATTTATCTTTCTTCAACCAAGTTACTATAGGTTAATACACATTAATATACCAAATTTCTTTGGCAACTGAGTTACAATGAATATCTAGTTCTAAACGAACTATGAGTTTAAAGGAATTTTGCATTGACATCTAATTGATTTAGAATTGTTTTAGTGGCAATTTATTCACCCCTCCCCTCTCAGTGACTCCTCTTATATTTCCAATAATTGGTATTACATTTTTTGGTGCTTGTGAAAAAGGTTTCAAAGACCTAAGAGAAAGATCAAGATGTCTTATAGAAGAGAGATTCCTAAGTTGAACAAAGATAACTTCAAAGCATGGAAAAATCTCATGAAGCTGCATTGGGGAACCATTGGAGACATAGGCCTAAAATTCCTAAACACCAAGTATGTGTCACCTCATGATCCTTTGACTATGGATCAAATGGTAGAAAAGAAGAATCACAATAGGATGATGATTGGCATTGCTTCTACTCTCAATTATGATGAATTTGATGAAGTCAAAGATTTTCCTATTGCTCATGAAATGTGGAACAAGCTACAAAATACCTATGGAGGAGATGACAATGTGAGGAGAGCCAAAGCATCAAGTTTAAGAGGTCAATTTGATCAGATGAAGAAGAGAGAAGATGAAAACATTACAAAATACAATGAAAGAATCAAAGAAAATGTGAGTATAATTAGAGCCTCAGGAGGAAAAATAGAAGATGAAAGTTTAGTCAACAAGGTATTAATAAATCTTCTACCTATTTATCCAATTAGAGTTTCAGCTATTCAAGAGATGAGATGTGATCCCAAAAATGATATAACTTTGGATGCACTAGTGGGAAGGTTAACAACTTTTGAGTTGGATAAATTTGATAACTATCATCCTAGATCTCACAACATGGAATCATCTTTCAAAGCCAATCTAACTCTTGGTAGAAAGAGAGGAAACTCAAAAGGAAAATAGTTTGATAGTGAAGAAGAAAATGAAGTATTTGATGATGATCTTAAAGCCATTGAAGCCCTACTTGCAAGGAGGTTACCAAAAGGAAAAGGTAAATATAAAGGAAAAGTTCCATTGATTTGTTTCTCTTATGAAGAATTTGGTCACATTGATGCAAGATGTCCAAGAAAGGAATGTAAAGATGACAGAAGATAAAGCAAGTTCAATGGAAAGAAAGATTTCAAAAGCTATAAAGACTACAAAGACAAAGGTAAGAAATCATGTTATATTTCTAAAGATTCTAATAGTGATAATGAAGATGAAATGGTATAATTAAAGATGATATATGATGATGAGGATAATGAGAAGATGGCACTTATTTCTCATGTAAAAAAAGAATGATACTTAGATAATAGATAGTGGTTTTTCTCATCACATGACTCGTGATAAAACTAAGTTTGAACACTTGGAGCATTATGATGGTGGAAGTGTCAAATTTGAAAACAATGAACCATGTTATGTAAAGGGAAAACATTGCATTGCATTGATTAATGGAATAAGATGTGATAATGCCTACTAGGTTAAAAGCTTGAGACACAATCTTCTAAGTGTGGCATAGCTGAACAATATTGAATTCAAGGTAGAATTAATGAATGGGAAGGCTAGGCTTTTGGATGGTAAAGGAACCTAGTTGGAACTGGCAATTAGATGAAAACTAATATATTCTATCTTGATCTTTATGATAGTTCATGCTTCTTGGCACATGTTGAGGAAAGTTGGTTATGGCATAAAAGAATGTGTCATGTAAATTTTGACAATCTGATTACTATAAGCAAAAAAAAGAGAGTGCAAGGTATTCCAAATCTAAAGAAACCTAAAATGACCATATGTAAACAATGTCAGATTGGGAAGATGGGTAAAACTAGCTTCAAAAGTAAGAATACAATACTAACAAAGTCTTGGAACTAGTTCATACAAATATTTATGGACCAATACGTATAGAGAGTTACACTAGAGACAAATTCTTTATTTTTTTTGTTGGTGATTATTCTTCGATGATGATAGTAATGTAATTAAAGTATAATTATAAATCTTTTCAAAATTTCAAGTGGCATTTGGCTGGAATTGAGAAAGAAATAGGTGAGAAGTTAAAATGCTTAAGATCAGACAAAGGAGGAGAATTCATCTCTAATGATTTCAATGAATTCTACAATAAAAGAGGAATCAAAAGATAGGTATCTACACCTCGTACACCTTAATATAATGGAATAGAAGAAAGAATAACTAGATCCATCATGGATTGGACAAGGACACTAATGATAGAAATATATGTTGTAACCAAATATTGGAAGGAAGTAATCAACACAACAATTCATACCTTCAACTGAGTTCAACTGAAGAAAGGTACAAATTAGACACCTTATTAATTATGATATGTCTAGAAACCTAATGTCTTTTATTTCGAAGTATTTGGAAGAAAATTGTATATCTCAAAAGAGTCAAGGAAAGGAAAGTTTGATGTGAAAAGTGATGAAGGAATTTTCCTAGGATACTCTAACAAGAGCAAAGCATACAAATGTTTGAATCTTTCTACTCATAAGGTTATAGAAAGTGCATGTGAAAAAGTTGATGAGTTTGTAGAAAAGAATGAAAAACAAAGCATCAAATAACCTAAAGATTATAGAAACTTTGTCTACTTTGAAACTGATACATTACCCAACATTCAATAGATTAGCCCACCTGAGTCACCCAAGTTTGGAGTGTCAACCCAATTGTAGCAAGTGTAACCTGAGTTGGAAAGATTTTGAACTGAGTCTCAGACATAGGAACCTGAGTCATAGTCTATGGGAACTGAGTCTCAAACATAAGAAACATAATAGAATTTGGAAATCATAGAACCTTTGAGCATGGTGAACCAAGTGAATCTAGTTCATAATCTAGAAGTAAGCTATATGTGGTTTCTCAATATGTCAGAAGGCATCATGCACCTGAAAAAATAATTGGAGATAAGAAAAAAGGCACAATTTCAAGGAAAAAACTAAAAGGTACATGTTTTCTTACTAAATTTGAACCTAGAAATGTAAATGATACATTAAAAAATGAAAGTTGGATAGAGGCAATGAATGAAGAGATTGATAAAATTGAAATAAATAATACTTATACTGTTGTTCCTAGACCCAGGGATAAAAATGTAATTGGTACAAAGTGTGTATTCAGAAATAAATTGAATGAAAATGGAGAAGTCTCAAGGAATAAGGCAAGGCTAGTATGCAAGGGATGCACTGGAGAAGGCATAGACTATGGAGAAATATTTTCTCATGTTGCTGAACTTGAATGAGTCAGAACACTACTTGCATATGTTGCAACTAAAGGGTTCAAAGTGTATCAAATGGATATAAAATCAACTTTCTTGAATGGAATTCTAGAAGATTTCTACATTGATCAGCCTGAAGGTTTTGTTGATCCAAACTTAAGAGACATTGTCTATAAGTTACACAAAGGTTGATATGGTTTGAAGGAAGCTCCTAGAGCATGATACAAGAGACTTCATGGATATCTAATAACAATTTCTTTTTAAAGAACCAATGATAACAATAGTTTGTATATTAAAGAGGGACCACATAACACAATTTTTCTAGAAGAAATATTTGTGGATGATATCCTATTTACATGTCATGATGAATTATTCAAGTCATTCTTTGAAGAAAGGAGGAAAGATTTTGAAATATCAATTTTCAAAGAAATAAAATTCTTTGTTGGTTTACAAGTTCATCAAATGAAGGATGACATTTACATTACTCAGTCAAAATATGTCAAGGAAATATTGAAGACCTTTAGAATGGAATATTCCAAACCAGTTGGAACACCTATGTCTACTGGACATAAGTTATCCAAGGATGATGATTTAAAAGAGGTAAATTAGACTACCCATAGATCTATGATTGGAAAACTTCAGTATGTTGTTCAAACAAAACTTGATATTGCATTAGTAGTTGGTATAGTTACAAGGTTCTCTACAAATCCAAAAGGAAACCATATGATGTAAATCAAAAGAATTATGAGATATCTAAAATTTACTCAAGACTATGGCCTATGGTACAAGAAAGAAGGGAACTTTGAGTTGAAATCCTTTAATGATAATGATTGGGCTAGAAGCATTGATGATAGGAAGAGAAATAGTAGAGGAGTATTCTTTCTTGGAAAGAGGTTAATATCTTGGAAAAGTAAGAAGCATAATTGCATTTCTCAATCTACAATAGAGGAAAAATATGTCTCAGTAGCATTTAATTATTCCAACATAATGTGGTTCAATCAACTATTGTTAGGAGTGAAGGAAGAAATCAAAGATCCAATGATTATCTATTGTGATAACACAAGAGCAATCAACATATCCAAAAATATAGTGATGCACACCAAGACAAAATACATTGCAATCAAGTATCATTTTCTAAGAGATTTAGTTCAAGATAAAGAGGTTAGATTGGGATATGTTAACACAAAGAAGTAGGTTGTTGACATATTTATCAAACCATTACCTAAGGATGCATTTTTGTATCTAAGAGCAAAGCTAGGGGTCATTCCCCTATCTGATGCTCACTAGAGTTAGATTAGTGATGCATCAACTGAGCTTCATTGAAGAACTATCAAATTGGTGCAAAGAATTTAGAGCTCATTGCATATGAATCAATACATCAGGTGCATTGTAAAAGCATTGTGTCAAGTGTTTGGCATATGATGTCAAAGAGGGAGAGATTGAATCATGTCATATACTTATTTAAGGTAAATATTGATGGATTTAGGGAAGAATCAGAGGAAGTGATTTGCAAGAGGGAGAACTTGATCTGGTGAAGTTTGCAGATAAGATGGTAGAGGGAGAATCTTAGAAGGAGTTCTCATGGATGGATAGAGAATCATAATGAAATGAATGATATTATAAAATCTTATAAATCATTTGATTTCTCTAAGTTTTCTTTGCATAATGGCATGTTGTGTTGCCATTAATGCCAAAGAGAGAGTGTAACAATCACTTTTCTTGGGTCTTAACTATCAACTAACATATCAAAGAAATATAGTCATTACTTCATTTTCATAAAAAGATAATTATATCAGTTATGTTCATGTGAATGAGATTAACAGTTGAAATTACTTAAATGGAAAACTTATAACTAACATATGAAAACACCATCAATGAATTTACTATGGAAATTAAAATTGACATGCCATGGAATTTGAACCAAAAATCAATGTAGGAATGCTTCTACAATCACCCAGATTAGTCCACAAATATCACTTAGGATAAATTGATGATTACCATCAAATACCACTATATCATTTAGGGCATCACATACCACTATATCAATTAGGGCATCAATTACCATTAGATCATTTAGGGCATCAAATACCACTGTATCATTTGGGGGCATCAATATCACTATATCATTTAGGGATTTAGATACCACTTTATCATTTAAGGCTTTAGATATCATTGTATCATTTAGGGCATCAATTACCATTGGATCATTTAGGGTATCAAATACCACTATATCATTGTGGAAATAACATAAGATTATAAAATATGCTCATAACCATTATTCTTATAAATGCAAGACTAAAATAACAATCCATCAAATAAATCTATCTCTTGCAAATACATATATTCCACATTCAGTTATAAGATTAATTGATCTAATTGGTTGCCAATTATATTGACTATAAGAGTTACTTTCATTTAAAGAAATAATGGTGACGATGATACAACTAAATTAATCTTACCTTCTACTTGAACATTAATCATAAAAGTAAAAATACATGTTTCTAACAAATGTTTGAATGCATAACTTATCTTTATCTTGTGCATGTCCAATATTTTGTGGAGAGGGGAAACATTTTCAAGGGCTTAACCACCCAATATTAGACCATAACTTATCCCCACACAATCTCTAACAAGATAGGCCCTCCCAACCTAGAATAGACATGGAACACCTTATTGGCCATTGAGCATCCTGGTATCTAATCACACCACTCGACTTGAAAGTAGGAGAATACAATAAATATGATCATGCATGAGCCATTAAATGATTCCTTTTTAAAATGGTCAACAATGTTATGTCACATTTGATTCTATTTCATGTTATTATAGATTCTTTTTCTCACCTCTTCACCCTTTTCCTTGGCTATACAACTGAGTGAGTCACAGGTATTTGAATTTCAAAGCAATCAACTCTATCTATTAACCCTCAACTGATTCATGAATATTATATATTTCCATCTTAACATAATTTGTGATTTGAAGAATGTGTTCTTAAAGACTTACAAAAAAATATCATTTAATTCTGACTCTAGTGGTATAAATAAATCATGATTTCATTCATGGTTCCTTGGCTTTTACTTTTCACAAACAAATCTAATTTAGAGAAGGTCAATCCTATGATGTTAAGTAAAATGATTTACATCATGTTGTAAACTATAGCTTATTACTTTATAATTAGAATGTAGTAATAACTGATAAAGGAAAACATATTACAATACTTGGGTTCTGGTTAACCACGTACCCTGGTATAATATGGAGAAAAGATTATATCTTGTTGGATTCTTACTCAATCCGCCTCACTCCGTACAGGAGAGATCTTGAATGCAAATATCAATAAATATATTGCTCACATTTAAATATAGAACATCAGTATAACTAAGAAATCGGGGAAAGGAAAATTGTAATGGTTACTAATAATATCTTCCATGATATGGGTGCTAAGAGAAATGTGATCAGATTTATGGAAGAAGATGGGTAATAACATGGAAGTTGGGTTCTTGAAATACGAAAGTCTTCCACATCCCTCAAATTCACAATATATAATGAGTAATGTGACTCCTTGGCTTCCAAGAAGTCATAACATAAAGGAAATGTATTGGCTCTTGGACACCAAATAAATGTGCCAAGTGCCAATCGATTTTCAAATAAGAAATAGATTAAAAAGATGGAAGAAGATTGAAGGTTATAATTCAAAAAATATTATAGTTTATATCTATCTATGTATACATAGATATATTAATGTGGTGGCATCATTTTATTATAAAGAAAATAATAGTATGGTGTCACTTTATTTCTATCTATGTGTACATACATAGGTATATATATATAAATAATATTGTGAAAGATCATCAAAATCTTTGAGATATGCATTATATTTAATTAAATAATTAATGTTTTAATTTTTTATTTAATATCTCATTTGGTTCCATCGATTGTATCTTGATGCTGAATTCTCAAGGTCCTCAACCATGGTGATTCATGATTCATACCCATTTTCCTAATGATGGTGATGCTCCTGTGCCCAATTCTTTTTTGACAATGCTTCCACTCCTTCAATGTGCTTCCTATAAGGAAATTCTTTGTAGTTAAAGCATATTAACATAACAAGTTATTTAATCATAAATAATCCTAATGACTAACTACCTTTTCAATTCCATGAATTCATGATAAATAATCAACTAGCATGTTATCTTTACATGAAATTATAATGACTAACCATCTTACCATTTCATAGAATTATAACAAATTTAACTATCAAGTGACTTCATGTGAACCTCAATGGCTATATTTTAAATTAGGTAAAAAATTGGGATGTAATAGAGAGATTGTTGATAATAATTATTCAATTGTGTATTGTCATTGACGTTACACAAATGTTATACTCTAACCAAGCACTACCAGTTGGAACCGAGAACTACCATGTGTTCATGTTATTTAATAGGGTCATCAGTGACAGTGAAATTGTAAGTAAAGTTCTTAGAACTTGTCTACCTCTCTATGCTATAAAAGTCTCTACAATTCAAGAACGAAGAGTTATGCCTGGTAATATGTTGACACTTGACACTTTAGTTGGTTGGCTAATTGCACTTGAATTGAGATATTATGATAATAGTATGGCTACATTTGGAAATGATTTTAAATCTTCACTAACCATTGAAAGTTCAAAGAAAGAGAAGAAAAGTAAAGTTTGAATCTGAATATGAACTAGATGAAATTGAAGCACTATTTTCAAGAAGGTTATCAAGAGGTAAAGGTAAATTCAAAGGTAAACTATGCATGATTTGTTTCAAGTGCAATGAAGTTGGTCATTTTGCTGCTTAGTGTCCTAACTAAAGTAAGAGTGATAGAAATGACAAGAAAGATTACAAGTATAGGAAGAGAAAGGACTACAAAGACAAAGGGAAGAGTCATGCTATATTTTTGAAGAAGAGCAAACTGAGTCTAGTAGTGATAAAGAGAAGGAAGCACTTGAGATGGTATATGTTTCTATCAAGGAAGATCTAAATGGAGAAAGTAATGAGAGTGAAACTACCCTTATTTTACATGTTAGCAAGAATGATTCATGGATTATAGATAATAGATTCTCACATCACGCAACTGGTGATCTAATTTGAGAAATTTTAAGAAATTGATGATGGTGGAACTATTAAGTTAGGTAATGATGTTCCATGTGCAGTGAAAGGTAAAGGATCATTAATGCTGAATAATAAAATCAGATTTGATGATGCATACTAGGTAAAAGGACTAAAGTATAATATTTTGAGTGTTGCTCAACTAAACAATTTAGGTCATAGGCTAGAATTTTAGAACTGAAAAGTCAAGATCTATGATGATGAAGGAAATCTAATTGGAACTAGGATGCAAACTAAAGGTAACTTATTTTATCTTGATCCTACTATTAAGATGTGCTTATTGTCTAAAGTTAAGGATGTATGGTCGTGGCATAAAAGGTTTTGATGTGTAAACTTTGAGAACATGGTGAAGGTTAGTAGAAATAAAATAGTTAGAGGCATACCAAATTTGCAAAAACCTAAGAATGTTGTGTAAATAATATCAACACAGTAAGATGACAATGCCAAGTTTTTCAAGAAAGACACACTTCAAGTGATATTTTGGAACTAGTGCATATTGATCTATGTGGACCAATGGGTATGGAAAGTTATTATGGTGATAGATATTTCATCTTGTTTATTGATAACTATTCTACAATGATGACTGTTGTGTTCATGAAATTGAAATCACATGCTTTTGATGTATTCAAATGGTATACAACCATATTTGAGAAATAAATTGGTAAATATAAGAATGGAATTAAGAGACAGTTATGTGCACTAAGGACACCACAACAAAATGGAATTGATGAGAGAAGGAATAGATTAATTATGAATTGTGCAAGGACATTGCTAATTGAAAAATATTTTGCACAATTATTCTAAAGAGAAGCTATTGACATAGTTGTTTATACTCTCAACTAAGTTCAGTTGAAGAAAGGAGAAAATAAGACACCCTATGATATATGGTATGGTCATACACCTAATGTAAGTTATTTCAAAATATTTGGAAGTAGGTGCTATAGACAGAAGGATGCAAGAAATGGTAAATTTGATTCAAAAGGAGATGAAGGTATATTCCTCAACTATTCATCTAAGAAAAAAGCTTATAAATGTTTGAACAAAGATACTTAAAAAAAAATTGAGAGTGAAAATGTGAGAATTGATGAGTTTTTAGATAAGAGACATTTGGAAAGAAAGAAGGAACTTGAAGATTACAAAATTTTTGTGTATGTGTATGGAGAGGCACTAGATACACTACTCAAGTTACAACAAAGAGCTACTGAGTTGTAGGTTGCCTTACCCAAGCACCATACAGTACAAATTGAGTAGGGAGTTGAACCCTTATCGCATGAAGAAAATGCTAATAATCAAATATCTAAATCATTTTAGCCAAATATGTGAGAAAGAATCATTCATCTAAAAAATTCATTGGTGATAGAAGCATTGGAGTATGAACAAGAAGTAAGTTAAGAGACAATACTTATTTGATACCTAATTTTGAACCAAGAATAGTTAACACCGTTGCAAATACAGGAGTAATTGAGAGGGGGGGGGGGGGGGGGGGGAGGGGGGGTGAATTAGTTACCACTAAAATAAATCCTAGATCCCTTAGATGTCAACAATAAATTTAGACTGAGAAAACTAATTGTTGTTGATGCTTGGTAAATAAATAGAAATTGTTGTAACTTAGTAAATGTAGAGTGAATTACTTTTAACATATCTTAAAACATTATTAGTAATTAACTTGCATGCATAAGAGAAATAACATGAACACATGAGATGCTAGGATTTAACATGGAAACCCAATTTGAAAAAAAACCACCAATGTAACTAGTTACTATTTTTCTCTCTTCTGAAGTGAGCCATGTTAGGAGCCAATGCTATTAAAGGTTACAAAACACACTATTAGGTGTGACCCTATTAGAGGATTTAATCACCCTACTAGGAGTGGCATTGCAAGAGGTCTTAAAATAATTCAATGGAATTTCTACCTTGTTCAAGGATTTACAACTGGTTGTTAAACAAACTTTGTTAAGAGATTTTAGATCACTGCTACAATGGTTAGAGAGTAACAATGAAATGACCTGATTATGATGCTACTAAATTGCTGAATCTAGATCTATTTTCTACCTAAACTTGATCCTTCCTGATCAAATATTACTTTCCTACTCCACAAGGATACCTGCTTATCCTTCAAGTTCACTCCTTCTCTTTTCTTTTCAATTCAATCAACACACTTGCACACACACTAGAAATCTCAACTTGACCTTTTATTTATACATTCTAGATTGTCAAGTCAGCCCAAATTCAAATTAAAATGACCAATATTCATCATCATAGTTGGCTAGATAAAGTAATTAAGCTTCATATGCAAAAATAAGAAAAATCCTTCATAAGCCAACCCTGCTCGGTAGAAACTAACTTTAGAATGATTTCCTATGTTAAGCAACAGAAGCTCAGTTAACACTATGAACTTGCAAAAATCCTTTGGAAATTGAGTGAACCTGATGAATACTAACTCTATCCAACTTTCCCTTTGATAATCGAGTGAGCTTGGTTAACCCTCTTTTTTGCCTAAATTCCTTCGATACCCAAGTGAGCTCGGTAGACACTATCATCTATTCAAAGTAAGCCTATGAGTGCTCAGCAGACTAGGAAAACTAACTTCACTAACCAAGTGAGCTCATCATGCACTATCTATCAATTGATATGGCATTTGTGTAACATCAAAGACAATACACAATTAATCAGTTGTATCCAACAATCTCCCTCTTTGGCATTGATGACAACATAGCATGTCATAGCATAATAAAATTTTGAGAATAAGACTTCTTTTGACAGAAAGTTTCTCCCTCTTTGATTTTACACAAGAAATTCTTCTTGATGTTGTATTCTCCCTTTGTGAAGGAACTACTTCTTTTCAAACTTCTCCCACTACAAAATTTTAGAATGATAAAGATAATGATAGTAAACATCTCCCTCTTTGACAACACATGTCAAATTTGTATCAATGTACCTTGAGTACTGATTCATATGCAATATTCTCTTGATTATACTACATCAATTGATTGATCTTTAACTTTTTTATTGTTGATGCATCACTAAACTTTATTTAGTGAGATACATATAGGGGAATTACCCCTAGCTTACCTCTTAGATACAAGAATGAATCCTTAGGTAGTGGCTTGGTAATTATGTTTACAATTTGTTCTTTTGTATGGCCATATTCCAATCTAATTTTTGGATTCTACACTAATTCTCTAACAAAGTGATATTTTATAGCTTTGTGCTTTTTTTTGGAATGCATTACTGGGTTCTTTGATATGTTAATTATGCTAGTGTTATCACAATACATGATGACTAGTTCTTTGATTTCAACCTTCATTCCTTCTAGCAATTGTTCGAACCAAACAATGTTAGAACAATTAACTACTGTTGCCACATACTATGCTTCTGCTATGGATTGGGATGTGCAATTTTGCTTCTTGCTTGTCCAAGATACCAGTCTTTTACCAAGAAAGAAAGCTCCACCACTTGTGCTTTTTCTATCATCAAGATTTCCTGCCCAATCAGCATAAGTGAATACCTTTAGGTCTAGATTTCCTCCAATTTTGTACCATAAGCCATAGTTTTCAGTATCTTTTAGATATCTCAAGATTCTTTTGATTTCCATCATGTGATTTTCTCTGGGTTTAGCTAAGATTCTTGACACTATCCCAACTGCTAAGGCAATATCAGGCCTTGTGTGAACTAAATACTATAATTCTCCAATCATTGATCTATATAAAATTTGATCTACTTCTTTGGAGGCATCATCTTTGGTAAGCTTGAGTCTAGTACACATGGGGGTACCAACTAGTATTGAATCTTCCATTCCAAACTTCTTGAGTATCTCTTTTATATACTTGGATTGAGTGATATAGATACCATTTTTGTTCTATTGTATATACAATCCAACAAAGAATTTTATTTTACCAAACATGTACATCTCAAACTCTTTGTTCATTTGTTCTGAAAATGCTTTGCATAGGTCATCATTTCCTATAAATAGAGTATCATCCACAAATATCTCTACCAACACAATTTTGTTATCTGGTCCTTCCTTGATGTACATACTACTATTATCATTTGTTCTCTGAAAACCAATATGTATCAAGTAGTTATGTAGTCTTCATACTAGGCTCTAGCAACTTGTTTGAGACCATACAATGCTTTTTGTAATCTATAGACCATGTCCCTTTTGTCAAGATCAACAAAATCTTTTGGCTGTTCAGTGTAGACTTCTTCATGAAGAATTCCATTTAGGAATGCATATTTAACATCCATTGGATATACTTTGAATCCTCTATGAGTTGCATATGCAAGGAGGGTCCTAACACCTTCTAATCTTGCAACAGGGGTGAAAGTCTCACCATAATCAATTCCTTCTTCTTGAGAATAGCCTTTACACACTAATCTAGCTTTATTTCTTGATACTTATCCATCTTCATTTAGCTTATTTCTGAATACCCATTTTTTTCCAATCACATTTTTATCTTTAGGCCTAGGAACTAGAGTCCAAGTTTTGTTCTTTTCCATCTGTTCTATTTCTTCATTCATAGCCTCAATCCAACTTTCATTTTCTAGAGCATCCTTAGTACTTCTAGGTTCACAATCAACAAGTAAACATGTAGCTTTTAATTTGCTTCTTGTCATAGTACCTTTTGATTTATCTCCAATAATTTGATCAAGTGCATGATGCGTTCTTACATACTTGGCCAATACAGGTTATTTGCCTTTTAAATGAATCACACTATCTTCATTTTGAATTTCAACTTTAGGCTCAGGTCATTCAAACTTAGTAGGCATTCACTTGGTAGCTTCAGAATGTGACTAGGGTCCCTGTGACTCATTTTGTACTTCTTGAAACTAGGTAACTATGAAAGACTCATGAGGTGAAGTATCCTTATTGTTAGATATGCTTGGCAATGTATTAGGTTTAAAGTAAACAAATCTTTTGTAATCTTCTAGTTCCTTTTTGCTTTCTTTTTTAGTCTTTTTTGCAAACTCATCAATTCTCATATGTGCACTTTCTATGATTTTATGAGTAGATAAATTCAAACATTTATATGCCTTACTTCGATAGGAATATTCTAAGAATGTACCTTCATCACCTTTCATATCAAACTTTCTTTTTTTGGACTCTTTCGAGATATAACATTTACTACCAAATACTTTTAGGTAACTTACATTGGGTTTGTAGCCATACCATAATTCAAAAGGAGTTTTATGTAAGTCCTTCTTCAACTATACTTGGTTTAAAGTATGAACTGGAGTGTTGATGGCTTCCTTCCAACATTTGATAGCAACATTCTTTTCAATTATTAGAGTCCTTGTACAATCCATGATGGATCTATTTCTTCTTTTAGCTATTCCATTCTGCTTAGGAGTGATGAGGGTTGATACTTTCCTTTTGATTCCTCTTTCAATGTAAAAATTATTGAATTCATTGGAGATGAATTCACCACCTCTATCTGATCTTAAGCATTTCAATCTTTTTCCTGTTTCTTTCTCTACTCTTGCCAGATATCATTTGAACTTCTCAAATGCTTCTAACTTTTCTCTAAGATACATAACATTAATCATTCTAGAGTAGTCATCAACAAAAAGAATAAATAATTTTTCTCCACTATAACTTTCTATTCCAATAGGTTCACATAAGTCAGTATGCACAATTTCCAAGACATCTTCACATTGAAAAACTAGTCTTTCCCATTTTGCCAATCTAACAATTCTTGCATAAACCAATGTCTAGTTTCTTAAAACTAGGGATGCCTCTTACTTTTCTAAATTTTCTTATCTTGACCATATTATCAAATTTCACATGACATAGTCTTCTGTGCCATAGCCAACTTTCTTCCATTTGAGCAATAAAACATGAGCAATCACCAAGATCAAGATTAAATAGGTTACCTCTTGTTTGTTTCCCTAATCCAATTCGATTCCCTTTATCATCTAGGAGTCTTTCCT
This sequence comes from Cupressus sempervirens, assembly GCA_028749045.1. NCBI lineage: Eukaryota > Viridiplantae > Streptophyta > Pinopsida > Cupressales > Cupressaceae > Cupressus > Cupressus sempervirens. Next base: position 551,851,807 of record CM053788.1, on the reverse strand, counting down.
TGCCATGCATAAATTCTATCTTGAATCCAATGTTGATTAGTTGTACCACACTTAGTAGGTTATGTTTCAATCCTTCAACCCAATAGGTATTGTCACATACAAGTTCATTGGTTAATGAGATGTGACCTTTCCCTTTTATGCAACAAGGTTCATTGTTTCCAAGCCTTACACTACCTCCATCATAGTGTTCAAAGTTTTCAAAATTTTTTTTGTCTCCAGTCATATGATGTGAACATCCACTATCTATGATCCATGTATCATTTTTACTAACATGAGAGATAAGTGCCATCTTATCTTCTTCTTCATCAGATTCATCTTTTACAACAATTTACACTATTTCATCTTCACTGTTATTAGAATCTTTAGCCATAAAACAAATCTTCTTACCTTTGTCTTTGAAGCATTTGTGACTTTTGGATTCCTTCTTGTCTTTGTACTTGTGGCTTTTCTTCCCATCCTTTCTTTCTCTATTTGGACACGTTCCAACAATATAACCAATGTCTTCACATGAAAAATAGATTAAAGGAACTTTACCTTTGTACTTTCCTCTACCTCTAGAATATTTCTTTGCAAGTAAAGCTTCAACAACTTCAAGATCACTATCAAAACTTTTCTATGTTTCTTCTTCACTTTCTAACTGATTATCCTTTGTTTTCTTGCCTTTTTCTTTGAGTTAAATTTTAGCTTCACATGCAAACTCAACATTTTTGGAAGCTGGAACATAATTGTCAAAGTTGTCAAGCTCAAATGCTATCAATCTTTCTACTAGGGCATCCAAACTTAACTTGTGATTTGGATCACACCTCTTTTCTTGAATAGAAGATACTCTAATTGCATAGATAGGAAGAAAAGTTTTGATAACTTTACTTACAATAGTTTCTTCCTTGAGTTCTTCTCCAAAAGCTCTGATTGCACTGACACTAGTTTTGATTCTTTCCACATATTTGGCAACATTTTCATTTGATCAAATTATCCTCTAAGGATTTATGCTTTGGCTCTCCTTACATTTTCATCACCACCATAGATATCTTTTAGCTTGTTCCACATATCAAAAGTAGTTTTACAGTCTTTGATCTCATCAAATTCATCATAGCTAAGAGCAGATGCAATATCAATCATCATGATGTTATGGTTCTTTTTCTCAGCAAGATCTCTAATAGATAATGTACCAGTAGGAGTTTTATATTATTCATCATGGTATTTTTAACCTAAATCACTAATGGTGGCTAGATGAAGTCTTATGAGTCTCGTCCATCCTGAAAAGTTATCTCTATTTAGCTTTGGAATCTCTCTCTTGTAAGAAATCCTAATCTTTAGCTTAGGTCCTTGAAACCTTTCCTACAAGCACCAAAAGCTCTGATACCAATTTTTGGAAATACAGAAGGAGTAACTGAGGAGGGGGAGGGGGGGGGGTGAATTATTTACCACTAAAATAAATCCCAGATCTCTTAGATGTCAATAATAAATTTAGGCTGAAAAAATTGATTAGTGTTGATGCTCAGTAAACAAACAGAAATTGTTGTAACTTAGTAAATGTAGAGTGAATTTCTTTTAGAAAATCTTAAAAAATTATTAGTAATTAACTTGCATGCATAAGAGAAATAACATGAACACATGAGACACCAGAATTTAAAGTGTAAACCCAATTTTGGAAAAACCACCAATGTAACTAGTTATTGTTTTTCACTCTTCTAAAGTGAGCCCTGTTAGGAGCCAACCCTATTAAAGGTTACAAAACACACCATTAGGTGTGATCCTATTAGAGGATTTAATCACCCTACTAGGAGTGGCCTTGCAATAGGTCTTAAAATAATTCAATGGAATTGCTACCTTGTTAGAGGATTTACAACTGGCCGTTAAACCAACTCTATTAAGAGATTTTAGATCACTTCTACAATGGTTGGAGAGTAATAATGAAATGACCTAATTGTGATGCAACTGAATTTTTGAATCTAGCTCTCTTTTCTACTTAAACTTGATCCTTCTTGATTGAATATTACCTTCCTACTCCACAAGGATACATGCTTATCCTTCAAGTTCACTCCTTCTCTTTTCTTTTCAATTCTGTCAACACACTTGCCCACACACTAGAAATCTCAACTTGACCTTTTATTTATACCTTTCAAATTGTCAAGTCAGCCCAAATTCAAATCACAATGACTAATATTCATCATCATAGTCAGATAGAATTAAAACATAAAGTAATTAAGCTTCATATGTCAAAATAAGAAAAATCCTTCATAAGCCGACCTAACTTAGTAGAAATTGACTTTGGAATGATTTCCTATGTTAACCAATAGAAGCTTGGTTAACATTGTGAACTTGTAGAAATCCTTTGGCAATTGAGTGAACTCAGTGAATACTAACTCTGTCCAACTTTCCCTTTGTTAACCGAGTGAGCTTAGTTAACACTCTTTTTTGCCTAAATTCCTTCGATGCCCAAGTGAGCTCAGTAGACACTGTCATCTATTTAGAGTAAGCCTATGAATGCTTGGTAGAATAGGAAAACTGTCTTCACTAACCAAGTGAGCTCAGCATGCACTATCTATCATCTGATATGACATTTGTGTAACATCAAAGATAACACACAATTAATCAATTGTATCCAAAAAACACTACATTGGAAAATGAAGATTGGATAAATACTATGAATGAAGAGATTGATTTGATTGAGAAGAACAACGCATGGATATTAGTATCAAGACCTATAGACAAGAACATGATAGAAGCAAAGTGGATTTTCATAAATAAGCTAAATAAAAATAGAGAAGTGGTGAGAAACAAATAAAGGCTAGTTTGCAAAGTTTATGCACAAGAAGAAGGAATAGACTATGGTGGAACTTTTGCACCTATGGAAAGATTAGAATTTGTAAGAACATTGTTGGCCTATGCTATCTACAAGAAGTTCAAATTTTATCAAATAGATGTCAAATCTAAATTTCTGAATGTAATACTTGAAGAAGTCTATATAGAACAAGCAAAATAATTCATTGAGCCTGATCAGAGGAACATGGTTTGAAAATTGAAAAAGGCATTGTATGGACTAAAATGAGCACTGAGAGTACAGTATGAAAGGTTATATTCTTATTTTATTAAGGTTGGAATTACTAGAATAAGTGAAAATATTAATATGTATTTGAAATGTGAATCTAAAAGTACGGTGTTGATTGTTGAGATATTTGTGGATGACATTATATTAGAGGAAATGACATGTTATGTAAGACATTTGTTGATCAAATGAGTAAGGAATTTGAGATGTCAATGTTCGGTGAGATCAAAATTTTCATTGGTTTACAAGTTCATCAAAAAAAGAATGGTATATATGTGACTCAATCTAAGTATATAAAGTAAATCTTGAAGACATTTGGAATCAATGAGTCTAGACTAGTCAGTACACATATGGTGATTAGAGTAAAATTATCAAAGGAAGGTACTACTATAGAGGTAGATAAAACATAATACATATCTATGGTTGAAAAATTATAGTATGTTGTGCAAAGTGGACCAGATATTGCACATATTGTTGGTATAGTTGCAAGGATTTTCTCTAATACCAAGGAAACACATATGACTATTGTGAAGAGGATATTCAAATATCTAAAAGGAACTAAAGATTTTGGCCTATGGTAAAAGAAATATGATGACTTTAATCTTAAAGCCCATATAATGTTGATTGGGCTAGAAATGTTAATGATAGAAAAAAACACAAATGGTGGAGCTTTCTTTGTAGGACAAAGATTGATAACATTGATAAACAAGAAATAGAGTTGTATTTCATAGTCTACTAGTTGAATTTGAGTATGTTGTTGCTACAATCATATGTTCAAATATTTTTTGGATTAAGAAACTATTGGAAGGTATGCAAGAAGAGATGACTGAGTCTATTACTATTTATTATGATAACACTAATGTAGTAAATATATCAAATAATTTGATGATGCATGAAAAAAAAGAATATATCAATCAAGTATCACTACTTGGGGGAGCAAGTACAAGAAAAACAAGTTAGACTTGAATATGTGAAGCCTAAAGAGAAAATTGTAAACATATTTACTAAGCCATTGACTAAGGATTCTTTTGAGTATCTAAGAGGTAAGTTGAGGGTCGTAACCCTATTCAAAATTCACTAGGTTAAGATACATGTTGTGTCAATTCATGGATGAAGAGAATATCTTTGTCAAGTTGATGCAAGAATTCACTCTTTAGGAGTTTCCTAAAGTTGTGAAGATGAATCTGATGAAAATGATGTAAACTATACATGCGAGGTACAGGGATAACTAGAAGGTTTAATAAGTTTCACATTGGAACATATAGTAACCTTTGGCATTTTTTTCAAAGTGGAAGAGAATCAATAAGAGAGAATGTCAGTATAGAGAACTAGTAAGAATAGAACTAGTAGAGAGTTAGTAAGGAGAATATCAGTAAGAAATAATATGCCCAAAGGGTAGAAGGACAAGAAAAGGGGGAGTAAATGACTAATAGTGAGATAATCTATGAGAATCAGTTAGGAAGGATGAAGATGATGTCAGAATGAATAATGTTTCTATTGAACTAAAGAAAATCATATCCTAAGGGGAAGAAATATTGAAAAAATTATATTGTTGAAGAGATAACCTAAGTACACATATTGAGGAAATCTAATACATAAGAACCAGATATGAAGTCAATGAGTTGAAAAGTTGTATTATGGAAAATTCATACATTTGATTATCTTATGTAATGTTTTGTTATGTAAAATCATATTTTATGTGTTATCATCAATGCCAACAGGGGAGATTTTTAGCCCCAACTAATCATGCAATTGAGAATGTTATATATGTATATAAAAGAGTCATATCAATTGTTATTTTATCATTGATTTCAAGTCTTATTTGATTATAAATTATGTTAATTTAGTATATTATCATGTTATTTGATTGATGAAGAGGATTTGAAGAACCTATGTTAATGGCAGAGTTGATAAGTATTATAATCAATGGGAACTTGAATGATTTGGATAGTGATGATGTAATGTTGATTTGATTGTTTACAATCATGCTATATTTTAATGCAATGATCTATACAAGCTACACTAAGTGACAAGGTGAAAGAAGAAAAGATAGTGTTCACCAAATGACTACAATTGTCACCAAGCAGTTAGAAAAGAAAAGTTGAAATTTTAGTATTGCTTGATTGATGTATTTCCCAAGGGAAATCTTATTAGCAAGAAGATCAAGCTTATAAAAGATGGAATCTGAGGCCATCTTTGTGAATATAAAGAATGTTCAAGAAGTTCTAAGGCACAAGTCAATATTTTTAATAAGATCTATGATTTAAAAAATACAATGAAGATCTAATGATCAATATTGAAGAAGGATGAGGATGAGTACAAAATTATATGAAAGTTATATTTTCTAAGTGACTAAATACATTTAATATGAGATCAATGATTGTGATTAAATGAAAAAATTTGGAAGAATCTAGAAGTAGAGATGCTACTATTAAAGGAGGATTTGGAACAAGTTTTGGTTGTTGATGTTGCTAGTTGAATGTTGAAATAAAGTGAATTATTTTTAAAGAGAAGAAGTTGAAAGAAGTAGTATAGAGAGAAGATCAAAGTGGACTTAAGGAAGAAGTGGGAGTGAGAAGGAGTGAATCAACTAGTAAGAGATCACAAAGAGATGGAGAAGAATAGATACCTAAACAAATAAGGTAGTGCTAAACCTAAAAATTCATTTGTACTCTTACTTTCTTATGATTGTATTAGAAAAATTTCTTAACTAAGTGGACCTAACAAGTCTATGAAATCCTATATGGTAACATCAATTAGTGGTGTAATTCCTTTAGAGTAGGCCACTCTTTAGACAAGATCAAGGAGTGATAAGGTCTAGATGATCTAATGGTGTAAATCATCTAACCAAAACACATTTAAAATGTGTATGTAAAACTTTAACAAGGTTGGCTCCTAGCAAAGCTCACTTCAGAAGAGTGAATATTTTTGGGTTTTCATTCTAGGTGGTTTTTCCCTTTACAAGATTTCCATGTTAAAAATCTTAGTGTCAAATGTATGAATTTTTTATGTTGCAAGTTGATTTTCATGGTATTTACTTTTTAGTATAGCTTGGTAAATGATCAATAACAACTAGGTAACATGAAAGTTTTATTATAGATAGTCAATAAAGTAATGAACAATTTGGAGTAAAATGAAAATGTGAGTTAATTATGAAGTTGAATGAGATCACCAAGTGAATGGTATTGATGTTTATGAAATTTGATTTGGTACTAAAGTGTTTGAAGTGGTTGTAGGATAACTAGGCATAATTGATTCACACCCCCCATCGGTTATCTAATAGTTTTTTATTATTGCCAAAGGAAGATATTAAAAGCTACAAATGTATGTAACATGTTGATGTTGAAAGACTAGGTGGAGTAAACCCAAAGGGGGAGAGATTGTCAAAATGAGAAACTGATGATGGATTTTTTGTTGAATATAGAAGCATATTCAATATATTCAAAAGGGGGAGCACATGATATTACTTAAAAAACAAAGGGAACTTGATGCTACGATCATGAAATTAAAGAGAACCTAAATAAGACCAAATGCAAGACTGAGAATTTGATGATACCAACACAATGTCTTCATGAAGTATTTGATGATGTTTATTATTTCATAATATATGTTAGAATGTATTAAGAATATATTGTCATAAATTCCAAGGGGGTATTGCTAGCCCCAATTGTTAATGCTATTAATGTATGTGAAAGTCATATTAGTTGTTATGTTTTCATTGATGTCAAGTCTTTATTAGCAAGACATTATGCTAATTTAGTAGAGTGCCATATCATTTGATATATGAAGAGGATTTGATTTATGAAGAGGATTTGGAGAAAGTATAATAATGTAAGTGATGCTAAGTGTATGGTATTCAATAGGAACTTGAATGAGTTAGAATCTAACATTATAATGTTGGTTTGATTATTTTACATGATTTGATTAAGTGTTGATATCATGTGTAAGGAAGCTAGTTTGGTTGGTGAAAGAAGATGTCAAGTATTAACCACGTCTAGTGTTTACTGGGAAATATGTAATGTTAACTGGGAAAGGAACAATAGAAAATATTAAATCAAATGTTGATATTTGATGAAAATAAAGATTGTTTGAGAAGTTTCAAGAAGTTTCTTATGAAATCAATGGTTGGAGAAATTCAAAGATGATTTGATGAAGGTGAATTAATGATTTGAATTGAAGCACTAATCTCAAGTTGAAAGTGTATTAACTGATTGCCTAGATTCATTGAATCTAAGTTGGATGAATATCAATAATTTTCATTAAGCGACTTAAAATGAAGTGATCTGATAGAATGGAAAAGCAAAAAAAATTATATTTAATGGATGAGCTTGATATTTATTATTTATGATCAAGTTGAAGAAGGATATTGATAGCGGAGGATAATAGAGGATCATTTAGAAGGAATCACAAGAGAAAAAGTGGAAAGAGATTTGAACAAGGTAGTGCTAAACCTAATAGATCATTTCACTATTGCATTCTAATCATTGTATCATAAAATCTCTTAACCGAGTGGAACTAATAGTCTTATTGAAATTGTATATGTAACCTTTGCATAAAGAATGAAAGAAACATTATGTGTTGTCATTGATGGCCAAAAGTATCTAATCAAAAAAAATGTGACAACTAGTTAGAGGAAGAAGAAGGAGAAGGAATCCTATAGTTACTGATCATCAAACTCCTCGACATACACTCTAGCACACCCATGTTGGCACATGAAGTTGGATATGGAAAATAGTCAATCCAAATCATCAACGTAATGAGTCACCACCAATGTGACAAAAGGTAAATGAAAAATAACACAAGAAAGGACAGTAGGTCGCTATTGGTTCAAAAAAGACTAATAAGGCTACAAGTCTAGACCCTAGGTGTGGGGTTCATGGATCTTCTATGAATGAAGTGAGCATTAAATTTGAAATTCAAACTCAAGAAAAAGTGGGAAAATTTGGTCATGGGTAATTGTTCCCTAACATCGATAAAAGAATGTATAAACCAAAAACAAAATAATAATGAAGAATCAAGATAGAAGAGAGAGTTTCCAATAGAGTTACTACTATAGAAGGAGGGAAAATGAGAAAAAAAAAGGAAGAGGAATATAATAGAATAAAGTGTAGTAGGGTGAAGAGATAAAAACTATAGGCTACTACAGGAAACCAAGGAAGAGGTGAGAAGAAAGTACTCACCTAGTAAGTGGAAAGATCAATTCATCTTCAAGGGAATGGAACATAGATATAAATGGAAAGATAGTGCTACTCTTAAAGGTCAAAACAGTTAAAATTATTTCTCACCATTTCATATATTTGTAAGATCCTAATAGGAATAGCTTCATTAGCAAGATTATTGCACAAATCCTTTAACAAGGTGTCTCTCAGAAGGAGACTTGTAAATTATCTAACTAGGTAGATTTCATAGGCTTTTGCAACTCTAATAGGTTGGAATAATTCCTAATAGGATGTGCTTTTAGAATAATCACTTGTAACACTTAATAGGGTACCCCTTTACATGCATTATAAGGACTAGTGGGTATATTATCCCCACTACAGTTTTCATACTCACATTGAGTGCTTCCATATACAAAATACAAGTGTTATATGGATGAATTATTTTGTGTGAAGTTTTACTTATTTTTATGTTACTATACCTAACATATATTAGATTTCAAGTCTATAGTAGCAAGGTTAGTTGAAAAAGGTTAGAAGCTTAACTAGCTTTGTGGGTGGTATCAATTCACCCCCCGTCTCAATACTTGTTGGGACTAATATAATAAATCATAATCTATCTAAAGAAGACATTTTGAAATCCAAATATATTTTTTCCTAGTAAATAATCTATAAAAAGTGAGATGAATTATAAAATAAACTAAGGGCCTTAAGTGTGATCAATATTATTCAAACTTCTTTGGACATAATTATAGATACTAGCCTTTACAGTTACATAGATGCAAAAATGATTATATTACTCTAACTTTCTCTCCTCCTCTATTTTCATGAATTAGGAAGAACTACAACTCATATAGAAAGAACATGAAGAAAATTTATATTGTAAAACAAGAAAACCTCTCTCAAAGTTTCCTTCCTCAATTTTTCCTACTCATATATTTCCCTCTGGAAAGAGTATATATATCTTTTTTTAGAGGAGTGGGTCTTGTGATCTTTTGAAAATGTCCTTGTTGACAATCCTTCTTGGTTAGAAATTTTGATTTTATCATTTATGGCAACATATCATTCATACAAAGTGGGTAGATCATGATGATGAAGTTATGACATGTATACTTAGAAAATTGGCTAGGTGTTATACAATTTATCTAGAAGAACAGATAGAGTTTTGGTTTTTTAGTTTCATGAGTACATCATAGACATATGCAAGGTTAGGTAATGCTACCCAACATTATGATGATTGTGTATATGATTGCACAAGACTGTAAGAATATAGTTATGACAAGTTTACTAGTTACAACAGTATACAAGAAGAAAAAATCATGATGAGGAAATGAAAATGTTGAGTTAAGGAATTATTATTTTATGAAATAATTACTTAACTAATTAGGGGTGACATCTTAAATTTTAACCCAAATTGGGAAAGATTTAATTCTATATTTATTAAAACATATAAAAGCATGAAGGCCAATTGGGCAGATGATTGTAAATTAGCAAGGTATAAAGGAAATATTGTTATATGCAAAGTTTTCTGAAGTATGTATGATATTTATGATAATAAAATTTTGATCTATGATCAAAGGAATGTGTACTGAGATAAATTTTTGTGATGAGAAGCAAAGGAAATATCAAATATTGAAAATATCAGTAGTGATGTAAAGAGGTTTTTGTATCTATCTCTTTATATTGAAGAACTATATTGTACATTGCATGTTTAGGCAATGGGCTCATGTTGCATATGCTTTTGTATTTGTATATAAAAACTCCTAATAGGGTTAAGGCTTCTAACAAGGCCTAGTCCTCTAAAAAGGATCAAGACACTATATGGATGTAATAAACTCCTAATAGGGTCAATATCTTTCACAAGGTACTTTTGGTTAGTGGATAATTGTGTGGGTACCATCCTCACTGGGATTTTCCCTCCACCAGGGTTTCACTAGTTAACAAAAATATGGTTTTATTAGTTATCTTATTGTATGGTCATGTTTATTGTTCAACATAGTTAGTTTACTTTCTTATGCATGTTATAAAGGTGTTAAAGATATCCAATTTTGGGCTAAAGTTTGTGAAATACTGATTTACCCCACCCCCACCCCCCCCCCCCCCCCCCCCCCCACAATATTTTATATTTCTAACAAATGGTATCAAAGCATAGTTAGTCAGAAGAGGATTAATATCTTGAGTAAGATCCCTATGGATATGGAATAGTTATAGAAGAAATTAGAAGAAGCTCTTGAGTAGAATGATATTCTTATTAAAGAAAAAGATTCTTTGAAATAAATATATGAAGATGCTAAAGACTACATTGGAAAGATGAAAGATAAGATAGATCATCTCAAATCCAAGAAAGAGCCTAAAGATCAAATCAATGATAGTGATCAAGTTTCAGGACTGAAGAAAGAAAATGAGATCTTGAAGCATGAACTTAAGATTATAGAGCTAAATTTAAGCTTAAAGGATGATACCAATAAAGTTGAATCACATTTAAAATCTGAGAATGTAGATATGAGATCCAATCTTACCAGAGTAACATCTAAGCTTGAGTCTACCAAGTTGCAATATGCAAAACTTGAGAAGTATAACATTATTGTGAAAGAATAACTAACCCAGTCTAAGAAACAACCTAAGAAATTATATTTTAGTAGTGAGAAGATTGATGAAAAAATGTCTTTTAAGAGACCTTCTTATGATAAGATTGGTCTTTAATATTTCATTAGAGAAAATTCAACGAAGAAATATGAAGCTAGAAAGGAACCTAACCCTAAAAATCATTAGCTAATTCAAGATAAAGAAGATCTGAATAAGATTGACTCAAATCAATCCAATAATGCACCTAAGGAGGTTGAGCAAGTCAAGAAACCTAAACAAGTTGATGAACCTAAGAAAGTTGATAAAACTGAATCACTTAAAGAAGTGAGATATGAAGTCAAAGGTATATTTTATGGATTTAATGAAGTTCATACAAAAAGGAACTTCATAGGTAAGTCATTTAAACCAGTTACAAAATTTTCATTATTATAATTGCCATGATTTTGGTCATAGAGAACAAATTGTAAGAACCCTAAATTTGATAATAGTAATAGCAATAGTAGAATGTTTAGAGGTACTAACCATGTAGGAAGAAGATCTTATGAAGGAAAGAATGGAATGAGAAGAAACATTTTGTGTTACAAGTGGAACAACTTTGGACATATTGCTAGAAATTGCAGAGCACCTGTTAACCAACCTGGACCCAAATTTCAAAACAATGCACCAATATGCTATTTATGTAATAACTTTGGTCATATAGAAATATTTTGTAGAATGGACATGAGGAAAAACATATGAAATCCAAATTTCAGAAAGAAACATGAACATAAATGACAGAAGAAATGATAGCACCAATGATATCTAGAAAGATAATCTTAGAGAACATGTCGAAGAATTTAAAAAATACTTGTCAAAGCCAAAGATTCATCAAGTTCACATATGGTTTTGGAAGAGAAATCAAATGAAGCACCTAAAGTTAGATTGAAGTCAATTGTACTGATTGATTCATCCTACTTGAATTAAGCACTTTTATAAAAGAAACAAGCATCAGAAAGGTAGAAGAAATAATAGAGAAGTAGTTAAGGTATGTGTAGTTAGTATGGGATAGAATGTGATGTGTTAAAGATATGGTTAAGAGGGAGAATTATTTGGAGTCTTTATGTGGATACATGAAAGCAAATAAGTCTTCTAGTAATTAGAAACAACATTTTGTGAACTTCTTTTACTTGTGCAATTAATGAAGTAGGTAAATGTGAAAGATTTAATGATCAAAATAGATATTTTGAGCATCAGTTGAGAATGTTAATATTTAAGGAGTGACTTGAGAGAGAATCCAAGGCAATCAAATTAGCATTGAAGTGAATTCACCTACAAACCCTATTTTTGTGAAATTGAGGTATTTTACAAATTTTGAAAGCTTAAGTTGTGAACTTGAGTTCAAAATTAGCACTAGACATGGATAGATATTTTATTCATAATGATGAGGATGAGGCCAAACCCAAGTTGAAGATAAATCCTATAAAACCCTTAGAAGATTATCCTACAACAACATTTTAAGTTATTCCAAATGGAATTATTATATTTGGGAAATATTGGCAATTACCTTAAGTGTAAGTTTGAAATAGTAGGAGAAGAAAATGTGACAAAATAAATTGATCGTGTTTACAACAAAGATATGAGCTTTAAGGGTCGATATGAGAACCTAGAATAGAATGAGTTAATTAAGTTCTTTTTTTCACATGATTTTGACAATGAGGATTGGGCAAAGATAATATTGAGCAGAATTCATGATGGACAATTCTAGATAGGAGATAAAGTAGTAGATATATCAGCTAACTTAATTCATGAAGTGACTAGAATATGAAATGAAGGTTGAATACCATTGAATGAAAATAATGTAAAGAAGTTTGTATTGGAAAACACTAAATCTGAGTATAATGTGAGAGGAATTGTGATAAGTAAGATAAAGTAGCATGATGTGAGATTCATATGCAAAATCATGGCATTAAATATTTGTGCTAGTTGTAGATATGATGACATGGTAGTAGATTTTATCCATGCAACCTATAATATGTACATTGAGAAAGTAAAAATGAATATATGTGAGATCTTGAGAGCACAGTTAGTGGAGAATTTGAAAAGGATTAAGGTGAAGAATAGTGAATTTAGATTTAGATCATTAATAATTTGCATATTTTTCCACTTGATCAAGAGATTTCCATTCTTGTCTTTGACTGAGTTTCTTAACAATGACAAGTGTACTATGGAGAAGATAACCAATCTCTATAGAAGGTATCCTATTGATAAGATTGAGAGTGGTGCAGATCTAATTGTAAAGGCCTTCCAATCTGAAAATGAAGAAGAGGTATAAGATTTCATTGTCAGTTGTAAGAAAATTTAGAAATGACATATGCTTTATGGTTGACATTGCTTTACCTACATAGAGCTAGTAGAACCTAGAATGTTGTATGTGGAACCACTTGGATATGAGGTTACTAAGGAGAAAATTAAAGGATGTGTGGAAACAATTCTTAAGTCAAAAAGAGATGAGGAATTCAACAGATTTGGAACCTTTGAAGAGATTGTGCAAATGACTAATCAAGCTTAGCTTGAGAATTCATCAAAGAAGAAGGTTGAAGCCACGATGAGAAAGAGTATAGAAAAAATCCCAAATGACCCCTAAAGAAGTAGTAGTTGTTAGAGAAATAGTGGAAGGGATGAAGAAGAGTGGAAAAGAAACTATCATGCTTGTCACACCTCTTATAATACTAGGACCATTAGAAGGTATAACTGTTGCAAAACCTCAAGCAACAACATCAACGACTCCTTATGCACACTAGTACATTTCTCCTTGTTTTTCTACCAAAATTTTTTACCAAAGGCCATATTGGTCTATGATTTCATCTTTTATTTTATTTTCATCCCCACGTTGGTTAAAATTTTGACCAAATTAAGGTTTTATGCTTGAGTTGGTCAAAATTTTGACCAAATTAGGTTTTTTCAAGTTGGTAAAAAATTTGACCAACTCAGGTTCATAACAAAAAAAGAAGTTATGTTATATTTCATGTTGGCTGGAGGAGATTTTGTCTGCATCACCATGGGACCTTTTTGAGGTAGGTCCTTTTCTAGTTTTTGTAGTGATATTTGTAAGTTTATTTGCATAGAGGGGTGAGAAAAAAACCCTAATTTGTGGTGAGAAATATGTTATTTAAGATCAAAATTCCCTCATATGGTGGTTATTTAGTGCTAGTTCTTTTCTTTTGTTGATTAAATAGGTAATTTTCATGGCTTTCTTCTACAATCAGTTAAACATGATTCAGCTTGCTATTGTACATTTAGCAGATATCCATTAAGGGTCAACTATCAAGCATGAAACTATTTAAAAGGATAAAGACAACCTTGCAATAAAACACCACTCAAGCTATTATCATCTTAAGATAGATTGTGCAAGAATTGAGTATATGTAGAAGGTCTACTCATTAATTCTTAAGATAGATTGTGTAAGAACTAAGTAGATGTGGAGGGTCTGCCCATTAATTCTTCCTATCAAACCTCTATTTACTTGATCTTACTTAGTTTGAGAAATAATTCGATTATATCTACCATCATCACTGTAAGGAACAAAAATGCATATAGTGACATCCTAAAATGTTTGTCAAGAATATTAAATAATTTTTTACTCATAAGAGCTAGCATCATTATTGAAGGCATGCAATGAACACATCATATTCCTTAAAAATGAAATAGATTAGTCTGCCCTTTAATTGTAAACTACCAAAAACTTAGCAAAAGTTTAGATCTTTAACCATAGAGCTAAGAAAGAAAAATTTATAGTTTTTAATTAAAAAATATTCAAATAGACACCTCCAGTATTAGAGATATACCAACCACTATAAGATCAACAACTTATTTACTTTTTTATTCCAATGTCATGACAACATGTAACCTAGAATTAGCCATGAATTCTCACAAACAGGTAGAAATGTGGATTGCCAAATAGAAAATCTTATCATAAATAAGATTGTGGAAATGAGTCATACTAAATTTCAAAATTCATGATTCAGTAATTTCCACCTTTTACATACAAGCCTTTGGCTGATGGTTTTCCTTTTCATATCACAAACTCAAGGATCATAAAAGAAGCCCTCCTATAGTATGAGGTTATTAGAAGATCCACATTGTAGTAATGGTAGGTATTTTTTTGACCTCACAAACTATGGGATTGATTAAGCTTGGCTTCCCTTAATGTTCAGAGTTTGACTCCACAATGATTTTGACTATTGTAATTTGAAAGATACCTTTTACATGTCAAAAGTATCAAAAACCTATTTCTTCACATTTCAGAACCTGAGAAGATAGATGTTTAAATCCCTTGATTGAAGTCCATATGTGGGATGAAATTGAAAATTAAAAAATACAAATTTAATGCTATATCATCTTTCTAACTTTTGATTTCACAATTTGAAAAGATTCATGGGTTAAAAAGGCAAGTTGAATTTCAAAACAATATTCAATGCATCAATCGAATGCCTTTTGTGGCTTTCATTTTTCTTATTGCATTTGCATTAATATAGTTGGTATCTATTTTATCATTTGAGGTACCATGACTCTTTGTTCATCCTTGTACAATAATCCCAAAAGAGAGTAATTATGGGTATTGTCATATCAGCATCCTAATACAACTCAAGTGGCTCAAACTTTGCCTTATATTTATGGAATCATACTTGAACCAAGCATACTATTGAGAAGATCAACATGGATATCATTAGTCATCATGTTGTTGAATTGATTTATTCTAATGTTGGTGGTGACATTGTGTGTTGTATCAAACATTGATTGTCCACACACACATTTTACTAGACTTTAGTAAATCCATGGAGATCGTCATCTCTCTCGATTCCAAGAGAGCCCTATTGTACATTGTCTCATTACCCTAGTTAATGTAGATAGCATATCCTTTGATGATGATGCTTTAAAGAAGATTAAGTAGGTCACATATCTTGCATGTTTTGATGGTTCATAAGATAATTGAAGAGCTCACCACAAGTTCCCAAGCCAAAATCCTTTGTGAATTACTCACCTAAAAAGTAGTTGTTGATTTTGACCAAAAATCACAAAATTCATGATTTTTTTGAAAACTAGTCTCAATGATTTTTTTATGCAATGTTAAATGTTTTGCATGATTTTAACTTCTATAGACAATGAATCACAAACACCTAGTTTTGTTCTTAGATAGTGAAGTGACATTGCCCCTCAATCCTAATAGGGGCAACCCCATGAAGGAGCATTGATCCTCAACCTTGTTAAGGAAATAGGATCTAGGCAGAGTATATATTTGAATTCAATTTTCAGATAAAATTGAGATGGAATACTTTTCAAACCCTTTAATGATATTGTCTAGCAACTACATAATTGTTAATTCAATGACTTATATAAATTTTGATCTTTTACTTGAATATTAATCTTCAATCAAACTATACTAACCTTTCATATATATATATATATATATATATATATATTGTAGGAGAATGTGCAAGTGTATATTAGACATATTAACATGTGGTGTTGATGTGTTTCCAAGCAATCTATTATCCTCAGTGATTACATATGGGAGGAAATCATAACAAATCATAACACTTGATTGTCCTCGGTGATTACAAAAATAACACTTGCCTATACCTTTACAAAATGTTAAGTGCATTTGGCCAATGGTTTCCTAAGTTTTGGTATAAAATATTTCAAGTGTATAATAGGATGTAATAGTAAACACATATTTCTTGTTTGAATCTGGTGTAAGTGCTCTAGGTTGTGCATGCACAAGTACTTAGGAAAGCCTTCTAACTTTCCCCAATGATCCTTAATCTCATCTAGGATATAGTTAGGCTTAGATTATTAACTAAGTCCCACTCTTACTCTTCTACAATATTCTTACTCCTTGTGCTTCACCTTGAAGGAAAAACACCTTTAGATTTCTTCAACTCTTCCTTCTACACTTAGAAGATTCCAAGTGCCAACCTCAATCAACTTATGAACTTCATTGCAGGGGTTCTTATCTCTCTATCAGAATTGATGTTTCTTACATTTAGATCCATTTTGATGGATATCCAAGCCCTTTCCAACCGAGTTCAAGTTATTACCTTGTAAAGGCCTAAAATGACCTACTAACAATTAAGTCTAATTAGAGACTTATTTGCTCTTTTTGCCAAAAATTTCCAAATAAGTTGAAAAACTACCACCACATCTAGATACCCTTTTGGATTTTATGAGAGATTTTTTTTTTTGTTTTAGATTCTCAAGGAATTTGTACATAGGTATCTTAATATCTAGGGCTAATAGGGCTAATAGGCCTAGTTTATAGGACTTTGTTGGTTTCTTCTCACAACTCACCATAATAGATTGGTGAAATCCTAAAACTTCACACATCCTTTCCTTAGATTATACCACACATTCACATTTGGTTCTTCTATATAGTACTTTCAAACCTTGTGAGATTTTCTCATTTCTTCACCTCAAAACCTCTAACTAAGCACTACAAGCTCGCCTAGGGATTGGTCTTAAAAATCATTCTCCTACATCTAATGACTCCTACTCCTAGATATTTACAACTAATTCCCCTAAAATTTCCATTCAACTTATGGTTTTTCCCACAATTAGATTTCATGGGGGAGTCATGACCACACAAACTAGTTTGGACTAGACTAGTGAACCGCCTAGTTACAAAACAATTTCCTAAGGCCACTAAACTATCTCTAAGATCAAAGCACAAACAATGAGAAATGCTTGAAACTAATCCTACTAGATGAATTGAATGTAAAATTTTCTCTTTCAATCCATACAACAACACAAGTGCTCAAAATGCTTGGTCTGCACACTAAATCATAGTCACAATCACTATTACTTGCATAAAACTTGTTACAATCTAACTCTCCTCCTTGAGATTGAGTCTGCAATATGTAGTAGATGCCTTTTCCCAAGATTCTAGTCCATCTTAGTGGATTTTCCACTCCTCATTTTTAGGGGATCTAAGGTAATCGATTTGCATGCAACATTTGCAATAAATTACAAATGTTATCATGACAACTTTTTGATAATATTTAGCATCTTTGCACTTATGCCATGATCCTTGTTTCTAGGACCTCTAACCCTTCTATATCAATTTATAAACATCATAAATAACCTTAAAGAATATTTTCCACCTCTTCTATGTGTTTAGGACACATTTACAACTCAAATCCCTTCTTCTAGCATCTAAGCCTAAACTTGCTAAAACACACACTAACACCAACTCACCTAGTCCACATAGAAAGACCTCCTAAGGTCTAAACTAAACACACACTAACTAATCTAACTTTTCTAATGTCATATACAAGCCAAAATTTTCATTACAAGGAGGATTACCTAGGTGCTCCTACACCATCATCAAAGTGTGCAAAATTAGGGACAAAGAGTCTCTGTTATAGGGTTTCTTTCTTATGATTTGAAAGCCAGTTGTTATAATTAAGATAATATAGTATGCTTTTCAATTTTTTTTGTAAATTTATTTGATTATCATAAGTCCCAAAAAAGCATAACCTTTCATAGATTTTACTTTTGAAATCAAGCTAGAAATGAGATGTCAGCCAACATGGAAAATAAACTTGAGAGTTATTCAATTATGTGCAACTATATACAATATGAAGTCTTTGACAAGCCTAGAAAAGGTTGATGACTTTTCATTTGAATCTTAGATTGAAAATATATGGATTAAAAGCCAATTTGGTTAAACTTAAAAAGAAATATATTCTTAAGTGAATTATGCTCTAGGCTCTACTACATAGTGGTCACCTTAGTATAGCTTATATGTCCTATAAATATTTTGTGTTTAATTTGCAGTATACACACTTAAGGTCTACTCAATAGTGTGCAATTGTATTTGAAATGAATGCTTAAAGATGCCAAGTGTTGATAACCTTGTAAGAGCACAATATATAATTAGTGAATAAATAATGTAACAATAGTTTTATAAATTATATTATAAAATGTATATACCTAGCACAAACCCAATATAGTTCGTGCCTTAGACATTCACAAACTTCAAAGCCACATTTGTGATAATTGCATTCACACTTGTGATGTCTAGCTTTCAAAATTCAACCTAATATAAGAAAGAGTTTTATTTTTTGGTTGAAGGACAATCTAATTAAATTGATAGATATGAACCCACAACATATTTGTTGAAGATTAAGGTACTTGAAAAGCATATTTTGTTAGTTTGTCAATTTGTTCTATGAAAATTGTACTTACAATCTTTTTAAACTAGTTTTATTTATTTTATGACACATCTTATAGGAATAATGGCTAATATATGTAACCTTATGTTTGTAGGAAGTTGGACAAGGTGGGGGTGTACTAACTCTATACTTATTTGTTGATCACTTTTTCATCAGCCTATAGTCACTGTATTCCAGGTTCTCAATTTTTTTCCTTGTTCTAAAAATGAAATATTCTATTTAAGATTCCTTATAAGTTTAAGATAGAGCATCATACTTCGAAAGACATACTATAGCAATAGCAATGAGGGCAAATAGAAAAAGGGTTAGGGATGAGTAAATTTTCATTCTTTGAAAGACATATTGTGCTGCATTCCTCCATGTTTTATTCTTCTTTAACAACTTTTTGAGCATTTGGAGGTTCATTTGTTGACCAACATCCCTTTTCTTCATTCTAATTTATTCTTTCTAGTTTGGTGATGCCAATGAGCATAATTATTATAAAAAGATAGCATGAATCATGCAAGAACAAATTTTTCAAATTGCACTACAATACTCCACCTCTTCTTTCATTTTTGACTCTTCTGACATCCATTATACTGAACCTTCTATGGAGAAGAAATTTTGCAAGATTTCTTCATCAAATTCATACCTTTATGTCATGACTGGCTAGAAATAAAAATGTCAAGATGCATATTTATTAATTATTGATTACATTCATGTAAGCCACTCCTAGCACATAATTCCCCAAACTAGAATTCATTCTCTCTATCCTATCAGGACAATATATATAAATGGACTTAATTATTGTGTCATAGGAGAAGAAAAATCTTGAATGTTCTGAATTCCTTCGATACAAAACAAAAAATACTGGCACTTCCAAAAACTAAGTATACATGTACATAAGGAAAGCCAAACAACTACCAAAATGAATCATACAAAACTACTAAAATAAATAGTCACAACTTTGATACATGCATACATTGAATACAAAATTTTCCTATTAAACGGCCCCAACTCATGACAAACAAGGAGTAATGGAAAGGCTCAATGAAAGTTGTTGAATTTATGTCAACGAAAGTTGTTGATATTATAATATGGGTGAATTTGAGTGAGGTGACCAAATTTTTCTTTGAAAACCATATGTGTAGATATAAACATTAAGTACAATGTGTCCAATATTTTTGTAGATATACACATTAGTTACACCAAATTTTTCTTTCAAAACCATATGTGCAGATATAAACATTAAGTACAACATGTCTAATATTTTTGCAAATATACTTTCCTATGAAGAAAGACCATGCCTAACAATATGAACCTAAAAAAAATAACAAGAAAATGGCTACATTATGGTTTTAGTTCAAAAAAAAATGATAAATGTAATTATCCTCGAAAAAAGTGTAAGGACTTAAAGAATCAAAGAATTCTAATCACAACAGCCTAGAGTCATTACAGGCAACATGGTCACATTGAAGGGGGCCACAATTTTTGTCGATTGTTAAATGTGAATTTCCTACTAGAGAAATATGGAAGTGTGAATATCCAAGTTGAGGATGATACTCCCATGGAAGAAGATGATAATGTGCTAGAGGACATGATTGAAAAAGATGGTATTGGCACAGCTAATGAAGATGCTCACAATGATGGTACTAGCACATCTGTTAATGATGATGAAGATGGTCTTGATATACCTATACTTGAGAAGGCACACAAACCCCTATACGAAGGCTCCCAAACAACTCTTCTCTCTACTATAGTGTTGTTGGTGAACTTGAAGGTTATGAATGGTTTATCTATTGCATCAATGTCACGTATGCTAAGGTATGCCATTTTTGTCATCTTCACTGTTAGCATACCATTACTATTCATTATATTAACAATTCATATTTTTGTTGTAGGTTGATAGGTAAGTTTTTTTTACCACCATCAAACATTTTGCCTCATTTGTACTGAGAATTATCTACCATTATGAATCAAATTGGAATGAAATATCAGACAATACATGCATGTCCCAATGATCACATTCTATATCATAAACAATATGAATTTTCAATAGGATGCCTTAATTGTTATATTAGTAGATATAAGTCAGATCAAATAACAAAAAATGTGTCTCACAAGGTTCTTTGATACATTCTCATTATGCCACATCTTTAACAATTATTCAGGTGCACTAGCTTGGCACAATTTATGAATTACCGTGCACACAATAGAAGTTAAGATGACATTATGTAAATGCCTATGGATGGTTATGCATTTAAATATATAGAAGAAAAATAGCCACACTTTAAAGAAGAACTTCATAATCTCAATCTTTAATTGGTAGCGGATAGTGTCAATCCATTTGGAGATATGAGATCAGTTTATTCAGTGTGGCCTATTTTTGTTATTAACAATAGCATTCCTCATTAGATAACTATAAATAGGGAGCATATAATGTTGTAAATGATTGTACTAGGTATTTTTTTATTTAATAGTTATCTAAATTAATTTATAAATAGTGCATGAAAATGGTTATCATAATTATGTAATTTTTATGTTTATTCAATTACTAGGTAAGTACCAAGTTAAAGATATGAACGTGTATATTGAGCCCCTTATTGAAAAGTTATTGAAGTTATGGAATGGGATCACTATGTATGAAATCTCTAGACTAATAGGACAAAGATAATTTCAATTCCATGCAATGCTTGTATGGACAATACATGATGCCCCTGGGCTAACTCATTTTTGTGGTATGTTATATTGTTAAGGTCACATATTTTTGGTCTATTATAGTGCTTACATATTATTTTTGTATGCTTAAGTTGTTCATGATAATTGTAAATGATCCAATTTTACATGATCTTTTAGGTCTTCAAACAAAGGAAAAATTTGTATGTCCATTTTGTTGTTCAAAGATGAAATCTCGACATTCAAGAAGTTTAGGAAAGTAAGTATTTGATGAGTTTAGGCACTTTGCCACAATAATCATAAGTATCAAATTACTGAAAAACATCTTTTTAATGGAAAAGAAGAGACAACATCAAAGCCATGAAGGATGACACCTCATCTATGGAACTTGGAATATGATCGACTAAATTGCCAAGGTAATGTCCAGTTTGTGGTCCGAAGCTTGAAATTTATATTTTGATATTGTCTTTTATTTAGTAATAATGTAATTGATACTCATTAAGGTTGTCAAGGCATCAATAACCAACTTCATAGAGGAATAAAAAGTTATCCTACTCAATTTAGTAGATTATTGTACTACAAAGATCTCCCAATCGTGCATTTGTTTGATGCTATGCATATTGGAAAGAATGTAACAGAGACACTATAGAAAATATTGGATGGAAGGAGTGATAGAGAAAAAATTGCCAAAATTTGTACTGACATTCATGAATTCAATCATGCACTAAAAGATTCATTGAATCAAATAGCAATGGAGACTACATAAATAAGAGTGCCCTTCCTTGGTTATTAACAGAAAAACAAAGTGATGCATTAAAAGAAGTCATAAAAAAAAAATCTTTCCACAGGATTTGTTGCAAATATAAGCACTCTTGTATCAAAGAAAGGTGATTTTGGACCAGGGTTGAAAATACATGATTAGCATACCTTCATCAAGGTAAATCATGTTCTCTATTTACAATATATTTGTAAACTTGAATGTACTACCTATTATATTATTTAATAATATGAAATGATCATTTTTTAATGATTGTAGTATGTCCTACCTCTATCACTCCCACACCAGTTTGACAATAGTATTAAACAAGTTATATATTATCTTGAAAAATACATGAGGTTAGAAGTGGTATTTCTTAGATTTGTTGCATATATATTATATTTATGACTTGCTTTACTTTTCATGTAATCTATTGTATAATTTTATCTAAAATATTGTTTATATGTAATTGTGTGTTGAATTTCTTTTAGGTGGTTATCATCTAAAGAAATTGATAAAAAAAGATATAAAATATTGGAAGAGAAAAATTTCACAACTTATGTGTGAAATGCAAAAGTTTCTACCTTCAACTTTTTTCAATTCTCAAGAACACTACCTCATACATCAAGTTGAGGAGATTGAATTCTATGTACCTATACAAACTAGGTCAATGTGGATGGTTGAGAGGCACTTGAAATTTATGAAGGGCTTGGTTTAATAAAGAGCATGTCTTGAGGGTTCTATGGTAAAGGGATATATAGTATACTATACCATGGTGTACATTAGTGAATATCTTCCAAAGTTTGCAGCAAATATCCATGTAGATCATATTTGGGATCCCAACTCTATTAAAAAAATTAAACGGGAGTACCTAATAGAAAAGGTAGATTGAGGACAGTAAGAAGCAATTATAAGTTGTTTTTTGTAATTAATTAATTCTTATCCATCATCAATATAAGTTGTTTCTAACTGGTCTAGTTGTTTTCTTTATAGTTGGTTGTGAGTGGGATGCACTACATTTGTATATTGCAAACAATATTGATTGGATGACAGTATGGATTCAATAGTCTCAAGAAAATTTTCTCTCATTAACATGGGATAGTGTTACATCATTGGTTAAAGAAGCTCATCATAAAGGAGATCCCAATGTCATGCCAATGGTACTTGATCTAACATATGGCTTAAGAGATAGAAAGGTACACAAAAGATTACTAATCATGAGCCATAAATTTAATATCAACTCACAGATTGATGCAAATAATATTGACATGTTTGAATAATTACAGATCAAACACCACAAATCTATGTACTACCATGGTCATAAATTTCACATAAAAAAGTTAGATGAAATGAAGAAAAATTGTAATTCTAAGATAAGTGCAATCTTTGCAGTCACCAATATTTCATCTAGAAATGACATACATCCTTAACAATTTGAAAATCGATACTATGACATTTTGGATGATATATTTGAGTGAAACTTTAATTCATTCAAATTAGTTCTTTTTTTTGTCAAAATGTTAATGTACATGATGTGGTATTTTCAGGTAAGAAAAATGCAAGTTATATTTTACTACTTAATTAAATACTTGTAACAATTATAAAAGAAAAAGAGTATGCCAATTTAACCCATTTACTTGTTCTTGCAACATAGCCCCCTTTTTAGTACACTAGCCTCTTGCTCCTCAAAATAGGAGGAGGCATCATAATTTGACATTACACATGCCACAATAGAAGGAGAATGAGGAAGATATTGATGCTCCTATCAGCTTTTTCTAAAGAGAGCTAAGAAAAAAAAAATAGAAGAAATGATTCTTAAAAAATACTCTTGATAAACTTTGTTGGATAATGAAAGAATGTTGTTTTAAGTAATTATCAATGAATGTTTCATATTAATATTAATTTTTATTTCATGTTAATGAATATTGTTTTGTGTTAGTGAAGTCTTGATTAGTATTGTATATTAATGAATGTTATTTGATTGTATTGATTGAATGTTATAGTTCATAAATGGATGAATGAATGAATGAAGTATGTAATTAGATGATAATGGGTAATTTAGATTGATGTTAGAGGGAGGGGGATGAGGCCAGATGAGCTTCCACCTACATGTGGTTGGCCTTGTTAAGTAGAGAATATTAAATTGTTCTCAAAACCAAGTGAATCTCAAATTAACATACCAAGGATATCTTCCTAACTAGTCAATAGTTTCTTTTCTTTGAGATAGAATTTTGTGTCTATTCCTTTATCAATCATTGCCCTTTTAGGCTCCTCAATTTCCTACTCTATTCTTTCTTTTTCTTCAAAACTATTACCAAATTAGCAATTTATTCTTGATCATCTTTAGCTTAGTTACCAAGCAATATAATTTTAATTCTGATACCTCTGCTTCCTTCAACTAGTGTTCTATTGTATTCATTAGGTCTATTAGATCATATGATGATAACTTAGTTGGGTTGTTGATACAAGTCTATCAGTGGAAGAACCTAATTGAGGTAATATTATGATTCTTTCACATAATAATTATTTGTTGAACTTGAATATGGGTAATGATCATGTGTTGCTGCTCCAAAATACCAGTCATTTGAGTACTACAGTGAGTGGGCTAATGACATTACCTGATAATAACAACTATTGCAATGATCTCAATGAGCAGTGTGGCAAGTTTCTATTGGATGTTCAGCATATCGCTAAGGAAAGAGGGAAGAAATGTCCTACAAAGGTATTTGTTTATAATGCTCTACAATCAACTCAAAAAGATAGTGCACAGAATTCAAAACCAAATCTTGGTTCTTTTATTCAAATAAGATTAGATGTGTGTTCAAATGCATGGTTAACCTTGTTCAACATGCTTTTCTTTCCTATATAATTCTCATATTCATATTTAATGTGGTTGTGTTGGCATCCCTATTATCCATGACTTGATAATACTCTATTATATTGACATTGATGTCTACAATATTGAACAATTTTGTAGATCTCTAGAAGCCACATGTGGAACTTGATGGAAAACCATGTGATGTTGTTGGGCAAAGTGATCTCATGGCTCTATATGACAATCTGTTTAGTCAGGTTTACAATAGCATTAATCTTATTTATGATTGCCATATTTCTAATGCTCAACATACTTTCATAGGAGATAAATAGGAAAGAGAATTTATTTCAATACATTACACAATTTAAAGTATGTCTTGTTATCATGTAATTAGATGTTGCATCATTTGAAATTCTTGTACCTGATAATGAATTCAAGGATTTAGAGTTCAAAAAAAAATTGAGTGAAAATATAGGTTCTGTGCTACAGTTGTGCATATTTCCAATTTTCAATGAAAATGATCCAGTGAGTATAAGAAAAACACCATACCAGGTATTTATTCCTACAACAAATTTAAGCCACATGCTTTTTTTTTAAGTATGCCAAATTTTAATTTTTATTCATGTTGTAAGATTGTATTTATTTATGTATTCTAGATATGAAGATGTTAAACTAGTCTCTTTCACAATTTGGTATGATAATTAGTGCTAACAATGTTGAATCAAATGAAACTTAGTACTGATGATTCTAAAAATTGGGGATTTAGCTACACTGTCATCAATGATTTGCATTTTGTTGAATGAAAGAATCTCTTGTTGATGCATTTGGTTTGATTTTGAAAAATTGGTTATGTAGCTACACTTACATTATTCAGTATTGAATCAAATGAAATTGATGTCGATGTGCTAATACATTTGGTCTACATCATCTTGGTCTACACTTTTTAAAGAATTGATTAATCTTGGAATATTTGAATGTGGATTTTCATTCTAGGAAAAGGTCCACAATAGGTAATTTATCAAAAGATGGAAAAAAAAATTTAATACTATACCATCATTCTAAAGTGAGCTAATCCATATTTTTAATACCTTGCAAAAAAGGTTCAATCAGATGGAAAACAAATTGTTAGTGGTCACCACCATGAGGTATAGAAGTATAATTGTATAACATGTCATTACTTGTACAATTTTAATGAGAAAGTTGTAATCTTTGAACCTTGCAGGCACTCAATTGCCATCCAATATTAATAGTAGCCTATTGTTGATTTGATTTGTGTATTAGACCTTCATTTATGATGTAGAAGCATCCTAAGCTTTCCTGCAATCCTGAATGTTTGGAGGGATTTTTTTGGAGTTATGTTTTCATGGTTAGGAATGTGTTGGAGACACATTAGGTAACCTTTCATCATGATTTCATAGAGATTGGATGGATTGAGTCGAAGTTTGAACTGTTTGAACCTTGCTACTAGAACTATGTTTTTTTTGGTTTCTAGGTGCCTATTGTAGACTGTATAAATAAGAAATATTAATAATGAGAAGATAATAACTTCAAGGTTTGAAGAGGGCCTAGATTAATTCCTTGTATCAAGATTGCAAGTCCTAATTCATTATAGGTTGGGACATATGGAAATTCTCTCGAAGTATCAATTTCTAGTAGTTTCGCATGACAGTCTACTATGGGTCACTTTCAGGATGGATGGGCACTTTTCCTTGTAGAATCAGCCTTTTCAAATTTACGAGGTTGTAGAGAACCTATATTTATACATATGATTCAAAGCACAAGTTCTAATTCAATTGGAGCTAGGAGATATCATGATTTTACTCAGATATCAATTTTTGGACATTTAATTGTTGTTGCAAGCCAACTTGTGGCATTTAATTTATGTATTTGTATTTAATTTGTGTTATGGGCTGACTTGTGGATTATATTGGTAAAATTAGGGGTCTTTTAGAGTCTTTTAGTCATTATTTATATGGGATGGAAGGAAGGATAGATGCGAATTTTAAGAGCTAGAGCTACGGCTTAGGAACTAGAGGATCTCTTGGTGGACCTACAGGCACAAGTGTGGATTCTTCTGTGTTCTTATCTAGTTGTCTATCTAGACTAGCTGGGATTGGTTGTAAGTTGGATCTTGTTGCATCTTATAGAACTAGTCTTTTGTAATTTGTTGTTTGTATTTTGCCCTAACCCAGAGGGCCTTACAATTAGGCATATTGCATGTAATCAATTATAACTATGAATAAAGAGTTGTGATTTGGTATCAAATTTTGCATTTTTGTTTCTTATTGTTGTGTTTCCACTATGTGATTATATAGCTAGGGGCTGGGACATCTCCTTTTGGGATTCTCCTACCTTGCACTGTGTCAGGTAGTATCAAAGTAAAGGTTGTTCCTAAGTGTGTAGACAGATCACCAAAGCTAAAGTAGTTCACACCAGGACTTGGGTTAAAGAAGGTTGATCTTGCAACTAATTGATCTTTTGGATTGGACCCTAAGGCAATTTTTGATCTTAGTGATACTGTAGAAGAACGGATCTTAGAAAATATGAGAGCAAAATTTAGTTTTGAGACTGCATTGATGAAGAGTCACATGATTGTTGAAATTGCACAAACTTTAGGTGGTGTACCTAGACATGTGGGTACTAAAGATGGTTATGAGGAATCTACTGAAGACTTTGAATTTTTTGAATCAAGTGGTGAGGCCAAAATTGATTGTATGGAGAGACCTATGAGAAATATGGTTGGTCACTTTGCTCAACCTAGATCTCAGTTGAAGCTGAAGCATAAGATGGAGGTTTCTAATTTTTTGGGTACTTTAAATCCTAAAGACCTAATTGATTGGATTGGTAAATTGGAAGACTACTTTGCGCTTGAGGATATTGAGGATCCACTTAGAGTAAGGTTGGCACAAACTAAGTTGAAGGGACATGCTGCTCTTTGGTGGAAGGAACTGTAAAGAGACAAAGAGGAGGAAGGTGAAATGAAGATCACTAGATGAAAATTGATGGTGAATGAATTGAAGGCTAAGTTAATTCATGTTGATTATGAACTTGATTTTTTTTAAAGGTTGTAGAATCTGAAGCAAAAGGATATGATTGTGAAAGATTATACAGAGGAGTTCTACAAGTTGACTATTTGGTCTGGGCATAGAGAATTGTCAAAAGAGAAGGTAGCTCTATATATTAATGGTTTGAGATTCAATATTTAGGATGAGATTGGTATGCTAAATATTTCTTTAGTTGAAGATTCTTAGCAGTATACTTTGAGAGCATAAGAGGAGCTAAAGAGGAAGAATCAAGGTAGTTCCCGAGGGAAGGAGAAGTAGGATAGTTTAGCACAAGCTAAACCAAAAGAAGAAGGTAAACCAAAACTTGTTGATTAGAAAAAGAGGATAGGTGGAGGTAGGTTCAGAGGTAATTGTTTCAAGTGTGGTCAAGAAGGGCATAGATCTTTTGAATGTCTAATTGTTAGGACAACTACTATTGTGAATGAGATTGAAGTCCAAGGTAGTTAGCCAAAGCAAGGAGAGATTTTGTTGGCTCAATGAGTACTAATTGGTGAGAGGACATTGGATTCTTTTTAGAGGACTAGTTTATTCAAAACTTGTTGTAAGTCTAGTGGTAAAGTCTACAAAGTGATTATGGATGGTGGTAGTACAGATAACCTTGTTGCTGAAGAGATGGTTTAGAAACTTGGTTTGAAGAGAATGAGACATCATTATCCTTATAGGATTGGCTGGTTACAAGGTGAGCATGCTTTGGAAGTGAGGGAGCAATGCCTTGTTGATTTCTAGATTGGGTAGTATAAGGATCAAGTGTTGTGTGATATTGTGGATATGAGTAGTTGTCATGTGTTACTTGGCAGACCTTGGCCATATGATTGCAAGGTTGTGCATGATTTTGTTAGGAATGTGTTTACTATTGAGAAAGGTGGTAGGAAGTTTTCCCTAATTCCTTTGTAGAATGAAGAGCTTGGAAGAAGGAACCTAAGTATTGGCAGTCGAGTTGAGTTGGTAGATTCTGAGAAGGTTGGAGATTAGCATGGAAAGTAGACCTATGGAACACTTATGGTGGATGTGAAGAAGAAGAAAAACAAGGGAAAGAGTATGCAAGTTGAAGACTTGGAGGACGTGTATGTGAAGAACCAATTTTGGATTTATGTGTTGAATCCCAAAAGATGTTCTTCCAATTACTAGAACATTTTTTTGAACCTAGGGTGTCTGATGCAAGAGCATCTTAGGCTTTCCTGCAATCCTAAATGTTTGGAGGGATTTTGGTTAAGTGTTGAGGAGCATCAAGCTTGTATTTTTGTGGAATTATGTTTTCATGATTAGGAATGTGTTGGAGACACATTGGGGAACCTTTCCTCATGATTTCATAGAGATTGGATGGATTGAGTTGAAGTTTTGAATTGTTTGAACCTTGCTACTGGAACTATGTTTTTTTCTAGTTTCTAGGTGTCTATTACAGACTATATAACTAATTATCCTTAATGAATGAGAAGCTTCTCACTTCATAGTTTGAAGAGGGCTAGATTTATTCCTTGTATAAAGAGTGCAAGTTCTAATTCATTATAGGTTGGGAGATATGGCAATTCTCCCAAAGTATCAATGTCTAGCAGTTTCACACAATAGTCTATTGTGGGTCACTTTCAAGATGGATGTGCACTTTTCCTTGGGGAATCAGCCTTTGTGCATTTAAGGGATTGTAGAGGACCTAGATTTCTACCTAAATTTTGAAGCATGAGTTCTAATTAAATTAGAGCTAGGAGATATCACAATTTTACTTAGATACCAATTTCTAGACATTTAATTATTAGTGCAGGCTGAATTGTGGCATTTAATTTATGTATTTATATTCAATTTGTGTTTTGTGCCAAATTCTGGCTTAGATTGGTATAAATAGGGGTCTTGTGGAGTATTTTAGTCATTATTGAGTTAGGATGGAAGGAAGGGTAGATGCAAATTTAAAGAGCTAGAGTTGTGCCTTAGGAACTAGAGGATCTCTTGGTGGACTTACAGGTACAAGTGTGGGTTCTTCTTGGTGTTCTCATCCAGTTGTGTATTTGGACTAGCTAGGATTGGTTGTAAGTTGGATCTTGTTGGATCTTGCAAAACTAATTTTTTGTAATTTTTTGTTTGTATTTAGCCCTAACCTGAAAGGCCTTATAGCTAGGAATATTGCATGTAATCAGTTATATCTATGAATAAAGATTTGTGATTTGGTATTAGATCTTGTATTTTTGTTTCTTGTTGTTGTGTTTTTTCTATGTGGTTATATAGCTAGGGGCTAGGACATTTCCTTTGTGGATTATCCTACCTTGCATTGTGTCAATTTACACATCTTTGAACCTGATTAAGGTAAGGGAACAAAAATAAGTTTTTGGGGTTGTAGCTAAGATCAATTAAGGATTATATGGATATCCTATTGCATGATCATATGAAGGGCATGAACAAGCCTAGGCCTAGTTATTATTTATGATCATAGTATAGTCTATTAGTCTAGTTTGCATAGTATACATTATTTATATCAAATACTTATAAGTGGCATAACTAAATATTTAGCTATAACTCATGATGAGTATTCCATACATAAAAACCTCCTTTCATAAAAATTCTCACAAAGAAAGTCACATGCTCTACTCCTA
This sequence comes from Cupressus sempervirens, assembly GCA_028749045.1. NCBI lineage: Eukaryota > Viridiplantae > Streptophyta > Pinopsida > Cupressales > Cupressaceae > Cupressus > Cupressus sempervirens. The sequence goes on along the minus strand of CM053788.1, from coordinate 551,820,935 downwards.
TTGTTGTTGCATATTTCCCATCATCCAAAGCATAAACATATCAAGGCTACTTGTAAGAATCTTGGAGCTTGTTGACCTTTTGATTTAGTAGTTGAGTGTAATATTATTTTCTATGCATTAATAATGATAGTTATGACTCACAAGTTGAGATAAGTACTAAGCTTGTAAGCTAAAAGCGATAAAAGATATGTGAATCACTATTGTAGCAGACTTTCCAACCTCCTTTGGTCAGTTTCAACAGCCATCACTACTGTAGTAAACTTTCCATGCATCTAGATTCTATATGAAAACATTCACCTTGAACTTCATCTTTCCCAAAAAAATAAAATTTCCATGTCAAGGCATTTGGTGTTGTTGTGTTTTACATAAAGAGCTCATGTATTGATTTGCTTGGAAAAGAAACTTTACAATGGTAATTGTATCACCATGTCTAATTTGGTGTTGGGAATCTCTTGGTATAATTATATTTATGTATCAAACCTAAAAATGAGAGTTTCTACATAGGAACAATATCATGATAGACCTTGTAATAATAGAAATTATATACTTCCAAATATATCAAAAATTGTAATAGCTAATTAAACTTTTAGGCCCTTCTTAAGTTGCCCATTGCAGGGTTATCATATGAGGTGGCCAAGGGAAGCTTCTGATGCAAGCAATGGGGGCAGAGGGCCCTTAATATGGAGAATTCCCTTGCACTTCTAGGGCCAATCTCAAAAGGTGCTTCTTCTTGATCCCATCTATGGTCACTACTATGTCCCTTATTCTCCCAATCTTGCTAGTAATCTAGTGCTTTTTTGTCTATAAGAATGAAGTCTTGTGTTGTGGATTTGATCTTGGTGACTACTTTGAGAGGGAGGAGTTTGGGCTTCAGGATCCCTTGGATTTCACAAATAGTTTTCATGATGGTAGTCTAATGTGCCTCAGGAGGGATAGGTCTTTGAGGTCAATGATGGGGTATTGGAGGAAGAGCATGGGAAAAAGATGAATTTGAACTTGTTAATGGTAAGATGTACAAGAATGTAGAGGCATGGGGGAGGAACCCTAATTCTCTTACAAAATGCTCAGATTTTGTGAATAAGAAGAGCTTTATGGAGTGGCCAAGGAGAAGTGTTTCTATCTCTAATAGGATTAGTGCCTCCAAATTTCTCTAAGAGAGGATCATCTTAGACAAGATCCTTGCTAATTTGGAAACCTCCCTTGCCCCATGGTGTTCTTCCAAGGCTCCAAGGTGGATATAATTTTAGAGTGACTTGTCTAAAACTAGGTCACCAAATTCTTCCTTCTCTTGCATCACATCTCCTTCTCCTAAAAGCCTCTTTTGTTCCCCCAAAGTGGACAATGATGTAGGTGAAGATAAATGTGTTGATGATGGGTGTATAAGCATTGTTGATATGTGTATGCCTAGATGGGTAATGGAGTACTTGGAGGAGCTTACAAAACTTCTAAGAAATGGGGGATGGAAGGAGAGGGACATCAATGATATCCTACTTTGATTTTATACCCAACTAAATTTGGCAGACTCTAAATAAGATGTTTACTTAGATAGCCAAAATATTATAGAGGGCTTGTTTCTTAAAGTAGATTTGATGTCAAATTCACTAATAAAATTAGGGTGGAGTTCAAAGGATGTGGAAAATATTTTCAACATTGAGTACAATCCCATTAAAAATCCCACCAAGAAAATATCTCTAGAGTTGGTTGAAAGAATAGGGAAGCTTATTGAATTTGTGGCCAGAGAATGAATGACTTTGTCATGGTAAATTTCTTGTCATGAACCATTCATTGTCTCTACTTGCTTACACATTTCCAAGCTATATTTTGTTGGTGTATTGAAAAATTATATAAAATACCATGATTTAATCTACATTTTTAGGCTAATTTTTCATTGTGTCAATATGTTGGGTAGTGAGGAACTCTATAAAATGCCATGATATTTGATTTGTGATCCCCCTTATTGCGTAATATTATATTGAACAAGTATTAGACATTGCAATGCATATTTTTCTTTGCTATAATTTCTATTTGTTCCTTGTTTGTTTATATTCTTGAGGACTCCATGTAAACCATAAATAACAAAGTAGAATGAAATTGCTTTTATGTCACTTATAGTTGTCTAATTGTCCATATATTCTTTAATTTGATGACTTCTTATTCTTCTTCTTGTTGATTTTTGTTGTTGATCTTACCACAATATCATGATAATGACAGCAAATCACATGATGTTCTGGATTGAACTTGCTAGGTTTTCACTGTTATAAGAGAAATGTAGGAAATTTCTGGAAAAACAATGTCAATTTTTTATTAATCAGGTTTATGAATTGAACTAGGATAAATAATTGTTTTCAATCAAATAGTTCCTATAAAAAATATTTCATTTTATCTTTTTTCAAATCACATTCTATAAAAATTGAAAAGTAAAGATTTTTGAAAGAATTATATGTATTTTTTATTTGATCAAAGCACACTATAAAAGAATGGAACCAAATAAAATGGAGGGACGCATTGATTTGAAATGGAAGAGCATTTGATTAGATTTTTATTTTATTTTATGTATGGCTATCCAATCCACAAAATAAAGTTAAATAGAAGGAAAATGGGCTATGAAGTGTGAGATCTGGTGTTGTGTATTTATTGTCACACCTACAAATTTTATCCTTGTATCTATTTTTAACTATCTTTGGAGAAAGATAATAACATGATCTAGTGAAATCAGCTGCAACTGTAGGACTATGTATGTTTCATTTCTATAGTAAAAGGTCTTGATCTTTTAATCTTTCCATTGATCATTGCTCTGTCAAAAGTTGTTGCACCATCAATTTATCTGAAGATGCCTTCATTAATATTTCTTGTCCTAAAGCTACCAAAGTTACCATCAACTATGAACAGTAAATTACTAACTAGTAAAGTTACTTTTTTTCTCTTCTTTACAATAATGTAATTATATGTAGTGAAATATTCTCTCTATTGTGTAAGGTCTGATTGTTCCTAGGTTCATTGCATTCAACTTTAGTATTACCATCTTTCATTTCTTGACAAATTCTAATCATTGAATATTCATTTTACATAGTGCATTTCAATTAGCTTTCTTCTTTTGGGCATGGGTAAGAAATAAAAATCATTATCTAAATATCCTCGTATATCTGCTTTCAATTGATTTTAAAGCTTGGATTTGTATAATTTTTCCTATCTGATCAACAAACTTACATTTATTTGTTATGATTGATGTAGTATGAATATGCTCTAAAATCCTACTTCCATGATCGAATGGTGGACATTGTAATTAGAATAACTTGTGGGTAAGTTTACTCGATGTGTTAAATTTCCCCAAATAGTCAATATGATGGTTTGGTAGTGCCCTAATATGGAAAAATTTGAAATTTTTGGCATTAGAAGAAATAAACAAACATGATCATGAAATACACACAACAATACAAAATTCTAGTCACTCTTTATAAAGATTTTTCTTTCAATATTACATTTATATCCATATCCACAACATTGCTATCTCAAAATGCATTTTTTTTCATTAGGGTTGTAGTTCAAATACTTTGCAGCTATGTAACTCTCCCTCTCTACGCTCTTGTTACATAGGTATGCATTAAGATAGAAAGAAAAACATTTGATTTATCAATGGCTCGAAACATTACAATTTTACTCACCTCTTGTGGCCCTTGTATGCATGTGAAATGTAGAAACATGAAACCAGGGACAATTTATGGGATCCTATAAACCTATATATGTAATAATAATGCTACAAACATAGGCATAGATTACCTAAAGCCCAGTTGGAGACCTTGGAAAGGAGTGTGAAAGGATCTGATAAAATACAAAGTTTTGTAGTGAAAGGTAAAATGAAACCCCCCTTTATCACAAGACAACTCTTCCCAAATTCTATGTACAACAGCTAAACTTTATTAAATTACATATAAATATTTGGTAAAAACTAAAGTAAAATGAACTAACACGACCATCATACCCAATCCTACTACAAAATTTATAGAACATCTCCATTCTTCTTTGTGAAAAATAGGCTCCAGAGAAGAAAAACCCTATTGTAGAGTCATCTTTGATGAACCTAATATTTTTTAAAACTTTGATCTAAATTTTAAGTCTCATTTACAAACAACACAAATTCATTGAATATTAATGATTAGGAGGATTTTCTTGCTCCTAATATATATATGCTTTCCAAACATTACAAGATTGAAATTAAAATGTTGCATGTAGACTCTATAACAATCTAAACTTTGCACAAATGGAAAAAAAATGTCCACAAGTTATGAGTTAAACTGAGAGAACATGTCTCCAATCAATTCAAAGGCAATTCCCTAAAGAGATTTTTAATAATGGGAGTATCATCAGAAGCGAAGCTCCTTTTCTATGAGGTACAAATCAATTAAGTTTATCACTTGAATGATAAATATAAAGTACAGTGATAACAGTTCTAACATTGTTTAATAATATAGTTTACAAATCAATAGAAAAAAAATTATAATGTGTGGTCCTTAAACAGATCAATAATAAAATGTATTTTTGCATGATCTAGGTTCTTTATGGCTTCTTTTGATTAGGTTTAGTAATAATAGATTAAGATTCAAATGCTCATGATATTCAATTTTTTAGTCAATAGGTCATTTGACTATTTATGTTCCCTTGTTGCTACTTAAGATGTGCTAAGAAGCTTCATTGATACTTAACTAGCTTTTGGTAGTCTTCTTGTTCATTGGAATAGGTGATTTTTTTAAAGTTCCCTTGCTGCTTAAGATGTGCTAAGAAGGTCCATTGATATAAAAAATCAAGATAAAAAATAAAATGCCAACCTTATTCGCATAATTGTAATGAGGAATGATCAATTTGTTTCTATCCTAGGACTTCTACACTTATTGGAATCGAAATGTAGAGCATGTGGCATTTTGCAGAGAATGGGAAGAGACATATACCAACTTCTCTTATAGACAAACAATTAAGAACATCTAGAAGGATTAACAATCCTCGAATCATTCCCCAATCTCATTACTGATATGAAGGTGAATCCATGGCATGCCAAGACATTCACTTTGAAGATGAAAGCAATGGTATGTTTTAAATTATTCTATGTTATTTTTGGAGGTTTTCACATGCGCTTTATTTCCCAAGTTTTTTTTGTCTAATAGCTTAATTTTTTTCTATCTTGGGACCTCTGTTGTATTTTTTTAAAACACATAACCAATCAAAACTCATTTTAAACCATCAATCAAAGGGTCCTCTAGATCCCACCCCCTTTAGAATAGTAGGGGCCCGACTAGACCCTATGATTCATTGGGGTTCTATCCATAACTCTATAGGGGGTCTAGCCTTGGTCATTATAGAATTGTAGGGGTGAACCCTTCATATTGTCCCCTGTAGTTCATGTGGGTGGATAACCATTCTAGTGCAGTGATGCATGGATGTAGAGGATAGATCTATGATAGGGTGGGGAGACCCTACCATTCTATAGGCGGGTGGTGTGTTTGCCTATAAAATGGTAGGGTAGAGGCCCCTAATATTCTAAATAAAGGTGGACCAAATTATTTCCATCCATATGCATGCATCATTTGCTATTTTTTCTTAAAAATAAATTTTGACCAAGATTGGTTTTTGACCAATTATTTGGTCATGAGTATGGCATCCTAGTTGTTGTGGTGTCCATTTCAACCAAAGAATTGGTCACAATTTTGACCAATCTTGGCTGGCATTCAACCAAGATTGGTCAAAATTTTGACCAGTTCTTTGGTTGTGAGTATGGCATCCTAGTCGTTGATGGCATAGAATTGGTCAATATTTCAACCTTTCTTGGGTAGAACTTTCAATGACAGTTGATTGAAATTTTGACCAATGGCCACCAATAATGGTCATACCAAATGTAGTTTATTTCAACCAAGTATTTGGTTGAAATTTTGACCAATTGGAGGTTTCAGCTAATTTTTGACAAAAATATTTCAATGTACCAATTGATTGCAAATTTGACAAATATGGGTTGAAATTTCAACCAAGTTTCATCAAAAATTAGGTCAAAATTTACTAGTGGCAATTGTTACACAAGAGCAACCATAGAGAGCACCCACTATTCAATTAGTGGAACCTAGTGAAGAGAAAGAAGTAAGGATTGTGAAAACAAAGAGAAAGTCGGCTATAATAGCTAAGATCAAACAAGAGCCAATAGAGACACATAAACAGAAAAGAATAAAATATATGTTAGCTAGTAATTGGACTAAGAAAGAGGCAAAAGGTCTTAATTACCTTTGAGGGAAAGAAGATGAGAGGTTAATTAGACACTCCTAAGGAAAATAAGGAAGAAAATTTAGAAGAAGAAGAAGAAGAACCAGAGAGTGTGAGACAAGGAACAAAGGGTTGGAAGCCTAAAATTGAGAAAGTAAATTGTGTTATCATATATGAAGGTAATTTTGTGTAATTAAACAAGTATTATCACTTATACATTAGTATTGATAGACTAGAGATTGAGATGTCAGTTATGAGACATATAATCATGTCTAATAAAAATTTTGAAGATATTCAAGGTCAAATTCCTAAAGACTTGTATGACGTATTAATTGATAGAAAAAGGAGAGTAATTGATGAAAATATGATACGAAAATTATGTGAAGTAAAGAATGATGAACATCTTGCAAGTATAGTGAAAAGTATTGAGCCCCTTTTGAGAAACAAGAGAGGAGAAATTTTGATAATGGGAGGAAATTATGAAGAATTGAATAAGGAAACAAAGAAAGTTATTGTGAAATTCATGACTTCCACACCCAGCCAAGAGTAGGGAGAAACAACATTCGTAATAGTGATTAAAGATTTAGCTCTACAAGTTACTATTAGTACCAATACCATGCAAGTAGATAGTACAAGAATCACCTTAGACATAGTAGAGGATCTATTTAAGGATTATGGTACAAATTTTGACAATTTGTTCAGCTATACAAGTTCAAAAGACGAGGAAGAGAAAAAGAGCAAGGAAGAAGAGAAAGAAAGAAAGAAAGAAGCAGAGAAAAAGAAGAGACTAGAAGAAAGAAGAATAAGAGAATAAAAGAAAAGAAGAAGAAGAAGAGGAGGAGGAGAGAAGAAGAAGAAAAGAAAAGAAAAGTAGAAGATGAGAAGAGGAGAGATGAAGAAGAGAACAAAATAGAATAGAACAAAAGAGGAAAAGATGAAAGATGAAGGGGAGAAGAGGAAAGAAGAAGAAAGAAAGAAGATAGAAGAAGAGATAGAGAAGAAGAAAAAATGAAGATAGTAGAAGAGAAGAAAAGGGAGGAAAAAGAAAAGAAAAAAGAGGAGAAAGAAAAGATAGCAAGTGTACCTAGTTCTTCTAGGACACCCCTTGCACTTACAACTTAAACATGATTAGATGATGATGATCAGACATAATTGATCTCATCCCTTGGAAAGATTATAAAGAAGAACAAGAAAGTGAAAATTCTTCAAAGTTAATTGATGGAAGTGACTCATAGACTTCAGAGAACCACACAAGTAAAGATGACAGAGTCAGATTTCCAAGACAAAAAAAGTTGTAATTCAAGCCTTTGATATTGAGTTCACTACCTTGTCAAATATAGCTATTGTGAAGGCATAAACTTTGCATGATGCAGATTTATTTAGAAAAAATTGTGACAACATTAGAGATGATTTGAAGAGTCTTGATAAAAAGATCAAGGAATTAAGATACTGTCTAATAGAAGGGAAGAACATATATGGGAAGTGTGTTGGAGTACACACTTTAATAAGGGATATTTCTGATGATCTAAGCACCAAACTTAGAGAGTTAGAGGCACTTGGGAATGAAGTGCAAAATCACTCAATTAAAATTGTTGATCTAAAGAGAAGATTTAGTAAAGTCAATGATGAAATCAGGCTTTTGGAAATACAAAAGGAGATGGAACTATAATTATTTTCTTTGCTAAGGGAACACCTTGCATTAAAAATTGATCTTGTACAAAGATAACTAGAAGAATGCTTGTCTACAAAGGTATCTTATGAAAAGTTTTCCTATACAGATTTAGATGTCATAGAGATAGCTTTGTATGCTCTATGTAAAATTTTAAGTATTACAAATGTAGTTAATGAAAAATGGGACATGGAGTTCTCCATTTTGAAATAGAACTTTGATGATTGCATCTCATGGATTATTGTACACTTGCTATCTTTTGTTTCCCCTCTTTTTTCTTTTCTTTTTCCTCCCTTTTCTTCTCTTCCACTATCTTCATATTTTCTTCTTCTCTGTCTCTTCTTCTATCTTCTTTCTTTCTTCTTCTTTCCTCTTCTCCCCTTCATCCTTCATCTTTTCCTCTTCTGTTCTATTCTATTTTTTTCTCTTCTTCATCTCTCCTCTTCTCATCTTCTACTTTTCTTTTCTTTTCTTCTTCTTCTCTCCTCCCCCTCTTCTTCTTCTTCTTTTATTTTTTTATTCTCTTATTCTTCTTTCTTCTAGTCTCTTCTTTTTCTCTGCTTCTTTCTTTCTTTATTTCTTTATTTCTTTCTATTCTTCTTTTCTCTTTTTCTCTTCCTCATCTTTTGAACTTGTATAGTTGAACAAATTGTATAATGGAAAATTTTGACTTGTACATAAGTTTTGACACCTTTGTCATTGATTTCAAAGGGAGAGAGATGAGCAAATTTGTATATATATTTATATACATACATATATATGTGTGTGTGTGTGTGTGTGTGTGTGTGTGTGTGTGTGTGTGTGTGTGTGTGTGTAACACACACACACACACATATAACATATATATACATATTATGTATGTGTGTGTGTAAGGGGGGGAGATTTAAAAAAATTGCATATAAGGGAGAGATAAGGTATAAGTAAAGGGTGATTAGTGTAGAAATTTTATTAAAAGTTAGAATTATAATCAAAGGGGGATTTATAAGGAAAGATGGTAAATATGTAATGATCCACAATTTTGAAATTTTGTCAAGGCCAATTTTGAGAAGTTTTATTTTTAGGACTTAGCCAATTTTCCCTATGTTTCCATCAATGCCAAAGGGGTATATTATTGGAAATTTGGCTAGGTTAGATGTTTTGATGTTGTCATTTATGGAAATATATCAATCATATAAAGTGGGCAAATCATGAAGATGAAGTTATGGCATGTATACTTAGAAAATTTTCTAAGTGTCATGTAGTTTATCTGGTAGAATATATAAAGTTTTTATTGGTGAGCTTCATAGGTACATCAAAAATACATGTGAAATTAGGTATGGCTAAACAGTATGATGATATATAAAAGTGCATAGGATTGCATAGATTGTATGAACAGAGTTATGAAAATTTTACCAGGTACAACAGTATATAGATAGAACAAAGCATGACAAGGAAACACATATTTTGGTTAAGGAATTATTTTGTGATACAAAATAATTACTTAACTAATTAGAGATGACATTCTAGATGGTGACCCTAAGTGGAAAAAGTTAATTTTGTATTTTTTTAAGTTTATAAAAGCATGAAGGTCGATTGGGCAGATAATTATAAATTAGTAAGGTATAAAGGAAAGATTGTTATATGTGAAGTTTTGTGAAGTATGTATGATATTGACAATAATAGAATTATAATGTATGATTGGAGGAATGTGAACTGAGATAAATTTTTGTGATGAGAAACAAAGGCAATATTAGATATTGAAGATACCAATAGCAGTGTAAAGAGATTTTTGTATCTATCTCTTTGTATTGAAGAACTATATTGTATATTGCATGTTTGGGTAATGGGTTCATCTTGAATACACTTTTTATTTGTATATAACAACTCCTAATAGGTTTGAGGCATCTAACAAGGCCTAGTCCTCTAACAAGGGTTGAGACACTATATAGATGTAATAGACTCCTAATAGGGTCATCTTTCACAAGATACTTTTGATTAGTGGATTATTTTGTGGGTACCAACCGAACCAGAATTTTCCCTTGGCATTCTCTAGTTTAGAAAGTATGGTGTTATGAGTTCTCTTATTGCATGGTTATGTTTATTGTTTAGCATAGTTAGTTTAGTTTCTTATGCATGTTATAAAGTTGTTAAAAATATCTAGTTTTGGGCTAAAGTTTGTGAAATACTAATTCACCCCCACACCCCTCCCCCCCCTAGTATTTCATATTTCTAATAGGTCCCTGGTCATGAGAGTGATATTTCCACCCTATCAAATTTGATAAGTCACTATATATAGTTAGCTCATATGGTGTGAATTTTTCCTCTTTTTCATTCAATACTTAGGGGTTAATTTTTATTCCTATATTTGATCACTGCAACTTTGAATAAATATAATTCCTCCTTAAACCTTATCATGATTTCTTCATCAATCTATTCTAAATACTTATGGCATGAATGGATTCATATCTTGGAGACATGCATCACTTAAAATTTGAATTTGGAACAAGGCATGGTCTATTCTAGACTAAAAGTTATTTGGTCTTTACCATACATGTGGCAAGTTGGAGTGTTCGTCTATGGGGGCCACCATTCTTCCTTGTGATACTTCCATGAGTTGGTCACATGTTAGAAGGTTGGTAAAATAAAGGTACACTAAATTCATCCATCATGGAAGCACATGGTGAGTGTCATCAAAAGTTCTCATGTAGGAATTATCTTCGGTAAGAAGACCCTTTCTTCATGGAGATGTAAATATAATTTTATATCTTTTGATGACTTCTAGAAAATTTGGCCTACCAAATTTGAAGATCTTGGATCTCTAGTTTGATAGAGGACTATTTCTACTCAAGTTAGTGGGAATACACATGAGACTAAGGCCAAAACCTACACAGAAAAACAAGGGTTTGATCAACTCCCTTAGAAAAAAAAAGACAAAGTGAGGATTTCTTGAAGACCACTTCTAGGGTTGGGATAAGTGCAGCTGTGTGGAAAAGAAGTGAATATGAACAATACATTTCTTCAAATGCATCCCCCTATCAAGTTCATAGTGATGCAAAAATGTTGATTCAGTAGGTCAATCAATCTTTCTTTGGTTGTTGCATGTTTCTCATAGAGATCCATACCCTTCAAGCTCCACAAATGAATACCTTCATTCCTACTTTATTGTGAAAGTTTGTATTTTATTTCCTATGTGAAACTATTTTTATAGGCTAGTTACTTTACCTAAGTCACGCCATGAAGATATCTTTTTTTGAGTATATGTAGATGCAAGTGGATTAATTTATTTTGATGTTGATTAGAGGATTCACTTCATACTATAATACTTGACTACATAGGTGAGGTGAGATTCCATATATGATCAAATAGAGACTTGTTATTGGAAAGTTTCTATAGCCCTGATGAGGTAATCACTATGTGATTTGATTTAGGATCTACAAGTTTTATGACTTAATCCCAACAATTAGAAATACTTTCCCAATCCAAGCAGTAAATGTGTGGCTATGTATTTAAAACCATTGAAATTATAAGAAGATTAAAGCATAAACACTTAATTTAACAATGTGTTTAATTACATAGAATAAATCAATTGAAAGAATTGAGAGAATAAGAAAGAGAAAAAAGAGACAAATAATTTGATACGGAGTTCGTCTAGGTAGGACTACATCTCCTGGTCCGCTTCTCAATCGAGGGACTGCTCTATTAAATCTACCAAGAAAAATTTCTTTCTTACAAATTTCAAGCTCCAAGCCTTCACAATCTCTTTCTTCTTTTACAATTTTTGGTATAGGATAACACCTTGTAAAATCTCTCCTAAGAATCCAATAATTCCCTCCTATTTATCTCTCACAACAATTTTTTTCTCTCAAAGACTAATTTCCCACAAGAAGTTCTTCTCCCAAGTCTAATTTTCTTCTAAAAGAGAGTAACTCCCCTTTTATACATATAAATTAGTCATATTTGGTCTAAAACCAAATAACCACATAATAACCATTTTCCCATTTTAACATAACAAATTAACAAATATAAAACCATATGAAAATCTCCTTTTGGCTTCTTGTAAATTAAACCATATAAAATAAAAAAAATCCATTTTTGGATGGATACGTTTAGGATATTGTTTTAATTATTTGTTTATATTTTGAGGATATTTTCTTTTAAATCTCATCTTTTTTTTTTTGAAATAATGTATATGTCCACCATTTTATTAAATAAAAAATGGTGTAGTGGTAAGTAAACTTAGGGGGATATATTTTATTTTTGCACATCATCATGGTGACTAGATTTATGATGTCATCAAAATTACCTTTTGTCTTCAAAATTTCAAGTTGTCATAACTTTTTCATATGACCTCTATTTTTGATGAAACAAACACCATTGGAAATTTTTTGACGAGATTTTTCATTTGAAATCCATTGTTGACCAATTTTGAGATGATTTTTTCACCTTTTTACTATCTTTGGTCCTAGTTTGACCAAAATTTGACTGGTCGTAACTTTGTCATGTAAACTCCAATTTTGCCTATTTAAGTTGTGTTGGACTTAGAATTGTGAGGACTTCAACACAATATTGATTATTATAGTTTTGGAGATACTTCAAATTTTAGTGAAAATATCCTCTAGATCACTAAAAAAAAGCTTTCAGACCTCCAAAAGTTTATTTTTACATAAAATGAAAATGAGGGCATGTTTGTATCACTATCCAATATCACCTATAAAAACTGCTAGAATTTTGAATATCTAAACCATCAAACACATTATGAAGAATGACATAATACTGCTAATGTAATCGACCATATATCCACCAGTGTTCATTCTTACATCCATCACCCACATAGTACCAACTAGTAGAAATAGAAGAAAAATAACTGATGAAATGGAAAAAGTATCAACATTTTGGACCTCTCATACGGAAACATCATTAGAAAATGAACCCTTCAAATCCTCTTTTACCATCACTAGTTGAAGACTTGATTTTTCTTGCACCTAATCCTCACTAATTGCTGTAGACATGAGAGTCATTTTACTGCTTGCATTTAGAATCATTTTCAAATGCCCTGTGTTTACAATTGATCCTTCATTCTTCATGCAATGAGCTCTTATGATGTATTCAATTCTATTTTTCAACAAGTTATAGTTGTTATGTTCCCTATTGAAGATATCTTTCCTCTCATATAAATATGGGCTACCCAACACAATCCCACAAATATCGAGTAGAACCACATCAAATTCAACCTCATCTATGAACTTAGATGTTATTGAAAATCTTAACTTACATTGTTTAGTGACTCACAATCTGTTATCATCACACACCCAACCTAATGGATAAGGTCTCTTATGTGGCTTAGTTTCCAATCCCAACTATTTAATGACTTCTTTTGAAATCAAATTGACTTGGGACCCACTATCTATCAATGTGTCAATTTTAGTGTTCTTAGAAATCACCCTCATATGAAATAGTTCACACCTTTTACTATCTTTAGGAACAACATGACTTTTGGAAGTGGAAGCATATGAAACATTAGTGGTAGAATGAACAAAAGCTTTACCTTTCAAACCCACAGCTGATATTGTTTTCTCATCACCAAAATCTGATCGAAGATCCTGAACAATAGCTGTAGACTTTTTCTTTCCCTTCTAATCCCTCTTAAACCACTTTGGTTTTAACTTTGGATGCAATTTCCAACACTTTTCTTCTACATATCCTTTCTTTTGACAATGTGAACAAGTAGGCTTGTCACCTTCCTTTTTCTTCAACATGGCTGCATTCTTTCCCTTCTTGTGTCCTTTAGGAGAAACAAATTCCTTCTTTGAATTGAAACTTGTGTTTCCTCCACCTGCTTCAATATGAGTTTCTTGAACATATACTTCATCAAAGTTATAGGGATTAAACATCAATATTGTATTCTTTAAATATGAATGCATACCACCTATGTACTTTAATAAAGTATCTTGTGTGTAAAGAGGAATTCCAAGAGTTAAAGTCTTCTTTCTAAACACCTATGTATACTCTTACACAGACTACCCTTTAGATTTCTTGAGATTTTGTCAATCCATAATGGCTTGTTGCAAATAACCCAAAGGATAAAATTGTTTCTTTAAAGTAGAAGTAAATTCATACCAAGATGAAATAATTTTATCATGTGTAGCAAGATCATCCTAGATCTTACTCTCCCACCAGACTAATGTAGTACCTCCCATCCTGAGAGTAGCTAGCTAGATTCTAGAAGAATCATCTACAATCTTTTGAACCCTGTAATACACTTTGATCTACTTAAGCAAATTATCCAATTTTTCTGCATCCAACTCACCACTATATACAAGCAAATCAAATTTTACATCAAGCTTTAACAAGGGTGTCTTCATAGAATGTTTCCTTTTAGGAGAAGTAGATAGAGAAGAAGAAGACAATGAAGAAGATAAAGAAGATGGAGATGGAGGTTTAGGAGGGCCACTACCACCTCCTACTCCTTTGCCTTTGTCAACTTGTGATGAAGATTTTGCTTCTTCCTTCTTCTTAGTCTTGTCCACTTTTCTCAATTGTCGTTCATGCCTCTCTTGAAGAAGAATGTCCACCAAAGCTTTCAACTCTACAAAAGCTCTCTAGAAAGCTTCCACATCAAACTCAAAAAAAATAAATTTAGATGCCATCTTTGATCGAGGAAAAGTCCTTCTTTTCCCAATATCTGGATTGAACTTTGCAAGTTCACCTTCTCCTTGTTTCAACTTCAACTTGATTAACATTCACCACCTACAATTTCTCTGCAAAAATAGGCTCTGACACCAAACTTGATCTGATTCAGGATCTAAAAATTTTATGAATTAATCCCAACAATCAGATATACTTTCCCGATCCAAGCAATAAATGCATGGCTATGTATTTAAAATTATTAAAATTACAGGAAGATTAAGGCATAAACACTTAATTTAAGAATGTGTTTAATTACATAGAATAAATCAATTGAAAGAATTAAGAGAATAAGAAAGAGAATAAAGAGACAAACAATTTGATACAAAATTCATCCAGGTAGGACTACGTCTCTAGGTCCACTTCTCAATCAGGGGACTGCTATATTAAATCTACCAAGCAAAATTGCTTTCTTACAAATTTCAAGCTCCAAGCCTTCACAATCTCTTTCTTCTTTTACATTTTTTGTTGTAGAATAACACCTTGTAAAATCTCTCCTAAAAATCCAATAATTTCTTCCTATTAATCTCTCACAACAATTTTTTTCTCCCAAAGGCTAATTTGCCACAAGAAATTCTTCTCCCAAGTCTAATTGTCTTCTAAAAGAGAGTAACTCCCTTTTATACATAAAAATTAGTCATATTTGGTCTAAAACCAAATAACCACATAATAACCATTTTCTCATTTTAATATAACAAATTAACAAATGTAAAACCATATGAAAACCTCCTTTTGGCTTCTTATAAATTATAAGCCATATAAAATAAACAAATCCCATTTGGATGGATAAGTTTAGGATATTGTTTTAATTATTTGTTTATATTTTGTTTATTTATATTTTGAGGAGGTTTTCTTTTAAATCTCACCTTTTTTTTTGAAAATAAAGTACACGTCCACCATTTTATTAAATAAAAAATGATGTAGTGGTAAGTAAACTTAGGGGGATATATTTATTTTTTTCCACATCAGCATGGTGATTAGATTTATGATGTCATCAAAATTACCTTTTGTCTTGAAAACTTCAAGTTGTCATAAATTTTCAATGTGACCTCTGTTTTTGACAAAACAAACACCATTGGAAAGCTTTTGACAAGCTCTTTCATTTGAAATCCACTGTTGACCACTTTTGAGATGATTTTTTCACCTTTTTACAGCCTTTGGTCCCAGTTTGACCAAACTTTGACTGGTTGTAACTTTCTCATCTAAATTCCAATTTTGTCCATTCAAGTTGCGTTGGAGTCAAAATTGTGACTTTAACATGGTACTGATTATTAGAGTTTTGGAGATACTTCAAATTTTAGTGAAAATATCTTCTAGATCACTGTGAAAAGTCATTAGTATTTCTCTACTGCTAGTGAGCATCCATAGCCCCTGTAGATGGTCAAAATTTTCATGCTATCCTAAAGTTTCCTTTAGTACGGTGTAATAGATCTATGGGAAGTAATAACGGAAGTAGGGACTAGATTGCATACTATTGTACAACCTCTTCGATTTTAGAAATCATCTCTTCATGCTTAGGGCAAAGAAAATAATGAATAAATTAAATATGCAAAGGGTGATTCACCTTATTTAAAGACACTCTAAGACTTTGAAGCATAGGTGATTTTGGAGTAAAAACTACAAGGCTTATGCAAACCATCCATTTGGTATATCCATACATTCATAAATGACTATATTAACAAAATAATGTAAATAATTCAATGAATGGCTTATGGATAGATGAGTGACACAAGCATAATCTATATAAAGAATATATTATAAAACCAAAACATATGTTTTGTTGGTAAAAGAGGTATAAAAAGTGAGACAAATCATAAAATAAATTAAACTACCTTAGGCATGATCAATATTATTCATAATTCTTGGGACATAGTTATAGCTTAAAAATTATCAGTCGACTTTACAATTATGTATACGTAAGAATTATTTCATTAATCTCACCTTCTATCCTTCTCTCTCTTCAGAGATCAAGAAGAACAATAAATCATCCAAAAAGAAACTATAGAAGAGTTAACTTGTAAGATAAGACAACCTCTCCCTAAATTTCCCTCTTGAATTTGTCTCCTATATTTCTCTCTGCCAAGAGTATATATAGATTATTATGGGAGAGTGTCTTTTGATCTTTTAAAACAATCCTTAGTCATCAGAGTGATGTTTCAACCCTATCAATTTTGATAAGTCACTATCTATAGTCATCTAGTATGGAGTGATTTGTTCCTCTTTTGCATTTAGTACTAAGGGGTCAATTATTATTCCCATATTTGGTGACTATAACTTTGATCAAATATAATTCTTCCCCAAAGATCACCATTCTTTTTCCATCTATGTGTCATGAATACTTATGGTGTGAAGGTGGTCACCTAGAGATACACATCACTTAAGAATTTGAATTTGAGATAAGGTGTGGTCTATTCTAAGTTGAAATATAAAAAATCTTTACTAGATGCATGGTGAGATAGAGCATTGGTCTATGGGGGACCACCCTTTCTCCTTGAAATACTTTTAACAAGATGATCATGTGCTAGGGGTTTAGTTAAGATTGTTCTTCTTTGATAGGATCCAAGAGTGAGAGGACACATTATAGCTTGGTGGGGAAGACTTGGAAAAGGAAAAGAAAGAAAAGGTGAACTTAAGTCATCCATTGCAATGACATGTGGTGATTTCTATCAAAATTTCCCATGAGGAAATTATCTTTAGCATGAATACCCTTTCCTTATGGATATGTAAATATAAGTGTATGATTTTTAATGACTTCTAGAAAATGTGGTTTGCTAGATCTTTGGTTTTATAGACGACTACTACTGCTCAAGCTAGGAGAAAACATGTAAGACACTAGGGTCAAAAAATGCACAAATAAACAAGGGTTTGATCAAATCTATTAGAGGCAAAAAAATGTGACAAGTCTATGAAGGCCACTTTTGAGGTTGAGATAAGTAAAGTTTCATAGGAAATAAGTGAAGATGAGCAAGGGGCTTCTTCAAATGCACCCCCCTACCAATTTTAGAGTGTTTTTAGAATGTTGATTCCTTAGGTTGGTAAGTCTTCTTTTTGTGGTCTCTTATTTCATGGATAATCATACCCCTCAAAATACACAAATATATACCTTCATTTCTACTTTATTACATTAAATTATTTCTACAAGCTAGTCACTTTAACTTACTCTAACCACGATGATAACATTTTCCAAGGATATGTGGGTTTAAGTAGGTTCATTTCTTTTGATACTCAGTAGAAAATGTGTTTCATATTTTCATGCTTGACTAGGTAGGTGAGGTAATATGACATAGTCGACTAGATAGACAATCATTACTAGTGAGCATTAATAGTCCTGATGAGGTTATCACTTTGGAAAATCATCGTTATTGCTCTACTACAAACAAGAGTCCATAGCCTTCATAGAGTTACTAATGTGACCTAGAAGCTACACTTATTTAATTTCATTTGTAGGCCCTTAAAGGATTTCTAAATATTTTCTACTATAATTATCCTTTATCTTTTCAATGTACAAAGACTATGATGTCATCCTTCCAGGTCAACTTTCAAAGTGCTAACAAGATGCCTCTAATTATTTTCCAAGCAAGGTAGAATAAGTCACATTCTTATATTGAGTACAATCAGTTAAATTTTCAAAAAGGTTTTTAATCCAACTAGTGTCTTCTATTTTATTATGAAAAGACTAACAATAAATTTTAAAAGACCTTAAGGTAAAGCTTCACACATACAAAGATATTAAACAATATTTTTCTAAAAGTGAGGAGTAAATGTACTTACCATTTCTATAGACTAATGGGTACAATATACATTATGTGGAATAATTTTTTGTGGGAATTTATCTAAACTCCACTTAAATAAGAAAATGGAAATGCTTCATAAAAAAGCAATGGTAAACTAAGCAAGGGGTGAGAAGACCTTTGCCAAGAGCATTAAATTTAGCCAGGTAGTAGGAACTTCTACTTTCATCTATAAAAGGGATGTTGTGGTTATGAGAAGTGTGGGGTGTGAAGTTGAAGTAAAATCTACTAATAGGGATTTGAAACAATGGATACTCTTGTTTAATTGACAAGCTCTAAAGGTTTAAAACTTTTCTTGGTCTACATTGATGACAACCATCTTGTTAGTCTCATAAGAATAGGAAACATCTTGATGCTTGCAATATTGAAGTGGTTCCTTGGCTTGGAGTTTCTTCATAGTGAGGACCATTTTTGGTTGGACACTAATATATCCTCACACTTGGTGGAGTCATGGTTAGACCTTGGTGAATTTGATGACACAATTGCATACTTATGATACATAATTTTTTTAAGTTGGACCTTCCCAAGGGTTTGAAGATGTATTCCTAGTCACAAAGAGGTGAGTAGGTTTTCTTTATGTGACTGATCTATAAATTTATTTGGAGACCAACGTAGTTGTGCCCTTCGTCCCCTTTTTGTTAAATTTACTCTACCACCCTTTGGAAATGCATCAATGTTATGCTAGCCATATAATGGAGTTCCAAAAGAATTTTTTTTTACTACAAGATTTCACTCATAGAGGAATCAGTGAAATAATTCCACATCTATGTGCTCTTTGAACAGGCATGGGAACAGATGTCTAGAGCTAGTAGAAGTCACTCCTCTATTGAGAGTTCTCTTAAAGGAACATTGGGGGAGTGCAAGGAGAATAAATCTATCTTTTTGGGCTCAAATGATAGTGAGGAATCCTCCTCTAATGGGATTTTTCCCCAAACTACCATGAATAGTAGGAAGGAGAACTAGGACAACTCTAGCAAGGAAGAACTAGGAAGTTATGATGCATGGTGAATGTTGTCTATCTTTTTGTGACATTTGCTAGAAAGTGAGCCAAAATTTTTGAAGTTTGTAATAAAACCCTATACATTACTTGAATGTGTGTGCGTGTGAAATGTAACTTTTTTGTGTACAGTGTGTGATTCTTTTCTTTTCACTTTTAATCTTATCCTCTAAATGTATCAAAACATTAAATAAAATTAAAAGTAGAGTAGAGAATTTTTTTAGCACATATAGAATGCTAAAAAATGGAGAAATACCTTTACTTGGGCACTATAGAATATACCTAGTTTTACACAGTCACTAAAAAATATGAAATTGGTCATAACAAAAATAATCCTTTAGATAAGCCCAAAAAATTGAATGATAAGACTCTTGTGACACTCAATGACTAACTTGAACTATAGAAACACATGCAAAATACTTCATGTATTGTAGTACTTATTTGAAAAGAAAAAAAAAACTTATTTATACTAATAAAATTTTCAATTTCTATTAAGGAAAAGCATTAACTAGGTTAGGGAAATAGTGACCCTTCTTATCCATTTTCTTCTTCTTCCTTCGACATTTTGAAACTTCTTGTAAGTGAATAAGAGGAGGAGGGGTCTCTTCTACAGGAAATGTGTGGTTGGTGGTGCATAAAGGATGGTCTTCCAAAAAACCTTAGGTTGACTCCTTATCACTCTATACCTTTAGAGTTTCTTTCACCATTTCTCATGACTTTGGGGTCAATGGGCCCCAAGGTGTCTTGTCGCACTATTGTGAAGCTAGATGACATATGAGGTATCCCTTAGATAGTTCAAAATTTTGGTGAATCCTTTGGTTGATTCCTATCATGGTAGGGGAATTGTTGATAAGTCGGTCTTCTACCAATTCAACACTTCATAGGTTGGTAGATGACTCATGCTTACTATCTTTTCCTTCTGTAGAGTAGTACAAGAGGGTGTCCAAGTGTTTCTCCTTTTTTGTGATAGCTCACCACTTTTTGGGCTTCATTTTGATGGCTATTTGTCCAAGGACAACAAAAATCCTCCAATTCATCCCCAAAATATCTTGTCATCATCAAACCTTGTTGAGTCTATTATCTTATGAGTAGTGTAAGATGTTAGCATGAATGTTGACTATATTCCTTTGGGCGAGTATCCTAAGAATTGTTGGAATAGCTGAGGAGATTGACATGTTGCATTTATGACTTTGTTTTTCATTGATTTCAACATAGTATTGTTTCTATAAAGACTGGTAGAGTAGAAGATAGAGAATGAGGTCATATGGATTGTGTATTGATGATGAGGTCAAGTGTAGTTGAGGATATGTTCTACATTGTATACTACTAAAGTAAACAAGAATGCATGCAGAGAGTTGAAGACATGTGATATTTATTCATGATTTATAAAGGATAGTGTGTAGATAGAGTACTTGAAAAGTGGTTTTTGGTGTTTGGATTGTATCTCTTAACAGGGATAGAATCATGATGAGAAAAGTTAGATAGTCTAATGATGATGTCAGTGAGTGTGCAAGGTCTGGGTCACACATGTGAGAATTTTTATGTAATGAACTATAATATCTTAATGAGGTCCTATTATAATTAGTAGGGAAAGCATCAAGCCTAAATTAGAGAATTATTTTGAGGACATGGTATAAAGGAAGGTTATTCTCCTTGTGATGAATTGTACAATGTGTGCAAATGTGAATTGAACAAGTAATATGCAAAGTTGGTAAATGTGTATAAGCAATCAAAGGAATTGGTTTGATGTGAATTTGCAAATTTGGTATTGAGATCTTAGAAAGTATTTATTGTGATATTGGCACCACAAGAGGACAGAGAAAGAGTTTGAGTTATGAAGATCAATTTTATTTTTTATTATTTTGAAAGAGATAATACAGTGAGTTTGGTGGTTTTTCCCCTAAAGCTATTTGGACAGTGGATCCATTTCTCTTCTATAACTTCTAACAGGGTTGGCACAACTCCATACAGGGTTGGAATCTTGTAAAATGGATTCAAAGTCTCCTAACAAGGACTAATATGTACTAAATGTATTTCATTAGCTCCTAAAAAATTCCATCCTCTTACAAGGAAATTTTATGTTAGTACATAATCTTGTGGATACCATCTCCATCAGGGTTTTCCCTCTGATCAATGGTTTCCCTAGTTAACATATCTAGTGTTATTGTATATTTGTATCTTCTTATGGTTGTTGATTATATTGTTCACATGTTTAAGGTTTAATAAGGTTGATAAAATTTATATTGATCTCATAACTCATTCACCACCCCCCCCCACCCCCCACAACCCCCTTAGTTATCTTGGTGGAATTTACTTTCTAATAAATGGTATCAGGGCATTAGGTCCTTGAAGGAAAAGCTTAACAACTTAAGGAGATCAGTGGTGCATCATTTCAAAAAAGAAAGTCCTAAGTTTGATGGAGTTAACTATTGTTTGCATTATGTTCTATTTTTCATCAGTGACAACACTTACTTGATTTTGAATGCTTACTGATCTCATCACTCAATCTACAATTTATACTGAGCATTCCAGTGCTAACCAAGCTTTTAAGAGTTCAGCAATTTACATCAAGCATTCCTAAAGCTACCATGTAAACATAGGGAATGTGAAGACCAACAGTGTCTACTAAGCTTCTCAGTATCTACCATGCTCCATAGTGTCTACCAAGCAGTAACTTTGTGTCATGGAGATTTAGTGCAAATTGAGCATTGGAAGAAGCAATGTTTATCGAGTGAAGCAAGGTAAACTCAGTGTGCAATATCTAATTAGTGACACTACATCCATCGAGTCACTAGTGGTTACCAAGTTTAGAACTACATCGACTAATTAGTATAGACCGAGCCTTCGCTTCTACCAAGTGCATGATGATGCCGAGTAATGCAATGGACATCATGTATCAGAAGGTCACTGAGTCAATTTAGTGAACCCGAGTTATTTATTGTTGGGCTGACTTTGTAATGTATTTGTTCACTTATGTTTTGGCCAACCTTATAGTTTTGTAAATTTGAAAGCTATATATGTAAGGTGTATTGCAAGATATCATATGTATGAAGAAAGAGTGAAGTAATGAGAAGGATATGCGAAGGATTTTCAACAGCAGTTCAAGGAATACAACAAGGTCAATACAGAGGCTGAAAAGTTATATCTATCACATAAGGTGATCAGTGCATAAAGGATCTTATCAGCAATCAGTTGTAAGTAGATCCACTACTTCATCTTAATAATTGAATCAGTTTTCTAAATCCTTTAATAGGATAGACTTAACAGTCTTTGTATAAATATCTTAATTGAGTGCATACTTCATTGTATGTTTGTAAATCCTCTAACAAGGTGGACCTAGCAGTCCCTTGTGCTCCTAATAGGGAAGATCACCAAAAGTGGTCAATGTAAGCCTTAATAGGCCAAATTTATGTTGCACTATTGAAGTTTTCTGGGTACCATCCCCACCCCACTTTTACTCTCTATTTGGAAGGTTTTTGGGTCACCAAACTATTGTGTTCTTTTGTGTGATGAATGTTTTAACTTTCAGTATTAATGCTTATAGTAGCATAGATTGGTTTGTGAGAAATTTAAAAGAAGAATTTAAAGTTATTGATTCATCCCTCCCCTCTCAATAACTTATCATATATTGAATATTTCCAACAATTGGTATCAGAGCTTTGTGGTTCTCAAGATAAAAATTTGGCAGCTTGAGCAAAGATCTAAGGACAAATGGAGATATTTAGACTTGACAAGGCAATTGAAAATGAAAAGCTAGATCTAGAGATGGCCATAGCTCAACTCAAAGAAGCAAAGGAGCATCTTTCCCAATCCCTGAAAAGAAGGAAGGAACTTGCAAGACAAATGGATGGCCATCAGTATTTTGAAGAGAATATTGAAGTCTTCTTCCCATCAAGCAGCTCAAATAAAGCTAATGAGGCAATCAAAGAACTCCTAGAAAATAATGGCTCTCTACAAGAAGAAGTAAGGAAACTTAAAAGAGAACAATAAATCCAATCAATCAGTCTATGTGAAATTTTGGAACAAAGGAATAAGGAAAATGAAGACTTGAAGGCAAGAAACAATGAAGAATAGAATCAATCCAATCAGCATAAAGACCTCATTGACCAAATCACTGGAGCAAATGAAGAAATCAGGATTCTCAAAACACAGAATGAAAGAATAAGAAGTGATCTAAATTATGGAAGGGAAATTAATGAAAGAATAATGAGAGAACTAAGATGTGAAAAGAAAATCATTGAAAAATTAAAGAATGACCTAAATGTTGAAAAACGAATCAATGAGAGAATGTTGAAATCACAAGAAGATATTAATCAATTGAATCAACAAAATGAGCAGAATCTTCATAGGCAAAAGGGTAAAGTAGGACTAGGTTACAATGAAGAACAAGGTGAATCTTCTAAGAAAGGTGCAAAAATGAATCTAAAACTCTCATGCAATCATTGTGTAAAAATTGGTCATACATCAAACAAATGCTGGAGCAATGGAAAAGAAAAATTCAATGGAAAGTGCTATAACTGCAATCAGCATGGTCACAATGCCAATGAATGCAAGGAGAAACCAAAATTTGAAGGTAAATGTCACAAATGCAAAAAGCATGGTCATAAGGCATCTCAATGCATATCCAAATCATTCAATCCAACTAAACAATTAGTAAAGGCAATATTTGGATGGGACTACAATACCTGGTGTAGATGTCATTATTGTGGAGAATATGGACACATTGGTATAAATCTTGCAAGACATCACCTAAGGAAGAAGGATACTACTATAAGGTGTTACACATGCACTGAACTTGGTCATATAGCTAAAAATTGCATGAATACAGGAAAAATTGAAGATGAAAAGAAAACAAGGGCTGACAACATAAGGAAACAAATGAAGCAGCAATGGATTACTAAATCTACTCAAGATACAAGCTCAAATCATGGAAGTGAAGTCACTCAAGAAGTAGGTGACTCCATCCCTTCCAAAAAAATTCCTAAGAATGTGTTGGAGGTGTACTCAGCAAGAAAATCATAAGCAGTTCCAAGAAATATGAGGAATGCAAATGATCCAATTAGTATTCCAAATACACCAAGATCACAGAAAGGTTATCTTTTACTGAGTTGCATCAGACTCCACCAAGGAAAGTTGGTTAAAGACCTTACCAAGCGAGGTTTTGAGTAAAAGGAATTTGGTTTGTCTATCGAGTTGATACTCTTACTGAGTTAGGTCAGTGGATGACAGTCTGTCATGCACTATGTCAGTATGGTACCTAGCATTAATGGTAAATTTTCATCAAAAAGGTAGAATTCAACTTCATTTTCCCCATGTCTTCAAGAGCAAAGAGATTTCTAGGTGCATTCAAGTGATTCCAAGCAATTTGGAATGAATTTTTAGTTAGGGAATTTGTTCAAAGATTTCTATCACTTATCGAGTAGCAATGGCATCCAAAAGTACCAACAATAACAAGGAAAAAAGAGGATCAGAGATGTTGGTCAAAGGTGTAGAGTGGAAAGCACCAAATTTCAAGTTAGTTCTAGTAGTGGTGGAGGCACTTGACCCTAATGGCATGCAATCACGAATTCCACCAAAGGCACTTTTGATTAGTGATATCCACACTCATTTTAAGTGTTCAATTCAAGAGATAGGAACCCTAGAAATGGATAGTGCTTTAGAAGAAATGTGTGTTGATGGCTCATTGAAACCCGAGCATAAGCATTTGGAAACAAAAGGGTTGACACACATATCACACCTGCCAAGAAGCTTTTAGATAAAATGGATGAGGTATATTCTTAGCCATGTTCACAATGGTTAGTTATGGTTGGAGCAGCCTATATTGATCACCAAAAAGATGATTCACAAGATTATTGGCCTTCCCATTCTAAGAAAAGCTAAATCCACCAAAACCCTAGGTTAGGATGAACTCCAAAAGAAAACCCTAGCCAAGTGGGATGGTAGAAGTTTGAAAATTAGCACCATTACTGATGTGGAGTTGAGGTTTAGAATTCATGTAATTGCTCATAAGATTTACAGTTCTAGTCCTTTGAACAGTGTGCCACGTGAGGCAGTAAACTTAGCTTTCAAAGTTGTGAAGAAAAACTTGGAATTTGACATGTTAGAGCTACTATTGAAGTAACTAAACAAGAATATGGATAGCATCAGGTCATCAAAGAATGATCCCTACAAATTTGGTACTTTATTAGCATGTCTCTTCTTTTATTTGCAAAAATTCTTTCCATCTAAAGGTTATGTCGTATGGAGAAAGGATGTTCCCATTTTGTATTAGATAAATGAGTTTATAGTAGAAATGGGTGTAAACCTCGATAGTATAATGGCTAATTATTTTGAAGACTTCAAAGAAAGAATGAAAAAAAAGTTAAGGATTCCTCCTAAACTTGTTGAGGACTATAAAGATGATATATGTTTCATGGTAGACTATGATAGAGTATACATTCATGTAGTCAGGCCCCAAGTTGCATGGGTGAAACCTCTCCCTTATGAGGTCAATATTGATGAAACCAGGGACATCATTGGAGCACTGATAAATGAGCTTGTAGATCCTAAGCAACCAGTCTTTGGCACTTATGATGAGGCAAAAGCCAAAATTGAATTAGAAATTAAGCTACCTCAAGAAATCAGCAAAGGTAATAGGAAGATTGCTAAGATGAAAACTGTAACTAGTCCCTTAATTCTTATCGACAAAAAAGGAGAGGATGAAGAAGAGGATCAAGAACAAGAAGATGAAGAGAAAGAATCAAAAAAGGAGGCAGAGCCAACAAAGAAGAAAGGGAGGGTTATCATTACTAAACTTCCAAAGGCCTCCATAGTTGTTTTCACTAGGAGAGGTAAAGGCAAAGATAAGGTGAAGTAGTATTCAACAAGCCCCAACTTACCTTCCAAGAAAGGCTGAAATAGATGGAAGAAGGAGCTAGGATCACAAACTTCAAGGCTTTAAAGTTTGAAACCAGAACTAATGCCAAGAAGATGTAGATTGAGGAGTTGGTACTCACCAAAATGGGAAAGTGGAAGTATTACCCAGACCAGATTGCTCCTCATATCTCAAAAGAATTACTAGTAAGACTACAACCGAGGTGGGAGTCAACCACATAGATAGACAAGGACATCTATGAATAGTCCTTGAAGAAAATATTTCCAAATCTCACTGAGGAAAAAATAAAGGCAGTCATGAAGAATAATGAAGGTAAAATGATGATCAGATTTCACACATGTTTGATCCTAATTAAGGACATTGAGCATGTTGTAAGAGATTCAACAAACATGTGGAAGAATATCTATCATCTACATAAGCCTAGTGATGATCTAGTTGAGATCAAGGATGATGATGGTGATAGTGATGATGAAGAAGATGACAGCACTCCATGTACTACTTTTGATGTTGAAGATTATTAGGCACTAAGGGCTGATGATGAAGAGATAAGGGAAGAAGTTGAAGAGGAAGACAAGGAGGAAGTGGATGAAGAAGATGATCCAATGAAGATTGCAGTAGAAGTCATTGCTTCCCTTCCTCTCTCTCCACCTAAGCTGGCATCATCATCAAGGTTGGAGTCAGCTTTAGTAGGATTGATTGCATCTATGTCAAAAATGTCATCTGCTCCTACCACCCCACAGCTCCAAGTATCTTCTATGGAAGTATTAGCTACTTCATCTACTGATTTACAGCCCTCTTCATTAGCACCTAAGCAATCCATCACATCAATGTGCATAGCTGTCAATTTCACAATTATGTAAACATCTTATACTTCATGTATAGTAAGTCTGCCAACCCATTCTACAATTTTGTCTACCACGGCTCTAACTGCACCATTTTTTGTTAGTTCTTATATTGTAAATATTCTAGCTTGTAAATTACCTATTGGTACATCATTTTTGGGAAGCACATCAATTTTGGATACAGTTGGTACTTCTCTTAGTTTTCCTCTAGTTGGACCAATTCAAGTTTTTTCTGCTAGTCCATCTATATCAACTATTGTTTTTGTTTCTAAATCCAAGGAAGTAAGACACTACCTTAGACAAAAAAATGAGATTGGTCAGTCAAATTTTAGAACAAAAGGCAAGGCAGAAACAGCTAAGAGAAGAGAGGGACAGAGAATTCACAATATTCAAGAATGCCAGAAACATAATTATTGATGCTATAGGTGTTGATGTTAATCCATCTCAACAAATTTTGTTACAATTAGAAGAGGCTATAAATAAGTTCAATGAGGACATCTCTGGCCAAGAGAAGCTCATTGAAAAGGCAGAGAAGAAATTTGACAATAAGGTGCTTGAGCATATTGCTCAGCACATGGCAATAAAGCAGGTAGAATTATCCACAATTTTGAGCAACCTTGAGCAATCTTTTACAAATGTAACATTACTTTTTGGCAAGCTTTGTGATGTTACTGAGTACACCAAGGATGTTAAAGAAAAATTAAATAAGATTGATGTGGATATGAAGGCTAGTGCTCGAAAGTTACAGCTTGACCATAGTTCAAGCTCATCACATCACATGAAATTGAAATTTTTGTCAGAAATGCAGGTAGAGCTACTTAGAGAAGAAGCCAGAATTAGATCTAGACTAATTGACATCCAGAATATGATCCTTCCAGTCATGGACCAAATGCAGAAACATATTGCCTATTCAAAAATATTGATCCAAGACAACAATTTTTCTATAGCAGATCATATGATTGAACTTTCTACAGAAGTTCAAGTGGTACTCTCCACCTACAAAATTTTGCAAAATAATTGGGATAAGAC
This sequence comes from Cupressus sempervirens, assembly GCA_028749045.1. Classification (NCBI taxonomy): domain Eukaryota; kingdom Viridiplantae; phylum Streptophyta; class Pinopsida; order Cupressales; family Cupressaceae; genus Cupressus; species Cupressus sempervirens. The sequence goes on along the minus strand of CM053788.1, from coordinate 551,792,830 downwards.
ATTGTCTCTTATTCTCAAGGTACACTTTGAATTTCTCTCACATTTTAGTGTCTCTATTTGAATTTATTGTATATGCTCTTTGGCATTATTGTCAAAAAGGGGGAGTATGAGATGAACAAGAGAAGGGAGCAAGGGGAGTAAAAGAGACTTGTGGAGAAATAAGAAAGAAAATAAATTGACATATGTATAGATAAAATCTATGTATATATTATGCCATATGTATGGGGGAGATATGTAAGATCTGTATATATAGTAGCTTTACAAAGATCAATTCTAAAAAATCAAAATTAGAATGTCAGTTAATATAAGTTTTGGTTCATAAGCATTTTTGTTACTAATGCCAAAGGGGGAAATTGTTAGCATTATGTTGTATTTTTCATTAGCGACAACACTTACTCCATTCTAAATGCTTACTGAGCTCATCACTCAGTCTATAGTTTATACCAAGCTTTGAAAAGTTTAGCAATTTACATCGAGCATTCTTGAAACTACCATGTAAACATAGGAAATGTGAAGACCAGTAGTGTCTACCAAGCTTCTTAGTATCTACTATGCTCCACTATTTTTACCAAGTGGTAAGTTTGTCTCATGGAGATTCAGTGTAAATTGAGCATTGGAAGAAGCAATGTTTACTAAGTGAAGCATGGTAAACTTAGTGTGCAGTATCTACCCAGTGACACTACATCTACCAAGTCACTAGTGGTTACCGAATTTAGAACTACATCGAGTGATTAGCATGGACTGAGCCTTCACTTCTACCAAGTGCATGATGATGTTGAGTAATGCAGTGGATGCCATGTATCAGAAGGTCACCAAGTCAGTTTAGTGAACCTGAGTTATTTACTATTGGGCAGAATTTGTAATGTATTTGTTCACTTATGTTTTGGCCAACCTTGCATTTTTGTAAATTTGAAAGGTATATATGTAAGGTGTATTGCAAGATATCTAATGTATGAAGAAAGAGTGAAGTAATGAGAAGGATATGCGAAGGATTTTCAGCACTAGTTCAAGGAATACAGCAAGGTCAATACAGAAGCAAAAAAGTTATATCTATCACACAAGATGATCAATGCATAAAGGATCTTATCAGAAATTAGTTGTCAGTAGATCCAATACTTCATCTTAATAGTTGGATCAGTTTTCTAAATTCTTTAATAGAGTAGAATTAACAGTCTTTGTATAAATCTCTTAACTGAGTGCATACTTCATTGTATGTTTGTAAATCCTCTAACAAGGTGGACCTAGTAGTCCTGTGTGCTCCTAATAGGGCAGATCACCAGAAGTGGTCAATGTAAGTCTTAATAGGCCAACTTTATGCTGCAATATTGAAGTTTTGTGGGTATCATCCCCACCCCAATTTTACTTTCTATTTGGAAGGTTTCTGGGTCACCAAACTATTGTGTTCTTTTGTGTGATGAATGTTTTAACTTTCAGTATTAATGCTTACAGTAGCATAGATTAGTTTGTGACAAATTTAAAAGAAGAATTTAAAGTTATTGATTCACCCCTCCCCTCTTAGTAACTTATCATATATTGAATATTTCCAACAAACCATGATAGCTGGAAAGATAATATGAAGACATATATGCTATGGATGGGTCAAGGATATTGGCTAATGAAAAAGAATGAGAAGTCTATTGTGGAAGAAAGAAAACTTGAAGAGTGTAGTGAAGTTGAAAGAGATCTATTTATGTGTAATATGCTTGCCAGAGAAGCATTATTATCAACTCTATTCGAAATTTGGATAAGGAAGGAATTAGATGTTTTCATTTATGGAAACATATCTTTGGTATGAAGATGGAAGACCTTTTTGATTAATTTATGGCATACTTACAAAATTGTCTACGTATCATACAAGTTATCTAATAGAACAGATAGAGTTTTGGTTGGAAAACTTCATAGAAGATATATTGGCACATGCACACTTAAGGGAAAGTAGTACAGACTACCATGATGATGTAGACCATAGTAAAAGTTAGTACAATAGAGTTATGAGCAGTTTACCAATTACAACACTATAACAGGAAGAACAAAGCATAACAAAGAAATGGGTATTTTGGTTTAAGGAACAATTTTTTTTACAAAATAATTACTTAACAAATTAGGGATGACATCCTAGATGTCAATCCTAATTCAATGATTTATAATTATGTATTTTTTATGTATGTAAAAGCATGAAGGACGACTAGGTAATAATATTGAAATTGAAAAGGTATAAAAGAAAGTCTAGAAATGAGATGTTAAAGTGTAAGAAGTACAAGTGATGTGTATATGAAATGTGAAATAAAAATTTTGATGTATGATCAAAGGTATGCAAACTAAGACAAATTTTTGTACAAAGCAGCAAAGGCAAATTAGATATTGAAGATATCAATAGCAATGTAAAAGAGGTTTTTGTATCTATCTATTTGTAGTAAGGAACTTCATTGTATATTGTGTGTTTGGGTAGTGGGCTCATCTTTCTTACATTTTGTATTTGTATATAAAAACTCCTAATAGGGTCGAGGCTTCTAACAAGGACCAAGACACTATATGGATTTAATAGATTCCTAACAGGGTTCTCTAATTGCATGGTTATGTTTATTGTTCAACATAGTTAGTTTACTTTCATATGCAAGTTATAAGGAAATTAAAAATATCAAATTTTGGGTTAAAGTTTTTAGAATATTGATCCAACCCACCCCCCCCCCCCTCCCCCCCAAAACTCTCAATATTCTCTATTTCTAACAATTGGTATCAGAGAATAGTTACTCAGAAGAGGCTTAATAGCTTGAGTAAGATCCATATGGATATGGAACAGCTACAAAAGAACCTAGAAGAAGCTCTTGAGAAAATTGATATTCTCCTAAAGAAAGAGATAACTTGAAAGAAAGATATGAAGATGCAAAAGACTAAATTGGAAAGCTAAAAGAAAAGATTGATCATCTCAAATCTAAAAAAGAGCCTAAAGATCAAATTAAGGATAGTGATAAAGTTTCAAGATTGAAGAAATAAAATGAGATCTTGAAACATGAAGTGAAGATTACTGATATAAAATTGAACTTAAAGAAAGATGATAGTAAAATTGAGTTATACCTAAAATTTGAGAATGTGGATCTAAGATCCCATCTTACAAAAGTTACATCTAAAGTTGAATCCACCAAGTTGGAGTATGTAGAACTTAACAAGTACAACACTATTGTGAAATGAGAGCTAACCCAGATTGAAACAATCAGAGAAGTTATATTCCAGTAATGAGAACAATGATGATCAAATATATTTTCAGAGACCTTCTTATGATAAGACTGGTCTTGGATATTTTATTGGAGAAAAATTAGCTAAGAAATCTAAAGCTAAGAAAATCTAAACAAGGTTGAATCAAATCAATATGATAATGCACCCAAGGAGATTGAAGAAATTGATGAACCTAAGCAATTTGAACAAATTGAGTCACCTAAAGAAGTTAGATATGAATTCAAAGGTAGATTTTATGCATGCAATAAAAATGGTCATATGAAAAGGGAACCCATAGGTATCCATTTAAACATGTTACTAATTTTTATTATTATAATTGTCATGGTTTTGGTCATAAGGAAGCTACACTAGTAAATTTGGACATATTTTTCGATGAGCGTCGGTCAATTTTTTGATAGTAAATGGTCGAAACATTTTGTTGTTATAATTTCATCAAAATTTTGATGCAAGGCATTGATATCTATTTATCAACGAATAAAATCCTCAAAAATGAGTCCAATCTCTAGCAAGAGGCAATGTCCAGCATAATTTGATTCCACCTCACAAATGTCAAAAAATATAACAATAGACATTGAAATTTTGATGATTTCTAGTGGTTTTTTATGAGGTTTTCATGCCATCAATGGTAGGCCCTATCAAAACCTCTATATAACACCATCAAAACTGTGATGAAATCCTAAGAGATTTTGATGATGTTTTCATGTCATCGATGACAAACATCATTGATAGATCGATGAGAGCCCTATTTTGGAAAAAAAAATGATAATGAATCACAATATTTTTACTATGGACATTTTGATAATTTTGATAGGCAAATATTCATTTGCATTTAAAGAGTCCTTCAAATGAGGCACGCAGCTAGATGGATGGATGTGTTTAAGGAAGCCTCAGGTCAAAAGGAAGAGTTGAGAGTGAATTGAATGGATTTTGATCAATGATAGAGCATCATGATTTAGACCCATTGTAATTACAATGTATGATGTTTGATTAGATATATATTCTCTAGAAATTCACTTAGTGCATTGGAAAACTAACATAGAACACATTAAGAGGAGAAGAACATAACATGTCATAGAGTTCTCAAGGCCTAGACTTTGAAAATGTAGTCTAAAATATTTATCAAGCAATTATGTGTCATGAGCTCTTGACCATTGGGATGGAGACTCAATTTGGAAGGAAGGTGTACACCATTTCTATCATTATTATAACACATAAGAAAGGATTCCATTATTGAATCTTTACTCCAATATTCACACAAACATTATAAAAGAAATGGAATGATTTGGCCATCTCCATTCCACCATTTTGCAAAATTTGATATATGGGTTGTACAGATCACATGGAGAGATATAGATTTAGAGATAAGTATGGAAGATTTTATTATCAGTCATTAATAATGACAAATTGGAAACATGAATACTTATTAGTCCCAAGTCTTATGTTTTATTTGTATCATGATCTATGATAATTTAAGAACCAACATCCAAATTGATGAAGGAAATTGGGGTACTTTATATTTGAATGAACAATAAGCTTTTACTAATGGAGAGTGTTGCCTTTAAGGGAGTGTCAATGAAGTAAGAAGAGGATTTGATCAACTTATATAAGTAGAAATCCAGCATAGCACCAAGATAAAATGTAGAACATAGAATATTCTAATATGTTGGGAGTGTTGTAATGCCCCACCCAAAGATCCTTGGAAAGAAGGATGAAATACAAGCAAGATAAAAAAAAAATTAAACAAGTGTAAGTGTACAAGATAACAACATACACGGATCACAAAGATCGCAATGGAAGACTGATAATCATCCAAACACCAACGAATCTCCAAATACCACTACTAACCAAAACATAAAAAGAAATCATAAGAGATCAACCAAGCTGACAGAAAAATGTTGACTCCTAAAAATTGGCTAAGTCTGAAATCTTGAAGCCCTAAAATTTGGCTAAGGAATTAAGAATTTTATTTTGAACTAGGAAGGTGTAAAAGCAAAAAAGGGTATCCAAAACCTATTTCCAAACTTTTCTTCGACAAGCTTAGATAGCCCCTATTTTTCATGTGAAGCCCAAGAATATCAGATTCTCACATGAAGAAGTGCATGTCTGTATGAAGAAGTGCATTTCGTGCGACGAAGTGCATTACCAACAGCATAAACTAATGTTGGTTTTCACATGAATAAGTGCATTTCTACATGAAGAAACCCACCATCTCACGTGAAGACTTGCATCCTCGCACGAGAAAGTGCAATCTCGTGTGAGATCCCAAATTAGCACGCAAGAACAAAATGAAACAAAAAGCTAAGGAAACTATGAAACAAAGTTCCTCCACACTGGGGAGTACTAGATCCACATTTTGAGATAAGAACACTTGAACCATATCTGAAAGATGGAAAACTAGAAGCAAAGTCTAACTATCTAATCAATAGTGAAGGGAAGAATAGAAAGGAAACATCATAATGAACTAAAAGCAACATTGAATTTAAACATAGTTAACATTGCAATGAGAAAAATTACCAACTAAGTATGTGGTTCCTCCCAACTGTCAATGGCATCATAAGACATCATGGGCCCTAGCCATCCCCCGTGTGTAACATCCCAAGCCACCAATCAGATCATCGGTACTATCATGATGGGGATGTCATTACTAAACATGCTACAACATAAGCATAAGGAAATCTAACATGCTAGTAGTAAAGCATAAGATAATCCTACAAAGTTGATAACATCACCTATCACATGCTAATCATCATAATAAGGAATGCGTTTAAAACTAACATAATCTAAACATGATAAAAATTCATCCCAATGAAAGCATAAATCACAAGAAAGCATACTCTGGAACCCGAAATACCAAGTGAAAACATCCTGCAATGGTCATGCTAGAACAATAGACCATCTTTGTATTGGTCCCTAGCAATGGTGAAGGTAGCTACACCTCCCAACCACATGGTACCCAAAGGTCCACACCCGCCATGCTAATGGAGATAATGACCCAACCACAAACAAATGCAAAACAAACATCCATGGCTAACACACATGCCAGGCAGTATGATGACTGAATCCAAGACATAGACAATGCATAAACTACAAGTCTTGGTCAGACAACTCAATGGGTTACTAAGTAGAGGCTGACATCATGGAGAGTTGCTTAGCATCCAAAATCCCAAGCTCAAATCACATGTGGCAACACTCACAAGGGACTCCCTTGGAACCATCACATGAATACAGAACTTTTCATTATCTTAGGTTTTATTACCACCCAATGTTTTCTTTAGTTATCACTTAATTAAAGCTCCCTCCGCCATACCTATGGCATCATGATTGCCAAGCTACGAGATAGAAGCCCCCTTCATATGCTACCCTACCCTACCCATGCTCATCCAACGATGAGTGCTCATAGGCATGCAAACTCCCAACCCAACCCCAATGATCACAAATTTTGGAAGTACCACAAAAGATCAAGCCCCATAGGTCACCCAAAAAATGTACTTGTGTGTGGCACACCACCATCACGAAGATCATAACAAAAGGACTAGATGAGAACACAAAGCAAAAAGTCAATCAATTGAAAACATAATTGGGATGACAGATGCTACATGCATCCTAATGTAAAACCAAAAATGCAATAAAGGTCCGACTGACATCTAAATAGATCATCCAATCTCGTGACCAAACTCATGCCAAGAAAACTTGAGAAAATAGGTTGGCATGCAAAATGAGATAAAACCCCCAAAAAATGGAAAATTTTGAAATTAAAACCCATTTGACCTTTGGGCACAAAAACATCAAAAATCTAATAATAAATGAGTTTGGAAATTGTATGCAAAAATGGCCAACATAACAGCTCCAAACCCCAAACCCCCATCCCAAAAATAGGGAAAACATTCATACCCGACCAACCTGGCAAAACTAGCAAATAAAAATGGAGGGGAACACTAGTTCTCAACCTCCTAACATATTGCTACAAGAAACGGAAGCTGAAACAAAGAAAAAGTAATAAAATAGAAAGACCATACTTGAAAACAAAAGGATAGAATCCATAAACAGCCTGATAAAATAAATAACCTACTGAAACTGTCGAAAGTGGTAGCAAAGCTAGGTCTCCCCGAGCTGGATCCAACGAGACTGACCTCATGAAAATCCCATGCTCATAGATCCCAGAATGAACAAAAAATGAATTGTTCAGAAGAGGATTTCCAAAATAGCTCTCAAATTTCTATTTTTGAAAAGTGAGAAATGAATAATGAATTCACTTTTCCAATACCTATTCACTTTTCGAGTGAATAGTCAATTATGGAAAATAGCCAGCTAGAGTAGCTAAACTCTGAATCGAACCAAATAAAAATAGTTTATTATACATAACTAAAATTCACCTAAGGCAAAGCTACCAAAAATTAAATCTGAAAAGATTTAAAGCCTATAAATCCAAAAACACATAAAATCACTTAACACTTTCGCGACAGAGGAAACCTCTAAATGCATAGACACGCTCAAAAGTCTAATCACATAATGAAAATGAGTTCAAATTTAATAATCACTGAAAGGTTTTAATTTAAAACAACTAAATAAGGATACGTTGACCATATAGGGATGACATTGCTAAAATATGAATGGCTAAATCACTAACTCCATGTACCACTGCCAGGGATATAACTCATGCATGCTAAAACACACAATCAAGTGCAATTGCATATAATATAATAGTTGAAGCAATTAATGCATTAATTAACTAATTAATCCATTTACACCACTCACATTCACATAAAGCTTAAAGAACAAGAATTAAGTAAATAACCAAATATCATCATAGATCTACTATCATCTTAAAATAGCATCAACATGTGACTATGATAAACTGAATAGTATGGAAGTAAAGCATCTATGGTATTGAATCAAAGTATAACATCTAACCCTCAGGTCATCTCAAAGTACATATAATAAGAGTATCAAGTATCTCTTGAAGCAAAATAGACAAGGTATAGACTACAAACATAAGAGGCACTACATTCTCCCACACTAGCAAAGGCTTACTCTTAGAAGCTAGCAAAAAGGTCAGGGTACAATCCCCTTAGTTGTGTAGCATCTTCCCAAGTCATAGAGGTCTCATCACTCGGGTCCCATTGGACCCTTACCTACTTGATGTCTCAACCTCATAAGATTAGCCTCCACTACTATAGGATATGAATGGGCTCCAAAGTAAGTTGGTCATCTACTACCTACAACGCATCCCAATCAAGAACATGGGTCACATTTGGAATATACTGCCTCAAATTAGAAACATGAAAGACATCGTGGATGTGTGATAGGCTAGGTGGAAACACTAGTTGATAAGCAATAGGACCAATCCTCTCAAGTATCTCAAAAGGTCTAAAAAAATGTGGCACCAACTTAGAGCCTTTCCCATAATAGATGGGGCTCTTCCTCAGACGCACTTGCAAAAACACCCTGTCACCAATAGAAAAGTGATGATCCAACCTATGGGCATTTGCATACTTCTTCTACCTGTCTTGAATAGTAACCAAATGCTCTCTAATATGAACAACCTACTACTCCATGTCCTAAAGCATCTCTAGACCCAAAACAAATTGATCCTCTAAATGATCCCAACTCAAAGGGGTACAGCATGGTCTACTATACAAGGCCTAAAAAGGTGACATGCCAAGAGAACTATGGTACTCGTTGTTGTATGAACACTCAACAAGGTAAAGTTAGTCCTCCCACTTCACCTACCTATCCATAATATACATGTGAAGCATATCTTCCAGAACCTGATTCACTCTCTCAATCTAACCATCAGTCTCTGGGTGATAAGCTGAACTAAAATTAAGCTACACGCCCAAAGCATGCTGGAGAGACATCCATAGTGTGGAAGTAAACATTAGATCTCTATTCAAAATGATTTGACAAGGAATCCCATGCAAATGAACAATATCTGCCAAGAAAAAATGCACTACAAAAGAAGCTATGTAGGACACTCTCATAGGTGAAGAATGTGCTACCTTGGACAATTTGTCCACTATCACCATGATACAATCATGTCTCTATGATGACATAGGTAACCCTATGATAAAATCAATAGATAGCATATCCCACTTCCACTCTGGAAAGGTATGTGGCTACAAAAGACCTACCAGATGTTGATGCTCTACCTTCACTCTCTAGCACTCAAGACATCTAGCAACATCGTGTCTCATCCCTACCCAAAAGTACAACTATTTGAGATCAGCATGCATCTTCTTGACTCTAGGATGTGTGGAATATAGTGCATGATGCACTTCCAACAAAACTAAGGTACGAAGATCACTAGACATGGATACATAGATACACCCCAAGTGTCATAGTAGCCCATCAAACTCAAGCATATAACCTAAAAATCTTCCCTCAAGGGTACGTCTAGACTTGATCTCTGCCCCCACCTCCTAATGCCAAGTGTCACTAGGAAAAGCCTCCAAGATATAGCCTCAAAAATCCACTCTCAATGACATTACTGATACCTCATGTCACCTTCTGCTCAAAGCATCCATGATGACATTCTCCTTCCCTTTAATGTAATGAACATCTAAGTCATACTCACACAAGAACTCCATCTGACAATGTTGTCATACATTCAAGTTTGGATGAGTAAAGATATATTGCAAGCTTCTATGATTGCTATGCAACTCAAACCTATGCCCCAAAAGAAAATGCCTCCAACAAACAAGGGCATGCACTATAGCTCATGGTTCTTGAGTCTCCTAGACTCATATGCAATTACGCAACCATCCTACATCAACACTGCACCCATGCCCTCTAACAAAGCATCTATGCAAACCATAAAATCACCTATAGGATTAGGCACTACAAGGACTGGTGCATTGGTCAGAAGCTCCTTATGAGCACTAAATGTTGCATCACACTGGTTTGAGCAAACATAATTCTTCCCTTTCCTCTGAAGAGAAGTGATGGGATGAGCTACTCATCAGAAATCCTTCACAAAGTGATGGTAGTAAAGCACAAATCCCATGAAACTAAAAACTTTTGAGACATTAGTGGGTACTAACCAATCCATGATAGCACAAATCTTCTTTAGATCTAGTACAATTCCATCACTAGTGATGATATGTCCCAAATACTTCACCTTGGATTGGAAGAATCCACATTTACTCAAGTTTCTATACAACCGATGGTCTCTCAAGCACTACAATACCTAATGTAAATGGACTTCATGCTCCTCCATAGTCTTTGAATTGATCAATATGTCATCCAAGAATACAATGACACACTAATTGAGGTAAATGCAAAATATGTCATTCATCAAACTCATAAACATTGATGGTACATTTGTTAACCCAAAGGGTACAACTATGAACTCATAATGCCCATACCATGTATGCAAAGTTGTTCAATGAATATTAGCCTCTTGGATACAACGCTAATGGTATCCCAACTTTAGGTCAATCTTTGAGAACACTCATGCTCCCTTCATATGATCAAACAAGTAATCTATCCTTAGCAAAGGATAATGATTCTTCACTATCACCTTATTCAACTGTCGGTAATCAATGTATAAATGCAAACAACCATCCTTCTTCTTCATGAAGATGACTGAAGCACCCCACGAGGATACACTAGGATGAATATGGCCCTTGGCCAACAATTCCTCCAATTGCAATTTAAGCTCACTCAACTCCTAAGTATTCATGCAGTAAGGAGCTCGTGAAATTGGCTCTACTCCTGGTACAAGATCAATCTAAAAATCTATGTCACACTACGATGGTATACCTAGAATCTCATCAGGAAACACATTGACATACTCACAAAGGAGTGGGTGATCATCAAGTGTCACCGTATAGCTCTTGATTTCCTCAAGATCACTAATAGACACTAGGAAAAATTGACAACCCTTTTGCAAACTCTACTTCAACTAATTAGCTGAGATCATACAAAGTGAGATTGGCCTCTAAACTCCCAAAAGTTCTACCTACCCACCTGTGTCATCAACACACTATACCACCTTACAATGGTAGTCAATATTTGCCTAATGAGTGGCTATCCAATCCATGCCCAACACAATGTCATACAATCCCAAAGGTAAAATCTGTAGATCTACTGTGGTGGTGAAGGTTCCCAAATTCAAAACACAACTCCTAACCAATGAGTCAACAACCACCTTAGAACCCGTGGCTAACTCAACCTGCCACCTATCAACCTGACGCATTGCCACTAGCCCACATCGTTGAACAAGAGATGGTGAAATTAAAGAATCTAAAGCACTAGAGTCAAACAAAATTGAAGTTGAAATACCATGCAATGTACCTATAGCCTTGACTATTGTACCTTGATGCTTAGCTTGATGATTGTCAACTACCACAAAGACTCTGTGATTTTGACCCACATCTCCTACAGTAGGCTCAGATCTCATTGTGCCCTTACCAGGTTCGAAAGATGGTTTGATATAACACTCAAAATACATATGGCCAGGTTAACCACAAGAGTAATAGTTCCTTGTAAAGTTGGAACCTCTTCCATAGCCACCCTAAGTAGCATTAGACTAAGGTGCACTACCTCTACTAGAATTCTACTGAGCACTCTGGGGAGGATGATCTTGTTGTGATTTATATCCTCGATTTTGGTCATCTCCTTTCTTATCTAATGTACTAGAAGACTGTCCAACCTTTCCCCAAAACCTCTTATTCTTACAGTGAGGACCACATTGAGAGGGTGTTTATTGAGTCTAAGCATTCCCTGAGGACTAAGAATACTATGAATCTTGCCCTAAATCCCTTGCACTTTGGTTCTAAGAACTAGACCTGCTATTGAAACCTCTAGCCAGATTTTCCTCTACAATATGTGCCTTCTCTACAACAAGAAAAAGAGTCCTAGGCTGATGCATACGAACTTCTCCAATGGGGAGTCCTTAAGGCCTTGGATGAAATGATGAGCTAAGAGTAAATCATCATTATTGTAGCATGAATACTACCTAAGTTCAAAGAATCAAATTTTGTTCTGATCCAATATTATGTTTCCTTGCTAGATAGTGTGGAATTCATTAGCATGAGCCTCTCTGAACTGAGGAGATAAGAATCTCTCTCCAAACCTCTTTGAACTGAGGTCAGATCTACAACACTAACCTAAATCTTCTAACTCTCAATATTCTACCATATGGATATGTGGTCCCTCAATAGCATAATTGCACAATAGGCCCTCATGTTGCTTGAATATGGCTACATGGTGAAGCAATGCTCATGTCCAACAACCAAGTCTTAGCATTGAGGCCACTTCCCTTGCCATCATACATTAGTGGTCTATATTGCTAAAGGGACTTCATAATATCCAACCTGATAGAATCTTTTTTATTGTGGTCTCAACCACCTCGACAATGCCCTCTACCACCTAGTGGAGTAAGAGAATGCTCATGTTCACATTCCTCCTCTCTATGCTCAGAGTGATGGGAATCCCCATGATGGCACCCCTCTTCCTAATTTTGATCATGTTGGCACTCCTCAACATGAGGGCCCAATCGAGCAAGTATCTGCTGGAGCACTGGCATCAATGCCCCCACACCATTCTGATTATCATTATTACCCTATTCTCCCTTTCCTTCTTGGTGTCCCTCATCCTATTGTTCATCTCCACGATTACCACTATGAGTACCACCATGGCCACCAAGTCTATGTGCAGAAGGCATCACTATGGGAGCAAACAAGGTAATGTCAGAACACTCAGATCACAAGCATAAGAGTCAAAACCATGAACTGACAAGATATCAAAAAATCCAACATAATATAACAATACACAACAAAAACAAAACCATAGTGATAGAATAACATAGAGATCCCAATATTTCAACATTGGCTCTGATACCAAATGTAATGCCCTGCCTAGAGATCCTTGGAAATAAGGATGAAATACAAGCAAGATTTTAAAAAAATAAAACAAGTGTAAGTGTACATGATAACAACATACACGGATCACAAAGATCACAATGGAAGACTGACAATCATCCAAACACCAATAGATCTCCAATTGCCACTACTAACCAAAACATAAAAAGAAATCATAAGAGATCAACCAAGCTAATAGACAAATATTGACTCCTAAAAATTGGCTAAGTCTAAAATCTTGAAGCCCTAAAATTTGGCTAAGTCTGAATTTTTGAAGTCCTAAAATTTCCTAGAATCTTTATCTTAGCTTGTAGAGGTCTGGAACCTATCTCAAATGAATAATCACATATATTGAAATATATCTTAAGTATAAGGAATTAGGAAATCTATTTTGAACTAGGAAGGTGTAAAACCAAAAAGGGTATCCAAAACCTATTTTTGAACTTTTCTCCAACAAGCCTAGATAGCCCCTATTTTTCGTGCAAAGCCCAAGAATACTAGATTCTTGCACAAAGAAGTACCACATGCTAGGTGAAGAAGTGAATTTTTGTGTGAGGAAGTGCATTACCAATAGCATAAACTGATGTTGGTTTTTGCGCACAGTAGTACATTTCTGCACAAAAAAACCTAACATGTTGCACAAAGACTTGCATCCTTGCATGAGAAAGTGTAATCTCATGCAAGATCACAAATCAACATGCAAGAACAAAATGCAACAAAAAGCTAAGGAAACTATGAAACAAAGTTCCTCCACACCAGGGAGTACCAAATCCACATTTCGAGACAAGAATACTTGAACCATATCTGAAAGATAAAAAACTAGAAGCAAAGTCTAACCATCTAATCAACAACAAAGGGAAGAAAAAAAAGGAAACATTGCAGTAAACTGAAAGGAACATCACATTTAAACATAGTTAACATCACAATGAGAAAAATCACCAACTAAGTACACTATTCGTCCCAACCGTCAATTGCATCATAAGATCATTGTGGGCCCTAGCCATCCCCTGCGCATAACATCCCAAGCCACCAATTAGATCATCGATACTATCATGATAGGGATGTCACTACTAAAAATACTACAACATAAGCATAAGAAAATCTAACATGCTAGTAGTAAAGCATAAGATAATCCTACAAAGTAGATAACATCACTTATCACATGCTAATCATCATAATAAGGAATGTGTTAAAACTAACATCATCTAAACATGATAAACATACATCCCAATGAAAGCATAAATCACCAGAAAGCATACTCTAAAACCCAAAGTACCAAGTGAAAACATCTTACAATGGTTGCACTAGAATAATAGACTATCTCTGTACACCGATCCCTAGCAGTGGTGAAGGTAGCTATGCCTCCCAACCACGTGGTACCCACAGGTCCACACCCATCGTGCTGAAGGAGATCATGACCCAACCACAAACACACACAAAACAAAAATCCCTGGTTGACACACACACTAGGTAGTATGATGACTAAATCCAAGATAGACAATGCATAAACTACAAGTCTTGGTCAAACAACTCAATGGGCTACTAAGTAGGGGCTGACATCATGGAGAGTCACTCGGCATCCAAAAGCCCAAGTTCAGATCACATGTGGCAACACGCACAAGGGAATCCCTTGGAACCATCACATGAATACAAAACTTTTCATTATTTTAGGTTTTATTACCACCCAATGTTTTCTTTAGGTATCACTTAATTAAAGCTCCCTCTACCATACCTATGGCATCATGATCACCAGGCTATGAGATAGAAGCCCCCTCCATATGTTACCCTACCCTACCTATGCTCATCCAACAATGAGTGCCCATAGGCATGAAAACTCCCAACCCAACCCCAATGATCACAACTTCTAGAAGTACCATGGAAGATTGAGCCCCGTAGGTCACCTGATAGATGTACTCTTGTGTGGTGCACCACCATCACAAATATCATAACAAAAGGACTAGATGAGCACACAAAGTAGAAAGTCAATCAACCAAAAACATAATCGGGATGATAGATGCTACATGCATCCCAATGCAAAACCCAAAATGCAATAAAGGTTTGACTGACATCCAAGCCCATGACCAAACTCATGCCAAGAAAACTCTAGAAAATAGGGTGGCACACAAAATGAGGTAAAAACCTCAAAATTTGGAAAAATGAAAAATTAAAACCCATTTGACCTTTGGGCACAAAAACCCCAAAAATCCAATAATAAATGAGTTCAGACACTATATGCAAAAATGGCCAACATAATGGCTCCAAACCGCAAAACCCCCATACCAAAAATAGGGAAAATATTTGTACCTAACCAACTGGGCAGAACTAGCAAACAAGAACAGAGGGGAACACTAGTTCTCAACCTCCTAACATACTGCTATAAGAAATGGAAACTGAAATAGAGGAAAAGCAATAAAATGGAAAGGCCCTACTTGACAACAAAAGGGAAAAATCTGTAAATAGCCTAATAAAATAAATAACCCGTTGAAACTGTCGAAAGTGGTAGCAAGGCAAGGTCTCCCTGAGCCAGATCCAACAAGACTGACCTCGCAAAAGTCCCACACTCACAACTCCTAGAATGAATAGAAATCGAATCCTTCAGAAGAGGATTTCCAAAATAGCTCTCAAATTTCTATTTTTGAAAAGTGAGAAGTGAATAATGAATTCACTTTTCCAATACTTATTCACTTTTCGAGTGAATAGTCGATTATGGAAAATAGCTAGTTAGAGTAGCTAAACTCCAAATCAACCCATACAAAAACAAGTTATTATCTATAACAAAAATTCACCTAAGGAAAAGCTACTAGAAATTAAATCCGAAAATATTTAAAGCCCAAAAACCCAAAAACACAAAAAATCACTTAACACTTTCGTGACAGAGTGAACCTCTAAATGCATAGACACGCTCATAGGTCTAATCACATAATGTAGATGAGTTGGGATTTACTAATCATCGAAAGGTTTTAATTTAAAATAACTAAATAAGGATATGTCGACCATATGGGGACGACATTGGTAAAATATAAATGGTTGAATCACTAACTCCATGTGCCACTGCTAGGGATATAATTCTTGCATGCTAAAACACACGATCAAGTGCAATTGCATATAATATAATAGCCAAATCAATTAATGCATTAATGAACTAATTAATCCATTTACACCACTCACATTTGCATAAAGCTTAAAGAACAAGAATGAAGTAAATAACCAGATATCATCATAGATCTACTATCATCTCAAAATAGCATCAACATGCGAGTATGATAAACTAAATAGTATGGAAGTAAAGCATCAATGGTACTTAATCAAAGTATAACATCTGACCCTTAGGTCATCTCAAAGTACATACAATAAGAGTATCAAGTATCTCTTGAATCAAAATAGACAAGGTATAGACTGCAAACACGAGAGGCACTACAAGTGTGATCTTCCTAAAAATGCTTCAGTGAACTTCTATGTCATTATCAATATCCATCAAATGCCCTATAACCATAAATTGGATTTATTATTTGGCATTCCCACATAAGAATATATAAACGATTTTTCGTTTGTGTTGGAGATTAAACATTACTACAAAGGGACTTTCAAAAAACTTAATTTAGATGTATTAGAAGGATTGAAGAGTTATTACAAGAAAAAAAAATAGTGATCTAATGTTGAAACTCTATCATTAGGAAGGTTTGGTTATGATATAAAAGAGTTGAAGGTAATACAATAATAATGGCTACTCCAAATGGCACCCAACCACATTTTCTAATTAACTAAATTGGAAATATTGTAGTGGACACATATTCTAATAATTTTTATCTTCACATGTATATCCTTTCTCACCATGTTGCTTAGAGCCAATGCACAAGAAAATTAAAAATTTGGTATACTAGTTGTTCAACTAGAATATGGTTCACTAGTTAGATTCATAAAGTTTTTTGGATTCTTATGATGGTTTTTTTCTTTATATATTGTGGATTCTTCTAAAGAAACTTTGCATGAATTTTTTATAAGAGGAACTATTTTCCTTGGGAGGGATATATCTAGACCAGAATGAAGAAGTTGAACATAGCTCATAGTAGAAAAGAAAAATGGTTGTTATATGGTTTAGAAATAGAGAAATTTACAAAAATAGAAATTCATGAGCAAAAGAAGTACAGGTACATAGCCCTCATTCAGCACCAAACATGTAACAAAACAACATTATGCAGGAACCTTAAAAAAACATTATCATCGATACTTTCCTACTGGATTCAAACCATAAATAGATTTATTCATTACCTAGAATTACCCTTAAATGATGGAGAGATGCTTTCTTAACCCTAAAAAATTAATTTCTCATTCAGTTATGTTTCTTGATACCCTGCAACCAAATACAATGAAATCATGATCAAATAGCTTTACAAAAAATGTTGAAAAGTTTCAACATATGTTCTAGTTTTTTTGCATTGGTGAGTGTGCCATATGTATATTAGGATCTAGAGTGTTATAAAAATAAATTTAAGAAGACTAAGATAATCATGTTACCAATATGGTTCCAATTAGCAGAGATCAATTTTAGTGAATGAAGGCATGACACATATAAACAAAGGAAACAAAATATTACTTTTAATAACATCAAAATGTAGAATGTACCAATAGTCAAAATACGGAACTCGGCGATAGAACTATAGTGTAAAAAGTGAAGAATCATTGTCTTTAGCCACTAAAGCACCCATATGTTGATTGAATAAAGAACATTTATCTAGATTAGTTGATATATATTTTCAAACCACAATTTTGCCTTGATGCCCATTTTGACACTATGTATTAAAATGACCAAGATGATCTACAAGCCTATCAACAGTTTGAAAATTTTGAGTTAAAATCTGTTTCCCCCAAATGCCCCAATGTGAATGAATCAAAATTTGAATAGGTAACAACTTAAACTCACTTATAAGAAGACATACTATGAATTCATGATTTAGATTCTCATATATTATGAGATCATGTTTCACAAAAATGCCCAGCTTTTTTGCCAATAATTATATTATTTTTGGGTCTTTGTAATCTTGAAGAAGTGATGGGAATGAGATCCATATAGGCTTAAAAAAATGGAAATAGAGGATTCGATTTAAAATCAAGCACCCATTGTATTATTATTAAACTTAAACCCTTGAAAAACTAATCCTTGAATCTATGCACTTCATCCTTAAGCTCATTAGATTCAAATAGTAAAATGAAGATTTTATAATCCAAATCAATAAGAAACAAATCTTTGAAAATCTTCCATTATTCTTTTTCCCATTGAAATATTTCTGGCATTCTTAAAGAAGGATTTGAAAATCCACCTATTAGTTTTGATTGAACCCTATCAAAGCCTCTGTGTTTTACCTTTACATTCCACATTTTATTTGAAAAACTTGAATTTAAGGGGCTCTTTTCAAGTTACTTTCCTTTCCCTAGCATTTATTCCCAACATGATCATAAGTATGTAAACATTCAAGCTCTTTCCTTTGAAAATGGATTTCATTTGGAAAAGATGCACAAGTTATTTTCCTGTCCTGAAACCTACAATCTTCTTTATCTCCATTTCTATGTTTTCTATGAACCTAAAAAGGATCTATTCCATTTAACTTAATAGGATAGACTCAAGGAGTACTATGGCATATATTGAAAATTTTATTTACCCATGGTACTCGAGAATAAGAGAAATTATTATATTTGTCATTTGTCAACCACTTGGAATTTAATGGGAGAAATCCCCTTTTCATGAATTGGATGAATAGTCCTCTCTTTCTTTTTGCTTTGTCAAAATGAACTATGATGGGACTTACAAAAGTAAATTTAGAAAGACTTGTATTGGATTCTTATTACCAAATGGAAAATTTTAATATTTCCATCTGCCCACAAAGCAAAGTTTAATACTTCAAATATGTTTTCTAAGGAAATTGATAGCGTGTGGATACATGTGAAAAAATATAACAAAAAAGGTTCTAGATCTAAAAAGTGAAATTATTTTCCCATCTTCTGGTGCATGTCCTTTATGTCTTTGTTTTCTCTCCTACCCATGCAAAATAATATTTAGCTACTCTGAATCGAGAATGCACGTGCAGTTGCATTCCATATGCATAATTAGTAGGTGGAGCTGAAAAAATGCATCATGTTTATATTATAGACCATCATAGACCATCATGAACATAAGAACTCTAGCTACAATGGCCAAGAGAACATCCTCAGCAAGGCAAAAAATAAATAATTATTGATTTTCTTGCATGTTGAGGACATTACCCTTTCTTATAAGAGTCAAACTTTCAATGTCTATGATGGTATATAACTTAAAATACCTAATTAATGACCTATAACAAAAAAGAAAACTTGTTGCATTTTTCAACTCTTCCTGATGTCCTATGCATATCAATTGAGATTTCATATATTGAGGGCCTCCTTACACATTGCTTGAAACCAGGAGATTGACATAGTTAACATCTAAAACTATCTCTATTAATTTGGTCCACTCAAGAATAATATTTTAATTCATCTTTGAAACAATTCTCAAAATAGCATTTTATCAAAAAATGTATTAGTGAAATAAAAAAGGAGCTTTGGATTTCATGATCAAATAAAAGTATATCTATGTGTAAACTCTTCAGTAGGTACAATAAATGGAAAGGAAGTTTGAAAAGACCAAAAAAATCTTGCAATAGTATAACCTAAGTACTTCAAGAAATGTCAAAAATTGATCAAACACTTTGATTTGAGAAAGTATTCTCCAATTTAAATATAATTAATCAAATGTGTGATGCAAAATTATAAACTAGAAGGTAATAAATATTCATCAAGGTTTGGATAAATATGAAAAGATATTGATAACTTGTTAATAGGTGTAAGAATTTGGCTTAGGCCATAATTCACCCAAGAACTAAAGAACTCAATGCAAGCACACAGTAGACCAAAATAGACAGAGTATGATCAGAATGATGATATTCATTCAATAACTGGATGAGAGTACACTAGGAGTGCTTGAATATAAAGGCCTTAGGAGTGCTTCTAGAATGCATAGAAGTTAGCATCATGATATGTCATACAACTAGGCACATGTCCACCAGATATGGGTTATCCTCCATTAAGCACGGGATTAAATGTGATGATGTGAGGATAAGCCTACAATGGTGTAGCATGCAAATTAGTGGTGTAGACAAAATGTGCTGAATGAGGAGTTTGGGTAACTGTGTTGTCATCATGACAACTCAATGAATGATGCATACTCCTATGTTGTAAACACCATGTGCATAATTAGAGTTGCATAACTCAATGAGAGTACACAAACTCCTAAGTGTCTCACCTAAAACAATAATAAAATAATGCAAAATAATTAAATCATGCATTAACCTAACTAAAACTAAATAAGTGTAATAAGTAAATACTTATTTACACCAACACCCCCCCTTAAGTGCAACTTAGGGGAAAGCCCTTAAGCTTACGAAATCTAGGATGTAATGCAATATGGGTCTCGGCTACTAGGCCATATTAGGTACCCATGTACATAATAATATGCAATCTCCCATAAAGCGGGGAAAGAGGGAAAATCTCATGGGAAAAACCCTCCCCCAAAAAGAGAGATAAATAGGGATGCATGGATGGATGGAGTAATCAAGACCCCCCCCCATTATGACATACATCCATTATATACATAAGAGAATGATGAGAAGAGGTAGAGAGATAGGATAGGCTCCCCCCCCCCACCAAAGAAGAATGTCGAACAGTGACTGCTCTGATGAAGAAGCTGATCCAAGACTGTAGAATGGTGTTCCTCCCCTTAGGAAGAAACAATGCCAAATGTATAAAGGAACTATCCCAAGGAACTGTTTGTCTCTACAATTGATGAAGAACCTTGCTGCAACTGCTGATCATAAGTATCCACAATCACTTCAACCTGTGAGGATCGATCATGTAGAGAATGATCAAGAGAGTCTAATGGAACCCTCATAACAATTGAAGAAGGTATTTTTGCATCAAGAAGAAGAGGTAGATCATCAATATTGTCTCCCAAATCTGTCACTGAACCTGTATCTAGAAGACTGGATGTACCCTACTATTCTAGACCTATCATTATGGTGATGTATACATGTGGACTGAACTGATGAAGTGACCTCTCACTGCAACTATTGATAGAACCCCACGTGTCTGAATCTGTTGAAGCACTATCACTGAAATCACTATCAGTATCCACACTGTATGATGTGTGAAGAGGAGTAGAGGAAAAGCTGGGTGATCTTTCCTCAAAATGTACATCCTTCTCCACAAATATATGATGTGTCTCAAGATCTAGAAGTCTATATGCCTTCACACTATCTTCATAACCAATGAAAGTACAAGGCCAAGATGACTATGCCTTGCATCCCCTGGAAGATCTCTTTGCCCATACAGGACAACCGAAGACTTTGAAGTGTGTCACAATAGGTTTTCTACCGCACCATGCCTTAAAAGGAGTTTTTCCATCTAAGGCTGGATGAGGAGAATGATTAAGAATGTGAGTGGCACTAGATATTGCTTTGACTTCTAATGATGGATCTAGAGACTTGGCATGGATTATGCAACTTTCCATAGACTTAAGTGTTTGAATCCTCAATGTTGCAACATCTTTCTTATGTGAACTGAATGCTAACAAAGTCTGAAGATCAATTCCCTCATGTCTACAAAAGTCCCTAAGTCTTATGTTCACATCCATGTTTCCATTGTCCATTTGGAATACGTTGATGGCATTTTTGGATTTCCATTCTACATGAGCCTTGAAGTCTAGAAATATGTCCAACACTTCATTCTTGTTATGTAGAAAGTAGACCCAAGTGAACCTTGAAAATTCATCAACTAAGGTGAGTATGTAGCGACCCTGTCTTGATGCAAAAGGACTTGCTACTACCATGTGAACCATCTGAAGAACACTTGTTGCTCTAGAAGACTTCCCTCTCTATAACTTCCCCTCAAGATGCATATCCACTAAAACTATTGAACATTCACCCTTAGAAAAGTTTATTTGAGGTAGACCTTTCACTATTTGGTATGTGCAAAGTTGCTAAAGAGAGTGGTAGTCAAGATGACCATATCACTCATGCCATAATTGCATGCTTGAATTTGACTGACTTAACATTTCCTTTGAAGAAGACTTGGGCACAAAATGCGAGAAAGAGTACAACCTCTTGTGATCATTCACTTTTTCCACTACAACCAAGGAATCATCTTTAAGACTATGCACTTGAACTGAGTCTAGAAGGAACTCAACTCTATGTCCATCTCCAAGGTGAGTGATTTGGTAGATTGATAGGAGATTTGAACTTAGGTTTGGAACATAAAGAACCTCTTGAAACTCTCCATTTTCCATTTCCACATTTCCTTTCCCTTCAACTTCCATTTTACTATCATTCCCCATGAAGATGTGTGGTATCTTTGAGTGATTCAATGAAGAAAAATCCTCCTTTGAAGAACCCATGTGATATGAGGCACCTGAGTCAAATATCCATTCTTTTGAAGAGTTCAAATTAGCCATGAGTGATTGCCCTTTGCCCTTTGAATCTGAAGAAGATCCCTTCTCCTTGTAAGCATTAGGCAATGGAACATTATGTTTCTTCATGATGTTGGTTAACTCATCAATCCTTTTGAGATAACACTCATGCTCTTCACGACCCAATTTCTTGCAATAAGCACACTTCTTCTTCTCCTTATTGTTGTCCCCTTTCTTGTTGGAATTTGAGGACTTTCCTTGTTGATTGGATTGTGGTGTTGTCTTTTCTACATCCTCAGATTTGTTCTTCCATTTCTTCTTACCATTTCCTTTATTTGAAGATTGTCCAGCTGAATGTTGAGAACCCTCATTGTTGGCCACCAATGTGTTGGATTGATGTGATTTGAGAATCCCCATTCTTTTCAACTTCTTTTCTTCATCATCCAACAGTTTAGCAAATTCATCAAAAGTGACTTTCTTATAGGCAGACCCTAAGGTAGTCTTTGAGGTGTTAAAATGAGATACAAATGTGGAATATTTCGATGGAAGCTTGTTATTTATGAGATAGATCAGTCTGTCATCTTTGATAGAACTCCCACAATCAGTAAGCTTTGTCCTTAGTTCATTCACCTTAATGATGAAGTCCTGGATTGAGTCATATGACTTAAGATCTAAGGATACAAGCTCATCTTCAATCTTGAACACATCCTCTTCGGACACTTTCCCATAAAGGCTTTTGAGGGTATCCCAAGCTTCCTTGGATGTAGTACATTTCTTGATTTGATACATGATCTTATCATCTACCCCCAAACAAATATCACCTAGGGATTTTCTATCCATTGCTACCCAATCTGAAATTTCACTTGTTGATACATTATCACCAGTTGGTTTAGGAAGAGTACCATCTACATATTGTGAAACTCCATTATGCATTAAGTGATACAACATTTTGATTGACCATGAAGCATAGTTATTTTAGGAAACTTAAAGTTGCCCATAATGCAGAAAATGAAAGAAAAATGTAGAAAAGAGAGAACACAACACCAAGAACACCCCCCCCCCCCCCCCCCCCTTTTCACTAAATCAAGAAACCCCCCCCAAAATAGATGCTTTGGGAACTTTATCAGTAGAGTGATTACAATGGGCTACTTTCCAATTTTGGCCTTCTTGGACTTCTAATTTTTCTTGTTACAATCTCTTAATAGAGTACAAATTTGAAACTTTACAATGTGCTACAATACTGAAGCATTACAAAGAAAAGAAAGGCCCTATGCTGAAAGTGACAATTTTGTCCATAGAACACTACAATCTGATGCCAGATCTAGAAAGTAGACAAAAGAATATGCACTTTCAAAAAAAATGGAACCTATTTTCGACTCCATATGTACCAGTACGGAGCATTTGAAGTTGCAAAATGCAAGATTATCCAGGTATAGTTGCCAAAAAATGCAAATATTGAACAATCCATGTGTGAAAACTAGAAAATAGTTGCACCACTAAAAAATTTAGAAAATTTTACCCAATTTCAAAAAAAATTACACTTGATTTGGAGTTTGGATGTGTGAGTTATAGCCTCTTGAAGTCGAACCTCAAAAACCAAAATCAATTTGGAGAGGGGTTGTATCAGCGAATTACGGGGTTAAATTTGATGGTCATACAGCTGTCATAGTAGTTATAAATTGGCCTATTTTGACATCCAGACAGGCATCAATTTTAAGCTCTAGAAAATGACGATGTCAACACAAACTCGGCCCTCGAATGACATGGCAGCTGATGTGGAATACCGTACTATATAGATCGTATGGTCTACATGGAAAAATTTGCCTGGCAAGGTATATGGAAACTGACTGGTGTGATGATTTGGTGGGCTAACTTAGACCCATGTTGTGTAGAGTACGGCTGATTGAGCTGATGATTGTGCAATGACTGGTAGTACACTTGGCACAAGAGCGATTCACAAGACACCGCATATCAGAAGAGGTTTGTTGCAGAATAAATGACACTGGACTTAATGTTAGTGATGTCAAATTTTATTGCCATCAGGTTCAAACTTTGTCAGCGTTCAACAAGTTTTTCATCCAAAATCCCACATTCATGGTGCAGTGAACTATTGTGCCAATTTTTGATTGGGCCTATGCTGGATTTAATGTGATCTTGTTGCAAATTTGCAGAGGTTTGGATTGATATAATATAACAAGCCCGCTGACAAATAATTTCCTGCAATAATAAATCCAAAATTCCACCAAAAATAACAGTGCCAATCCGGGGTGTCACTGCCCGGTTTGGCCAAAAAAAATTCTCTAACTTACAACTGATCTGAAAAATTCCAAAATCTCAGTTCTCAAATAAAAGACAGAGAAATACAATAATTGTAGATCTGAAATATAATAATCAGATCAATAAATTAACCATACCTGAATTACAAATCGGGGCCTCCAAGTTCCGATTTGCAAAAAAAAATTTACCTCATGATCAAATTTCACCAAATATAGGTAAATTTATAGTCGATCTTCACTGAATCGACACTCTGGATGCAACGGTGAGGTCAAATCTGGCTCTAGACGCTCCCAATTTCTACAGATCCTCCAAATTCATGTCGAGGTGCTAAAGCATGAATGGTCTCGAATAGCTATGTGATGAGAATCTCCCTCAACTTTGATACCATGTAAGAATTTAGCTTAGGCTAGAATTCACCCAAGAACTAAAGAACTCAACACAAGCACACAATAGACCAAAATAGATAGAGTATGATTAGAATGACGATATTCATTTAATAACTGGATGAGAGTACACTAGGAGTGTTTGAATATAAAGGCCTCAGGAGTGCTTCTAGAATGCATAGAAGTTAGCATCATGATATGTCATACAACCAAGCACATGTCCACCAAATATGGGTTATCCTCCATTAAGCACGGGATTAAGTGTGATGATGTGAGGATAAGCCTACAATGGTGTAGCACGTAAATCAGTGGTGTAGACAACATGTGCTGAATGAGGAGTGCAGATAACTGTGTTGTCATCATGACAACTCAGTGAATGATGCATTCCTGTGTTGTAGACACCATGTGCATAATTAGAGTTGCATAACTCAATGAGAGTACACAAACTCCTAAGTGTCTCACCTAAAATAATAATAAAATAATGCAAAATAATTAAATAATGCATTAACCTAAGTAAAACTTAAGTAAGTGTAATAAGTAAATACTTATTTACACCAACAATAGGTAAGGAAGAAAATAATAGTAGAGGTCATTGTGGTTATTATCTAGGCACATAAAAAGTAAAGGATATCCATCATATTGATTGCTAATTTCTCTTGAATATGTTCACTAACAAGATCAACTCATAGATAGAAAACAAAGTGTCTGATGCAAATGCAATGAAGAGTTTAAGTGTTGCTTCAATTACTTTAGATACCTATGACATACCAACTTTATCAACAAGAGTTCATAGAAATAGAAGACAAACAAAATAGTATGAATTTGAGAATGTATATTATTTTTATTCCAAGCTATAAGCCTATGGTGGAGATTCTTAGTGCATACAAGACCAAGTCAAACATAATTCTTCTAAGTTGTTGAGATGAATTTTCACTCATATCAACTTCTAGAAAATTATGTGTAATATCATAGCATAATATCTATTTCTCTCTTTATAAAATTCTCCTTATCTTAGGCTTAGAATTTTTTTCCTTGTTTTTGGTTGGCTTTGTAAAGGTTAACTAGCCAATAATTTTCATGCAAAAATTTGAAGGTTATTAAAACCTTGTTTAAAACATGCAAAAAAGAGCTGGTTATTATCTTGAAATTTTTGGTAGTAACAAGGAAGCTTGTCTATATAATCAAGTAAAAGCATTGTTTGATGGATTTTTGAGACTTTGTGATTTGGAGTAGTATTTTGTTTTGAAGTAGTGTAAATTCATTTAATGTATACAAAGAATATTTTGAGAGTATTACCAAGTGTGTAATTTTTTCATATGTTCTTATCTCATATTCATCATATGAGAACATGATTAAAAAAAAAAAAATCCTACTCTAGTTCATAAAGGAAATAGTCGTTTCTATTTGTTAATGTTTTAGCATCAGTAGAAGTAAAACATTGATTATTTGATATATTAATCTGTGTTTATGTTTTTTAAATAAATTGTTATTGGTGATTCTTATATATATTATATACATTATATATTTAATATAATATATATTATGTATTATGCATTATATATCTTATATATATAATATATATGATATATGTAATATAATATGTATTATATATATTATGCATTATATATTATTATATAATAATATTATATAAAATTATATATATGGTTAATATATTAATATTATAAATATAAGATGAGATATGCATATAGTTATTTATAAACTAAATGGTGATTAACTATAGAGACATGTCTTTGCATGTCTCTTGAAGAGACATGTCTCCTCCTCTCATATTATACATATATGAGATCCAAATCTGCATTTGGAAATCATCAATTACAATAGCAATGAAAAGTACATTTGCAAAAACGATCTTAGTTACTTTAACACTATTGAATCTACTTCCCATTTTCTATTTTCTCTTATTTGGTATTTGTGGAGTCTATATGTGTTCTTTATAAATCATATTTTCACCATTGTGCACACTTATGCATAGTCTTGGGTTTTCAATGGTGAATATAATAGGGTATTTTTAATAAAATATTGAGAACTACTTGTATGTTTTTTATAAAGGATCTCAAGTAGTAAAATTCCTTTATTTTACCTGAAAGTTTCATTCTTAGGATATATACAATGGAGTTTCCCCTCCTAAATGCAAAGGAATATCACAATATGAAGTGGTTTCTCCTACAGGTGTATTTAGTTTTTCATACTTCCATTGGACACATTGTCAAGAGTTTCAAAGTGACACATCTATTTACCAATAGATAATATTTATCACAGAAGAGATGGTTGTGATTCAGTATGAAAGTGTAGCGATAATAGCTAATAGTGTAGACATGTGATGAAATTGTAGTGGCAATTGATATGGAGTCTATAGCAACAAACATCATAGACATGTGTACATCAGCATGGGAGAAATGAAAGTTTTTAGTGACTATGGTGAAGTTCTCTAGTCATTCGATGATGGGATCATATATTGGTATTTATTTTTGATAGGTTTAGTTTGAGCTTCACTTGGTTTCGAGAATTCTTTAATATTATCTACTTAACAAGGCCAACCATGTGAAGGTGGAAGCTCATTTGAACTCTTCAACCCTCCCCCCCATAATCACTCTAAATTCCCCATTAACATCTAAGTAAATATTTCATTCATTCTGTTGAGACTCAAAATTGAATCCCAAATTTTGAGTAAAATTGATAAAATTAAGCCCTATAAGCGCCTTTAAATGCATGTGTACCCAACTGTATTTTTGAGCCCTAAGAGGTGTTTAATGCTTCTAGCACCTTTCATTCAGTATGGCTACTCATTTCATGAAGTTAAATTGCCATTTCAAGTCATTTCGTGAAGTCTTGTTTTGAGCAGTTTCCTATTCTGCATTTTTGCTCAAGTGTCAAACCACGATAGGAGCCCATGTTTGCAATTAAATATCACACCCAGTAATGTTTCATGACTTGCCTCTTTGGGAGTATTTATTATCCATACCCAAGAGCCTATGTTTCATATTTTGAGTCATTTTGGGTCTATTTGACTAGGTTTTGAATCCCTCAAAGTTGGTCATTTACTGATGTTATGCTAATATGAATTGTTTAGAATTCTAGAAGGCCCTGTTTGACTTGCCATAGTTTTGACCTAGTTGACCAAAATACTAAATTTTCTTTTGCATTTCATTTTAGAGGTTAGAGACTTGTTATGTTTCAAATTTGAGCTTATGAAAAATCCATTTGATCAGTTTTCAAACGCGATTCCAAATGCAATTTTTGACTTTTTACTAGTGTCAGCACATGCAAATTTGTCAGTACCCCTATTCATGATGTTATAACTTGAGATCCATGATAGGTGAGGTCAAATGGATTGTACCACTGTGTTTTTCTCTAAAAATATTTTAAGTGTGCCAATTTTCACATCTTGATGAATCCATTTGCACACTTTTCTAGGTCAATTCCATTTGCAAAAAATGCTTTTCTGTCAGTGTTTCCAGTCTGCAAATTTTGAGTAGCCCACTTTGACCGCTCGTCATTCATGTCCAATTATTCATCATG
Organism: Cupressus sempervirens; assembly: GCA_028749045.1. Classification (NCBI taxonomy): domain Eukaryota; kingdom Viridiplantae; phylum Streptophyta; class Pinopsida; order Cupressales; family Cupressaceae; genus Cupressus; species Cupressus sempervirens. The sequence continues at coordinate 551,764,064 of CM053788.1, read as the reverse complement.
AGCCCAAATTGTAGATTTATACTTTCCTCGTGACAATGAACCAACATCCCAATTTATGTGCCCCCAAGTGTCAGTTTACCTAGTTTTTGAAGCCAAATCCAAATGCAATTTAGTGTTTTCTAACATATTTATCTATAGGTGATTTTAAGAAGGCAACTTTGACAGTAAATATCTTTTGGCTGAGAATTTTTCATGAGATGAGATTTGACAAGCGAGAAGTATGTAGGACAAAGAATCAGTGTGTTAGATTTTAGAGCCCAGTTATCTGTTCAGGTCAATTTTTAAAGCCAATCAAAGGACCTCCTGGCACAAAGTCGACAATCCGCAAGGAAGTGTTAAAATGAGTTTTAATTGGTATTTTAGTGATCAAATTTGATTTCAATCAGTATGATGGGTTCAATAGATCAGTTTTGCACTTCAGTCATTTGAAAATGAAAAAATATTTAGCCGGAGCCATGTTGGGGCCCGACTGATTCCATCAGACAGAGTGAGTAAAAGAATGAAAATAATGAAGCTAATGTGAATGCCTCAGTGTTTCAAAATGATGAAGAATATTTTCTAACCACAACATCTAAAGTGTTTTACAATGATTGATCACATTTGGTTGATAAATAAAACTCCGCCACTCACTATGACGAGAAATTTCCAATTACTTCTGCCCATGAGGATTGTGATTCATTGATTTTTAATTTGTGATCTAGTATCTTTGTTTTATTTTGAACAAATTGAATGAGTTTCCTTTATTCTTCATAAGGGTGTATGGAGCATGCACAAAGTGAGTAAAAGGAAATAAAGATAAACAATATGATTGGCCATTTTCATCCTCAATCACACTTCGATGCAAAGAAAAATGGATATGATTTATAAATGTTGTAGGATTGGTCATCTATAGACATTGCAATCCCTTCACCTTCAAGAAGCCAACCAAGTATTATTTAGCAAATTGTATCAGCTCTGAATAGTGGCTTATGTAGCAAGGGAAATGTGCCAGGCTGCTCAAAAATAATAGAATTTCCACGTGTGAGGAAAGCCCCATGTTTGAAGAATATGCTTTTGTTTTAGCTATGGCAACTCTCCTTTAGAAGAAGTGTCAATGATCATAAACAAGAGTGGGAATAAAAGGCAAGGAACGACTTCCAGGTCCAATTCAATTGATTTAGAATTTTAACCATGTCTTATATCCATTTTTATATGTGTTGTACATGGGCTCCTCTGTTACAAAAGGTTAAACTTTGACATTTTAGTAACACGTCAAAGAAGGATATGTCAAGGGAGGAAAGACCCATAGGTTTTAAGTGAGGACCATGTGGAAGGATCAAGGAAGATCAAGCATATAGAATTCGTTGCCAAAGGAAGAATCTACCAAGAAAGGAGGTCATAGCAATAAAAGCAGCCACATGTAATAGAGGAAAGATGCCTAGTGTTGCAAGTAAAACCCACGGCATGAAAGAAAGAGGAAGCCATAGAAGTCCACGTAGTAATAAAGGCAACATGTGGAAGAAAAGATCCACGCATGAATAGGGGAACCACACGAAATTGAAGGCAGCCTTTGATGGCATAAAAGATTCATCTACCAAAACAAGAGACACCATGGAAAAAGCAAAGGAGCAAACTTAAGCAGGGAAACCCAAGATGAATACAAGGAAGGAAAACTCACAGTCCAAGGCAAGATGCAATAGGGGAGTTTTGAGCAATGCATGGTAGTATTGGAGAAAGCTCATGCTAGTTGAAGACATGTCTCCCATGCAAAGGAGAGCACAGTTTAAAACCCACAAGCAGTCAAAGTTTGAAGACCCAACACCATAAAAAGAGACCAGGCATAGGCAGTTGGAAGGAACAGGGCAGATGCATGCTAAAGAGAAGCTCATGCCCAAAGAAGAAGCCACACAATGAAGGAAAATAAAGTAGTGTTTAAAGCTGTAGTCAAAGCAAGTCAATGAATGTAGAGGTAAAACAATGAAAGAAATATATCCCACATTGCTTGTATGGGAGTTTTCCTTACTATTTAAATAATATTGCACTTGTTTCATATTGTGTCTATGAGACTAGAGCCTTTAAGAAAGCAAGCTACATGTGAGCACCCCACCACTAACCTAATCATTGATAGCTAGATCTGACTATGGAAAATTTTTAAACAAATAAACAAGTGCAATGATGTGGCAGGTTTGGGAGTGGACTCACAGGATGCTACCACGTGGCCACATCAAAGGGCTAGCGTATGCCCACATTACAAAGATGCTCACCTGAAAAGTAATGTAGGATTGCGGAAGAGTTCCACATGGCAGTGGGTCTTAGGCATGGTGATGTGGCAAGACCAAAGCAGAAGCACTAGATGATGACAGATGGCCAAAATCAATGGCCAGCGCATTCCCACTTCAAGAAGTTGTAAAATGGTTAAGAAATGTGAGTAAGTGGGTAAGCACCATGTGGTGATGAGGTGGTAGGTCAAGATGAGGTGGACCAATTAGGTGCTACCATGTGGCACACCTATTCAAACCTAGTTTGACCTAAAATGCAAGAATAAAGGAAAAAATGAAAATATTCAAAAAATCAAATCTTTTATCATTTTTCCAAATTTGAAAGATTGCACGTTCAGAAGATTTTTAATTCAAAAGGATTATTTTCTAAAGTCAAACTTTAGGAAATTTTTAATTTTTTGTAAAATTAAAGTTGCAGACCTGAGTCTTTTAGTAGAAGGGGATATTTTTTCAAACTAAGATTATGGAGGTTTCAAGTAGGCTAATATATTGATATTATATATCACCGGAATCAGGAGAAGACAAAATTTCTGATAATGGAGTTCATTTTTGCATAGGAATTCATTGGTTTGAGTTATAGCCAGAAACATAAAATTTGGGACCTTCTGAGTAGAATTGGTAAAAATTCAAAATGCAATTGCAGGATCGGTAAAACATGGTAAAAATGCAATTGGGGTTAATTTTGATCACTTCCAATCAATTTAAACTCAATTTTTACCAGCATTTTAGTAGGCAGTTCAGATTTTGGTAACACAAAAGGTTTTCATATTCAGTAGAGATATTTTCAAATTAGTAACAGAAGATTAATGAAAACCAAATCAGATCAAAGAGGAGAGAGATTAGAGAGAGTCTTTTCATTGCAAGGAGAGGTTTTTCAAGTGGACACATGTTGTCTTCACAATAGATCTGGGAATTCCTTCCTCCTATATTATTCTCTTTCTCATTTTTTGTAGAGGTTCCAATTTGAAATGTCCCTTTTCTGATTTTTTATGATATTTCCAACCTCTAATCAGATTTTCAAGATCAAACAACTAATATCACAAAGATCCACCAAATTTCTCAAGAAACCCCAAATCGGGTATGCCAGAAATTGTGCCAAAAGCTTCACAGCTTCACCTATTATTAATAAATCTGAAAGTGGAAATTTTTACAGAAATTTTAGCAGCAAAAAAGCCTAAAAAATGAAATTTCCAGATCCATATAGCCTTTACACAACAGTTCTCAAATGTAGGACAAAAACTATGCTCATCGGGCTCCCGAAATTAACACAAAAATGCTCGGGAACACCACAAAAACACTAATAATCTATCTCAGAAGTTTAATCACGTCCCAATACATATATTAAGCTCTATTTTAACACCTTAAAGTCTTAAATACAATATCAACCCAAACTGATATGAAATACTCAACTGAAAACACCAAACTCATACAAAAAACACACCCGAAAACCCACAAATCTGCACTATTCAGCACAAAGGCAAACTCTGTATGAGCATGCACATGGAATGGCTTAAAAATACCATCCTTAGCCTTCCTAGAAACCTTCAAACTCCCATTCTTAGGTCTCCTCGGAAACCTGCAAACTCTCGTTCTTGGGTCTCCTTCTCCACAGGTTTGGCAGCCTCTGAAGAATAACAAAGAATGAGCAAAAATCAAGTTCCAGAATCAGCCCAAAATGCCTCCAAACCCCTTAAAAGAGGGCATAACCATAACTCACATCCAAGAGAGGTTAATGAAACATATTTTAATAATAATTTTCATTTATTAGTCCAACGGTTTCCAAAGATTAACCCCCTTTTTCTGAAACTTCACTTTCTTGGGCCTGCCTGCCTTAGCAAAGATTATTATTTTTTAATTATTTGAAAAGGGGACATGACAAGTCCTCCCCTCCCAAACATTTCTTGTCCTCAAGAAATGGCTGAACAATAAACCAATCAATCCACCTGGATCCCAAATGAAGTCATGAACTATACTACTACCAATTAACATAGGCTCCTGCAATATCCTCTGCAATATGACCAAGAGGAATCCATAATCAAACAAACAATTATAGCTCCACCAAACTCCAAAATCACAACTTCCACAATCATAAACCCATGAGACACAAACTCTTAGAACATCAAAACCCAATTAAAGTGGACTACCAACACAGTAAATACCATCAATGCATTCCACTGGCCTATACGAAATGTACAATCCAACTCTGCAACAATGGTGAATGCTCCCGAATGAAACTGTACCAAGTATGGAGAATCCACACACTATACAATGCCTGCAGTCAACACAACTTTGTATATCACTAACCACTATCTCATAACCATAACTACCATGCACCCCTGATGGTGAAAAGCCATCACAAGATGAATAGCAAGAATTGGAACCCAAACCAAATTTTCCTGCCATCAACTCCTCAACACAAGGATCAAATGCTAACTGATGTACATACCTTGCAATATAATGTTGATAAAAAAAACCAACCTTAGTCAACAGCTCACCATGAACAAGTGATACAACCCACTGTGACTGATCACCAGCTAAGTCAGGAGATGTCATAGCCAAAGGAGTAGAATCAATAACAACACCCGCTGAAGCATCACTCTGAAACTCCTACTCTAAGTCATGTATTATCAAGCTATCAACTGTAGAACCTATCGCCATGTCATGCCCATCACAACCCTCATTCTGAGGTGTCAAACTATCCCATAACTGATGACAAGCACTAGGAACCAAAGTACATCTTTGTATCATCATCTCATCAACATGGTCATCAAAGGTAGATTGATGAGTGTACCTCATAGTGTAATGCCGATAGAATGCACCAATCTCAATCAGTGGCTCAGACTATAATCTAGATGAAACTAACTGCAATTGATCATTAACCATGTTGGAACTAACTACTACCTCCGAACATATCACCAAGGGAGTAGTATTACTAGCAGGAACCATGCCAATTGCCGACTCACCAACATCACACATGATCTTTGATACATCTCTAGTCTCCGTGCCTTCAGTACTAGAGGCCACCACCCTGTCAGGCATACAACAATCTGCTACAACACCCAACTCAACTAAACTTGACTCTAGTGGGAATGAACCTGATATGCCAATGTTAGTATCAAGGATGGATGCATCCCCATCTCCACTGTCTCTGACAATCTCGGCCATGGACATCCTCGGATCACCAAACACCATAGCTTGTGACTATATAGAATTAGGTAAAGACTGTAGTCACTCTAACTCCATGGTCACCTTAGCCAAATGAAACTGTGACTCCTTGAAAGCCAACTGTGTACTCTCAAGAATCTCAGAAGTCACCTCAAGCTGCTTAGTAAGCTCACTCACCTCATCTTCCTTGGCCAACAATGCATCATATGCTGCACTGCCCCACTCCATAAGATAATCTCTGTCAGCTACCAACTACATATAATTTTGTCTCAAAATCCGAATAGCCTCCCATAAAGAGTGGATCTCTATCAAGGAAAGATAACTTCCTTCCTGCTCATCACTAGTAGGAGAACCCCATCCTTAAACTACTAACAACTAACGAGCAGCATCAAAATGTTAGCAAGTGATAGCAATGTCTCGGTCACTAACTCGCAACTGATTAGACACATGATGGCACTGGCTTGACTGTCTCCTACAAACCTCCTCTGATGCACTATCTAAAGGAGTATAATCAAAGTCACTAGTCTCTAGAGTATTACAATCCATATCCTGTGAATCAAATCTAAAGCTCATATCAACATATGGAGTATCAAAAACATTAGCACTACTATCCAACTCCTCTGCACCCAAGGAAAATAATTTTTCAAAACTTCCACTACATCCTTTGGATGTCATCAATGCCAATATGATCCTGGGACTCATCTGTACACACTGCCAAATATGAAAGATCATCAACACATTCTAGCAAGTATGGTCGACTGGATATATGAACAAAGCCCAACATCGGTGTATAAAAACTAATACCAACATTAGACAAGATACTAGAACAAGAAAAGACAACACCATGTAATCTGCTAATCAAATCCATGATAGCACCCAAACAAACACTGCTACCAAAAAGTGTTAAAGATCTCCAGTCAACTGAATCCCAAATGCCAATATAACAATCTCGAGTCCATATCTCTAAACTAGAATCAACTGGTAACTCAAGAAAACTCCTCACCTGAGTAATATGACCAATACCAACTAACTCCACATACCTATCATGATGAGATAATGAAGTCACAATACTATCTTTGTTCACCTTCAGCTGGCTGGATAAATCATGTGAAGTACTACCAGCCTCAACCTCATGTGGTGAAGCATCTAACTGTGCCTAGTACTCTTTCTTAGAAAAATCATGAATGCTCAATGTCTACTCATCTCTACCAGGTATCTCACCATCCTGCACAACAACATCCTCATAATCATCATCTGAACCCACTACACTGTAGTCACTGCCTGTTGTAACTATACCATCCTGAATATCTGTGGCATCACCCTTTGACGACCTGTAAACAATTGTCTCAATTTGAGTATCAAGTTGACCATTACTATCAATCTATGTAATATCCTTTCCCACCACCTCCTGTGGCAGAGTAGAATTTGAGACCTCTACCTAGCTATCAGCTAGTTTCTCAAACTCCTCATGCAAGTTCTTGGTAATTGTGTCATCTACCCTGTGAGAAAATCTGCCAAATAGAAATCTAGTCAACTTATCCACCTTAGCTAGGTCGGACAACATTTCATTCATTATACGGTGGTGCTCAATCAACTATTTAGACATTTCATGGCTTATTTTCATAATTTTATCTCGAATGTCTAAAAAACCATCCTTTCTATTGTTTTGACTCTGGATATCAATTGTCCAAGATCGTGTCCTTTGAGACTCTGTACTATACCTGTCCATTCTGGATAAAGTAGAGTGTAACCCCAATAGGATATAACTTCTTCAAACACCAAGAACTAACATGCAAATGATTAGAAGTAGCATGCAACCATAGATTTTGACATTCAACTGATTAGAAGCAACATGCAACCACCAAATTCACCAAGAACTAACATGCAAATGATTAGAAGTAGCATGCAACCATAAAAATTTTCATGCAGCTGATTAGAAGAAACATGCAATCATCAATTATGACATGCAAGATCTGGGTAGTTGTCAAAAATGCAAGATCTGGGTAGTTGTCAAAACTGACATGCAAACTTTTACAACCACCAAATTTACCAAGAACTAACATGCAAATGATTAGAAGTAGCATGCAACCATAAATTTTGACATGCAGCTGATTAGAAGCAACGTGCAACCATAAATTATGACATGCAAGATTTGGGTAGTTCTAAAAACTGAAATGCAAGATCTGGGTAGTTGTCAGAACTGACATGCAACTTCTACAAACCCTCAGGCTGGCAAGATCATGGCTCTGATACCACTGAAATGTCCCTTTTCTGATTTTTTATGATATTTCCAACCTCTAATCAGATTTTCAAGATCAAACAACTAATATCACAAAGATCCACCAAATTTCTCAAGAAACCCCAAATCGGGTATGCCAGAAATTGTGCCAAAAGCTTCACAGCTTCACCTATTATTAATAAATCTGAAAGTGGAAATTTTTACAGAAATTTCAGCAGCACAAAATCCTACAAAATGAAATTTCCAGATCCATATAGCCTTTACACAACAGTTCTCAAATGTAGGACAAAAACTATGCTCATCGGGCTCCCGAAATTAACACAAAAATGCTCGGAAACACCACAAAAACACTAATAATCTATCTTAGAAGTTTAATCATGTCCCAATACATATATTCAGCTCTATTTTAACACCTTAAAGTATTAAATATAGAATCAACCCAAACTGATATGAAATACTCAACTAAAAACACCAAACTCATACAAAAAATACACCCGAAAACCCACAAATCTGCACTGTTCAGCACAAAGGCAAACTCTGTATGAGAATGCACATGGAATGGCTTCAAACTCTCATCCTTAGCCTTCCTAGAAACCTGAAAACTCTCATTCTTGGGTCTCCCTGGAAACCTGCAAACTCTCGTTCTTGGGTCTCCTTCTCCATAGGTTTGGCAGCCTCTGAAGAATAACAAAAAATGAGCAAAAATCAAGTTCTGGAATCAGCCCAAAATGCCTCCAAACCCCTTAAAATAGGGCATAACCGTAACTCACGTCCAAGAGAGGTTAATGAAATATATTTTAATAATAATTTTTATTTATTAGTCCAACGGTTTCCAAAAATTAACCCCCTTTTTTCGAAACTTCACTTTCTTGGGCCTCCCTGCCTTAGCAAAGATTATTATTTTTTAATTATTTGAAAAGGGGACATGACACAATTTTTGGAGAAAAACCACTCACTGCTGTGATACCATGTTTTGGTTCTATTTTTGATGTGTTCCCATACTGTGACAACACGTTTTTCCTTTAGCAAATTTCTCTTGTATGAATATTAGTAGTGAAGATGAATACAGATAGTTCAGATCTACTAGGTGTTTTCTATGTTCTGATTTTATGCATATGAATGTATTAATTTCAAGAAAATTAATACAAAGAAGAACAAATGTTTGAGTTTTTATTTTAGATCTTGTCTCCTTTCTCAGTGAATTTTCAATGTTTTATGATCTTTGAACAAAGAGCCTAGGTCATAGTTGTAGTCCCTTAAGGTTGTATGTTGTTTCATTGTTGCCTATAACTCAAGGGGTTATGTAAATGCTTTAGAGAAATCAATAGGGTTGCAAGTTTATTGAGGAGGATATCAAGTAAGAATGAGATTTAGATTGAACACAAATGTCTATTTACAAGGTGGATGGATAGATCATATATTTGAAGATATGAATAGGTATCAAGTATCTATATGTGTGTGTTTGATTCATGGAATTTCCCAATGGTTAAGGCACTGATTAGTTATAGGATCACTTGTTCATACTATTGCATATTAGGGGTTTTGTTGAATTCAACATTATTAATCAAACACTTTTCCCCTTTCATGTTGAAGAGCTACAATAGAATGCCCTCACTCATCTTATGAATGTCATAGATTTGCATTTAGCTACTGTAGATATGTGTTATTACATGAGTTATTAGGAGATATAAGGGTTAAATCTACTTTGATAGATTCAAGCATAAGTTTTTGCATTGATACCATATTGATTGAATCTCACGTCCACCTGCCTAGGTTTTGCAATGCCTAAAGTAGAAGAAGGGTCAAGCCTTATAGTTGGCCCAATGTCTGAAATAGTATGTTGAAGATGGGAGTTAGCTACCCCTAGATATACTTTATTCTCATCGGGATAATTTTAAAGCCTCCAGCATTTTAAAAGACCAACACATTCACTCATTCATTCATTGAAGAACTATAACATTGAATCATTATAATTACATAACATTCATTAACATGACATACAATTCATTAATACATATAATCATTCATAAATAATTTTTGAATACATCAATCATTATAATCACATCATAATATTCAATAACATGACATATAATTCATTAATAAGAAACATTCATATAAAAATTCATCAATGCATTCATCATCAAATAAGGTTTTCAAAAAACATTTTTTCTTTTGTTTTTTCTTTTATATTTGTCAAAGATAAAGGCTAATAGGCACATCATGACTATCTTTTTCTTTCTCCTCTAGCTCTTGTAGCTCTAATCTTATGACATGATGCTTCCTCTTCTTTTTTCTAGCACAAGGCTTATATGCCCTTGCAATAACAAATAAATGGGTTTAATTCTAAACATTTTTTTAAAATGTTATGGGTATTTCATTAATCTAAAGAACATAACTAGGATTCTTCTTTACTTGATAGTGCCACTTCATCTACTATCACATTTTGTTCAACCCCAACCTCAACATGCTCAACACTAACATTATGCTCGACTTTGTCACTCCATCGCCATGATGTTCTATATACTCAAAAAATACATATATGTTACACCAATTACAATTTAAGATGTTAAATTTATTAATAATTACATAATTAATTTTCAATAAAACTTGAATATATACCTCTATCATTTTGATGCACATCAGGGCCTTCATCATGTGTAGGATATGTGATGGGAGTGGAAGGCTATAGTGAAATGTCATGTGCATTGTTATCATTGATCAAAATTAACATCAAATAAGATTATTTCTCATGAAGTTATCAAATTGAGTTATTATTCATTAGGCCTATTTACCTGTGTCTAAACTAAAGCACCAGAATCTTCTAGATCTCTTTGGCCATTAGAATCTGTGTGGTGGTGGGAAACCACTGCTTTATAGTCTTGCTTGAAGCTAGTTTGTTTGTCCTCTTATGTGGGGGTTAGATTAAATTCAAAGCCCTCCATTTTTTTCATAATATCAACAATATTGAATGTATTTCTTATTTGTAATTTAATATTAAAAAATTGATACAAAATTTCATTTATTTCTACTTACAATTCGTGCATGAAGTTTCATATATCCACAAGAGCCAAGATGGTGTTGGCCAACCTTATCTTTTCTAGCTTGTGTAGTCTTTGATGTGTTCTACAACCTGTTTATGTAATCTTTGAATATGTTAGAAAAATGTTAGATTATATAAATATAAATATTACTAATTTGTGCATAGTTACATTAATACTATCACATACCTATTTTTTCTGGGTGGTGGTTTAATTCCTTTATCTTTTAGTCTTATCTCTTTTGCATCTTCAATGATTTCATTCAACTCCATCTCGAAAACCATAGGAGGATGCTCATACTTTGGGTTGACCTTTAGAGCCCTTTTGTATTGGTCTCTCATGTAGTCTTTAGATATTTGCAAGCTTTTTGAAGAATTTGGGCTATGTTAAAAATATTTTGACCAAAGAGATCCTCTAGAGCTTTTATGAGCTGATAATTTTAACTTAGGGCCTTGCTCATTTACCTTTTAACAAAAAAAAATTAAATTAAATAAAAATATTAGTTCAAGCTATGTACCTTGAATATATTACAACAAATGGATGAACATAAAAATATTCTACCAGTTATATGAAGTTGCGTACCTTTTACGTAATGTGGGCCCAAATATCTTCAATGTTAAATCATAAAAAATATTGTTTCCTACAAAATCATCATGCAATCATTAGTCAAAAATGAGTTATGAATAAGTAAACTATAATTACACTCTAAATAATAACAATTTTAAAGTATCTACAAGCTTCGAAAACTTTAAAGGAATCATATATTTCTTGACCAACAACAATTATGCCTCCAATGATCTAGTAGAAGTAACATAGGTTGCTCCACAAAAGGATGGTAAATAATCACCAGTACTAGTATATGTTCTATTATCATGAGAAGGTGTACATATCACTGCACAAATTTAATCAATGACATACTATGATCAAATCAACAAGAAAGTACAAATCAAATCATATTTAAAACATAAGGATTTACTAGCTCTAGTTATAGTAGGCATGGATGTTTGCATGCTCCTTGTCTTCAATCCTATCAAATTTCCTTTGTCATCCAACAGTCTTGCTTTGCCATGCATGAATTCTACCTTGAATCAAATGTTGATTAGTTGTGCCACACTTAGTAGGTTATGTTTTAGTCCTTCAACCCATTAAGCATTGTCACATACAAGTTCATTGGTTAATGATATGTGACCTTTCCCTTTTATGCAACAAGTTTCATTGTTTCCAAACTCTACACTACCTCCATCATAGTGTTCAAATTTTGTTTTGTCTCTAGTCATATGATGTGAATATCCACTATTTATGATCCATGTGTCATTTTTACTAACATGGAGAGATAAGTGCCATCTTATCTTCTTCTTCATCAGATTCATCTTTTATAGCAATATACACTATTTCATCTTCACTGTTATCAGAATCTTTAGCCATAAAACAAGTCTTCTTACCTTTGTCTTTGAAGGATTTGTGACTTTTGGATTCCTTCTTGCCTTTTTACTTGTGGCTCTTCTTCTCATCCTTTCCTTCTCTGTTTGGGCACCTGGTAGCAATATGACCAATTTCTTCACATGAAAAATAGATTAAAGGAACTTTACCTTTGTACTTTCCTCTACCTCTAGAATATTTCTTTGCAAGTAAAGCTTCAACAACTTCAAGATCACTATCCAAACTTTCCTCTATTTCCTCTTAACTTTCTAATTGATTGTCTTTTTTTTTTCTTTCCTTTTTCTTTTAGTGAAAGTTTAGCTTCAAATGTAGACTCAACATTTTTGAAAGTTGGAACATAATTGTCAAAGTTGTCTAGCTCAAAAGCTATCAATCTTCCTTACAAGGCATCCAAGCTTAACTTGTGATTTGGATCACACCTCTTTTCTTGAATAGAAAATCCTCTAATTGCATAGATAGGAAGCAAAGTTTTGTGAACTTTACTTACAATAGTTTCTTCTTTGATTTCTCCTCCAGAAGTTCTAATTTCACTGACACTAGCTTTGATTCTTTCCACATATTTGGAAATATTTACATTTTCTCTCATTCTCATCTGATCAAACTATCCTCTAAGGCTTTCTACTTTGGCTCTCCTTACATTTTCATCACCACCATAGATATCCTTTAGCTTGTTCCACATATCAAAAGTAGTTTTACAGTCTTTGATCTCATCAAATTCATCATAGCTGAGAGCATATGCAATATCAATCATCATGATGTTATGGTTCTTTTTCTCATTAAGATCCCCAATAGATAATGTACCAGTAGAAGTTTTGTATTCTTCATCAAGGTATTTTTAGCCTAAATCACTAATGGTGGCTAGATGAAGTCTCATGACTCCCTACCATGCTGAAAAGTTATATCTATTTAGCTTTAGAATCTCTCTCTTGTAAGACATCTTGATCTTTAGCTTAGGTCCTTGAAACCTTTCCTACAAGCACCAAAAGCTCTAATACCAATTATTGGAAATACAAAAAGAGTAACTAAGGGGGGGTGAATTAGTTACTACTAAAAAAAATCCTAGATCTCTTAGATGTCAACAATAATATTTAGACTAAGAAAATTGATTGTTGTTAATTCTCAGTAAACAAATAAAAATTGTTGTAACTTGATAAATGCAGAGTGAATTACTTTAAGTAGATCTTAAAACATTATCAATAATTAACTTTGAAAGCATAAGATAAGTAGCATAAACACATGAGACACCGGGATTTAATGTGGAAACCCAATTTGGAAAAAACCACCAATGTAAGTAGTTACTATTTTTCACTCTTCTGAAGTGAGCCTTGTTAGGAGCCAACCCTATTAAAGGTTACAAAACACACTGGTAGGTGTGACTTTATTAGAGGATTTAATCACCCTGCTAGGAGTGGCCTTGCAAGAGGTCCTAAAAAATTCAATGGAATTGCCACCTTATTAGAGGATTTATAGCTAGTTGTTAAACCAACTCTATTCAGATATTTTAGATCACTACTACAGTGGTTAGAGAGTAACAATGAAATGACCTGATTGTGATGAAACTAAATTGATGAATCCAAATCTCTTTTCTACTTAAACTTTATCCTTCTTGATCAAATATTACTTTTCTACTCCACAAGGATACCTTCTTTTCTTTCAAGTTCACTCTCTCTCTTTTCTTTTCATTTCAATCAACACACTTGCACACACACTAGAAATCTCAACTTGACCTTTTATTTATACCTTCCAGATTTTCAAGTCAACCCATATTCAAATTACAATGACCAATATTCATCATCATAATTGGCTAGAATCAATACATAAAGTAATTAAGCTTCATTATGCCAAAATAAGAAAAATCCTTCGTAAGCCAACCCTGCTCGGTAGAAACTAACTTTGGAATGATTTCCTTTGTTAGCCAATAAAACCTTGATTAACACTGTGAACTTGCAAAAATCCTTTGGCAATCAAGTGTAACTCAATGAATACTAACTCTATCCAACTTTCCCTTCGTTAACCGAGTGAGCTTGGTTAACACTCTCTTCTTCTTGAATTTTTTCAATGCCCGAGTGAGCTTAGTAGACACTACCATCTATTCAAAGAAAATCTGTGAACACTCAGTAGACAAGGAAAACTATCTTCACTCACCAATTGAGCTCAGTAAGCATTGTCTATCAGTTGATATGACATTTTTGTAACATCAAAGACAACACACAATTAATCAATTGTATCCAACAAGTTGGCAATCTCAGAGTGTTGGGTAGCCTCGCCAAAGAAGGTGTATGCAAGTCATCAAGACCTGAAAAACAATCATATATACAATGTATTGTCTTTTTAAAATATAGATTGAAAAAACATGAAAATCTAATATACTTCACCTTTCTTATAAAAATGTCAATAATAATCATGCAGAAAATAATGGTGTAGTTTTAACTATTAAAGGACTATAATAGAAAAGCATGGTATATGGTGATTTTGATTATGTCCCTTTTGATGGTTGAAAATTGAAATCACATACTTGTAGGAACTACACTAGTACCCTTGCCAGGTCCAACAACTCGGTGAGGTCTCAAAAATGTTGTAAGAACACATGCATATTTTGGTTCATGATCCATAAACTAGTATAAAACATAAAGATTTATTGAACTATTGTACTAGCTAAATATTAATTGTTGCTTACATCTAGACAACATTCACTCTAACACAATTTATTTCTCATCGCCTCTTTTTCTTTGGTTGCATTTGGATCCATCATAAGTGCAAGAATTTTTAGATTGATGTTTTTTATGCTCTTTTTACACATGCTTATAGGGTCAATGGTATATGTAATGTCATAATTGCATAATACTATGGTTTTCATATCAACAACTAATTTCTCTTGTGTAATTGGTTCTTTTCCCTTTCTATAAACATCAAATTATGACAAAAACGTTAGTAAAACATTCAAAACAAGTCCAAAACCTTAAGGAAAATAACATAACATTATGACATTTTGTAAAATTACAATTACACCAGTTTTTATACAAAGGTTTACCTTCACTAAAGAAGTGGTGGGTGCAACATCCCTACCTCTTTCATCTAATAGATCAGCCATGTCACCCTGTGACAAAGAATATGTATAAAAATGTTGGCATAATGAAAGAAATAGTCTCCTTAGCAAAAAAACTTATATATAAAATGGTATATTATATATTGGAATTAATTATTTTAAGTATTACATATATACTACTTAAAAGTCCCATCATAGTAACTTTCTTTGTACCTATGTGATTCAAATTCTAATCTATTAGCAGCTCTTCCCCTGCACTTATTGATTTTATCACACATAAAAAATATGATTTCCCTCAAGTGCCTCAAAAATTCAATTGGGTCCCTTATTATTTGACCTAGGACACGTACTATTTATAAAAATTGCAATGTTCCCTATTGCTTTTATCCTTCATTCAATGTACATAGCAAGTCTTTTACTTTGATTATTTTATTTTCATTGTAGATAATTTGGTGATAGTGCATACCTAGGCATACTTTTTTTTTTGGAACTATCTACATCTAATTATTGTAATTGTAACAAGGTCCTACATATTCCACTAATTCAATAACTTTTTTGTAACTAACCTTTATGCCATCCATGGAAAATGGGCCCATACAATGTAATGATAATCGAGCTATGCAATATATCCTCTCATTAACACAAAAAATTAGTGTTAATTGGAGGCAATTCCTTGGGTACCTATTTTTTCTAAAAATGTGTGTACCTCAAGGGAACCTTGATGTCACCTTTTGTTTAATCATCATAAGAACATGACTCCCCTTGAGCAAGGAAAAATTGCATACATTTATTGTATTTCTTCTAATCTTTTGACCTCCAGTTCGTCTCTCTTTCATAGACCTACTACATGTCTCACTATTCTTGCATTTCCTGTTGGAATTATTTAGAAAAACTAAGAGGGGGAGTGAATTAGTATTCCAAGATCTAGATGTAAAAATATAACTTTTTAGAGCTTAGTGAACCCATAAAACATTTATCATCATACATGCATCCATATGATTATGGAATCACTTAAAACTTGTAGGTTGCTACCAAATTAAATTGCAAAAATGTAAATATGAAACATAACAGATTCAATAACACACTTGACACAATGATTTACATGGAAACCCATTGTGAAAAACCACCAATAACATGCTACTTTTTCTCACTCTTCTGAAGTGATGCCCTGTGAAAGGCTGACCTTGTTAAAGGTTGCAATGTACACTATTAAATGTGACCTTGTTAAAGGATTTCAATCACCCTATTAGGAGTGAGACTTGTTAGAGGATTGTAGACCATTCACTTGGAACGTCACCTGGTTAAAAGATTTACAAATGATTATTAGGTCAACCTTAATCCAAAGGATTCACCCTAGAGTGATACAATTATTAGAGAGTAACAGTAAGGCTTGATCTAATAACAACTTACAACTCCATTTACAGATTACAGATCTCTATTTCAATCTTCCATTTTTCTTGGCTTTCACACACTTTAGCTTTGATAGCTTGTTCACCCTTCAAGCATCCATACCCTTAAGCCTTCTTTCTTAACTTGCCAATTCAAACTCTTCGCTTAGGTCACTGAATGAAGCAATACCCTAGACTCCTTGTCTTCCTTAGGTTCTCACACATGAAAACCCTTGCTTCTTACTAGCCATCCCTATAAATAGAGAATTAAGATATTTTTTGTTCACTCTCCATCATCCAATTTAGAGTTAGGATAGATTAGGTAGGATTCAATGCATCTACCCCTCATGCCATTTCATTTCTAGAAACTTCTCCTTCAATCCTCTTTGAATTTGCCTCAAAATGGTTTACCATGAATTCTGTGTTGCCATCTCATCAATCTTATCTTCCACTTGGTTCACACAATCCAAGAAAATAAACTTTTTGGCTCAAATCCATCAAATTCACAATTTTTATAATAATGTTGACACTCAACATTAACTTGCTTCTAATGCAAGGCACAAACTGTATTGCTTGGCATCCTCTATAAAATCACTTAGCACAAACTAAATTTTATTGGTGCTTGACATCAACTAAACTTTACTTGGCATCAACTATTTTTCTCAACATATGCTAAAATATACTTTTACTTGGATCCAACTAATTTTTTGCTCAGCTTGCACTAACTTTGCTTGGCACCTATTGTCCATTCGGTCAAGCTTGGCAAACAAACTTTGTTTAACTTGTTCTTCTGAACTTGCTTAGTGTAACCAACCTTTGAAACCTTAAGTAGATTATTAATGCACTATAATATCACTATCTTAGTTGATTCTTGTACTCCTTTTCATATCATAACTCAACTTTTCCTCTAGGTGCTATTGTTATATCATTTGATCAAATCCTCTTCATCAATCAAATAAGTGATAGTACTTAAATCATATAAGTAGTTGCCTTACCAAAAAAATAGCAAGTTTGACATCAATGACAAAAAAATGATTGAAACACATTTATCATACTTGTATCAATCTATTTTCAACAATCACCCTCTTTGGCATTGACGAAAAACCAAACTAATCAACCAAACTGACTCGGTTTAAGTAGTAAGACCAACACAATACCAAAAAGAAAATAATTCCTTGTATTGAAATCTCTCCCTCTATCAGCATCTTTCATCTTTTGAATAGGTTACAAAATTCTATTTTGCTCTAATCAACAGACAATCAACTCATCCTTATGACTCCCTCTGAATAACTTCTTATATCTCCCTCTATATTATCTTCCTCTTACTAGGTAGATGTAATTAGTAGATATACTTTCTTTCTCAATAGTCATAATTTCTCTCTCATATTATGTTGTAGCATTTCTCCCTCTTTTTAGAGTTCCTTTATGTGTTGTTAACAATGCTTATCTTCAATATCTCTTTTGATCAATTCTAATCTCATGTATCCTATATATATCTCCCTTCAGTTATATGTATCTTCTAATCAATTCCAATCTCCTATTGTAATCTGATTCAAAAAGATCATTGTATGAAAGATATTGTTGCTACAGAATATGTTCAATCATTATTTTGTCACTGATGTCAAACCTACTATTTGTTGGAATGGCAATTGCTTATAAGATCCAAGCACTATCGCTTAGTTGATTGATGAAGAATCAATAAGATGTAACAAAAGCACCTAAGGGAAAGGTTGAGTTATGGTTTTGGAATGAAGTGCAAAGATCATTTAAGACAATGATAAAGTGATGTATTGACAATATACTTGAAGATGAAGAGGTTGGCTACACTTAGAAACTATAGAAGAAGAAGTCATAATAAGATTGTCTGTAATGCTTGATTAAATTCATCAGAGGGAGCTGAGAAAACTAGTTCATGCTGAGTAAAGATCAAGTGTCAAGTAAAGATCAATAGCCAAGTGAAGATCAAGTGTCGAGTTGTGTTCATGTGTCGAGCATTAGAAAGTCAAAAGTGTCGAGCTGCTGCATTATTTGAAAAGTCAAAGATTCGCCAGATCTAAGCTGACATTGTTGTTATCTAGAATTTTGTGAACCAAATAGAAGATAAGAATGATGAGCTGGTGGCACAGAACACTATGTAAAACATTTTTTGGCAAATACAACTAGATTCTAGATGAAGTTCTAAATAAAAACAAGATATGGGATAGATACATTGTATCCTACCTAATCTTTTGAAACCCTAAAGTTGGAGAGGGCGAATCAAGCGAGAAAATTATTCCAGATTTCTATTTAAGGATTCATAAGATCACAAAGCTAAGAGGTTGGTCAAGTATGAAAGCATGAAGTGCTAAAGAAGGAGCTAAGGAGGAAGAGAGCACGGAAACTCTATTTCAATAGGTGAGCACAGAGATGATTGCATTGGTATGATGAGAAAGAAAACTCAAGGAGATGAAACTTGAGAGGAAGACAACTTGTTAGAGCCACAGTGATTGAAGCCAAGCAAAGGATTGAACTGAAGTATGATCTAAAATCTGCAAGATATGTTGTGAGTTGTATCAGATCAAAAGCCCTTATTGTTACTCTCTAGCAATTGTAATAGTTAGTATAAATCCTATGGACTTAGGTTGGTTTAATAGCCATGTTGTAAATCCCTTAATAGTGTAACATTCCAAGTGAATGTTCCAAAGTCCTTTGATTAGGCCCATTCCTAACAATATGGTGAAATCCTCTAACAAGGTCACATTTAATAGTGTCTTGTAGGCCTTGAACAAGGCATCACTTCAGAAGAGTGATAATTTAGTAGCATGTTACTAGTGGTTTTTCCCAAATTGGGTTTCTACGTAAATCACTATGTCATGTGTTGATCTTGCATGTTTTATTCATGCATGTTGATTTGTTGTAACTTGCTAACATGGTTGTTTTAAGATTAGATGCATGAATAGTTTAATGGGCTCATTATAATTGGTGAAAAAATATTATTAGGGCATTTAGACCTTAGATAACTGATTCAACCCCCCCCCCCCCCCCTAGTTATTCTAAAACAATCACAACAATTGGTATCAGAGCACTGCTGCTAATTTAGTTTAAAAGAACTAGAAGAAGAAAAGATCAAAATGCCTAAGAGAGAAGTTCCCAAGCTCAACAAAGACAAATTTTTTGCATGGAAAATTTTGATGAAGTTTCATCTTGGATCCATAGGTGCTTATTCCCAAAATTCAATTGTTACTGAATATGATCCAACTGGGACTCTTACTGCAGAAGATTTGAAAAACAAACAGGAACACAATCAGACAATGCTAGAGATTGCTTCTGCACTCAACTACATTGAATTTGATGATATCAAAGGATGTAACACTACATTCAAGATGTGGAAAGCCCTATTAGACATTTATGGAGGAGATTAGAATGTCCAAAGAGAAAAAAGAGAAAGCCTCAAAGGAAATTTTGATGACATGAAAATGGAGGAAAGTGAGAATGCTGCTCAGTATGCCTCTAGAATAAAGGAAGTGGTAAGTGCAATAAGATGTTTGAATGGTCAATTAGATGATGATATTGTTAATATTAATTTCTTAAGAACCTTGCTCCCTATCTATACTATTAGAGTATCAGCTATACAAGAGCTAAGATGTGTACCAGGAAACAATCTAAGTTTTGAAAGTATAGTGGGTAGACTTATTGTATTTGAGTTATCTAACTTTGATAACTATAGACCTGAGAATGTTGAATCTACTTTCAAGGCCAAGCTATCACTAAAAGACACTAAACAGGTAAAATCAAAGAAGGGAAGAAAGATTAAATATGTATCCAGTGATAGTAGCACTGATGAGGAAGATGTGGAACAATTGGAAGCATTACTAGCTAGAAGATTTCACAGAGGCAAAGGAAAATTCAAGGGTAAGCTGCCTATCATTTGTTTCAATTACAATGAAGTAGGACATATTGTTGCAAGGTGTACATAGAAAAATGAATACAAGGAAGGTAGCAAGTACAAAAATAGAAGAGAAGATGACAAGAGAGATTACAAAGACAAAGTCAAGAAGTGTTGTATTGCTGAAGAGGATTCTGATGATAATGATGATGAAATTGTTTATGTGGCCATGAAGGACCAGTCTAATGAAGAAGATCCTATAGCACTGGTAACATGTATGAACAAGAATGACAAATGGATCATAGACAGTGGGTTCTCACATCACATGACAGGAGACAAAACTAAGTTTGTTAACTTTACTTAGTATGATGGAAATAGGGTTAGATTTAGAAATGATGCTCCATGTCAAATCAAAGGAAAAGGATCCATTAAGCTTACAGAGAAAATTTTATGTGATAATGCATACTATGTTGAAGGACTAAACTACAATTTTTTGAGTGTCTCACAGTTAAGCAATGTAGGGTGCAATGTAGAATTTGGAAAAAAAACTAGAAAAATATATGATACTGATGGAAAATTGATAGGAAAAGGAGAT
The DNA here is from genome assembly GCA_028749045.1 of Cupressus sempervirens. NCBI lineage: Eukaryota > Viridiplantae > Streptophyta > Pinopsida > Cupressales > Cupressaceae > Cupressus > Cupressus sempervirens. The sequence goes on along the minus strand of CM053788.1, from coordinate 551,743,030 downwards.
CAAAAAAGAAGTAATCTATTTTATCTTGATATGGAAAATGTTTCTTGTTTTGTTGCAAAATTTGATGATGTGTGATTATGACATAGAAGGCTATGTCATGTCAACTTTGATAATCTGGTCAATATCAGTAAAATGAAGAAAGTCAAAGGTTTACCTAAACTAAAGAAGCCTGACAACATCATGTGCAAATAATGTTAGCTAGGAAAGATGACTAAGTGAAGTTTCTAGAGTAAAAACTATATATCTAAAGAAGTACTTGAGTTAGTCCATATTGATTTATGTGGTCCAATAGAAGTGCAAAGCTACTAAGGAGATAAATATATAATGTTGTTTTTTGATGACTATTTCAGGATGATGATTGTTATGTTCTTAAAGAAAAAATTTGATACTTTTCAAATGTTTAAGTGGTATGTGGCTAGAGTTGAAAAAGAAATAGGAAAGAGTTTGAAATGCTTGAGATCAAACAGAGGTGGAGAATTCACATCAAATGAATTTGAGATATTTTGCAATGACAAAGGAATCAAGAGACAAACATTAGCTCCTAGAACTCCCCCAGAGAATGGAATTGTTGAGAGAAGAAATAGATATGTGATTGACTGTGCTAGAACATTGATGATGGAAAAGACTGTTGCTCTAAAATATTGGAGAGAAGCTATAAGTGTAGTTGTTCATACACTGAACTGAGTACAAGTCAAGAAAGGTAAAAATGCAACACCTTTTGAATTATGGTATGGTCACTCACCCAATGTAAAGCATTTCAAAGTATTTGGTTGCAAATGCTTTATCCTTAAATATACTAGAAATGGAAAATTTGATGCAAAAAGTGATGAAGGCATATTCCTTGGTTACTCCACTAGAGGTAAAGCATATAAGTGTTTAAATACTAACACTGACAAATTGTGGAAAGTGCAAATGTAAACTTTGATGTGCATACAGAAGTCCAAGTTGAAAAACCAAAGAGAATGGATGAATATAGAACCTTTGTGTATTCTTATGAAGGAATGCCTGTTCATGAGGATGCTATCAATCAAATTGGGATTCAACAGCAAGTTTTAGTTTTAGCCAAGTCACAACCAGTGAATGTCGAGCTGCATTTAGAAGCCAAGTTGCAAAATGAACAAAATGCACATTCTAACTCTGAAGTTAACACACATGAAAGAGATGTAGAACTACCTGACAACGATGTGCATAGTGACCCTAAATCTGAAAGATCAAACATGGAAACAAGGATAGAACCACGATTATCCAAATATGTGAAGAGACATCACCTTGCTGAATAGATAATTGGTGACAAAGATGCAAGACCAATGACAAGGAATAGACTAAGAAATAAATCATGTTTGTTAAGAAAATTTGAACCTAAGATAGCGTATGATGCATTGCAAGATGGTGACTGGTATAAAGCTATGGAAGAATAGATTGATCAAATAAAGAAGAACAAAACTTGGAGTTTGGTTCCCAGACTAGCTGACAAGAATGTGATTAGCACCAAGTGGGTATTCACAAACAAGCTAGATGAGAATGGTGAGATTACTAGAAACAAAGCCAGACTAGTATGTAAGGGTTATGCTCAAGAAGAAGGATTAGACTATGGGGAAACATTTTCCCCTATTGCTAGAATGGAAAGAATAAGAACTTTACTTGCATATGCTACCTATAAAGGTTTTAAAGTCTATCAGATGGATGTAAAGTCTGCTTTTCTGAATGGTATATTGGAAGAGGAAGTCTATATTGAACAACCAGAGGGATTTGTTGATGAGAACAACAAGGATATGGTTTGTAAACTACATAAAGCACTCCATGGTTTGAAACAAGCACCTAGAGCATGGTATGAAAGACTTCACAAATATCTTGTCAAGATAGGATTTGAGAAAATAGTTGACAATAGCAATCTGTATATCAAGGAAGAGAAAGGTAAAGTGTTTTGATATCTAAGATCTTTGTTTATGATATAATAGTTGGAGGAAAACATGCTCTATGCAAAGATTTTGCTGATCAGATGAAACATGAATTTGAGATGTCAACGTTTGGAGAGATCAATTTTTTTGTTGGATTACAAGTACATCGATTAAAACATGGTATATTTGTAACCCAATCAAAATATACTAAAAAATTTAGTTTAGATGAATCAAAATTAGTAAGTACACCAATGGCAATAGGACATAAGTTATCTAAGAATGATGATTTAGCTGAAGTAAATTAGAAAACGTACATATCCATGATTGGAAAGCTATAATATGTTGTACACAATAGACCAGATATTGCTTTATCTGTTGGAATAGTGGCAAGATTTTTTGCAAACCCAAAAGAAAATCATCTTATGGTTTTCAAGAGAATAATGAGGTATCTAAAAGGTATACAAGATTTTGTTTTGTACTACAAGAGGACTGAAATTTTTGATTTAAAGGCTTACACTGATGTAGATTGGGGAGGTAACATAGATGATAGAAAAAGCACCAATGGAGGAGCACTTTTCTTAGGAAAAAGATTAGTCACTTGGACTAGTAAAAAGAAAAGTTGTACATCACAGTCCACAGCAGAAGCTGAGTATGTTGCTGCTGCTATAAATTGTACAAATATTGTGTGTGTTAGTAAATAGATTTGTCCTCTCCAAAAACACCTTTAAAATTGACTCTTGAATACCCAAAAGAAAGACAAATTCTGAAACTAACAATAGAGTCACTTGCAATTGTCTTGTCAAGTGCTCTCTGAATTTTGAAATGAAGCTACAGCTCCCTCCTTTTGATTTACAATAAATGATTTTTTGGTTATGCCTTTAACCTAGAAGGAAATGAAGGAATACTAACATCCATTCATCAACATGACTGAATATTAAAATAAGAAATAGATGGACAATTTTAACTTCCTCCCTCAGAACCTTTAAACTCCAAAATATGTTTCCAACATGCAACAAAGGAAAGCTAAACTTTCACATGCAATTAATATCCACAAGAACATAATCACAGTAGAGTAAACAATAGTATCTACTCTAGAAAGTTTAACATAACATATAAAACTGTAGAATTTTATATACTTTTCCACAACTCCAAAAATTATATTCAAAGTTTTAAAGCATAGAATACTTGAGCAAAATAGTTCTGACTCAGTAGTCTATGGAGAGATGAACTTTTTCTGATACAACATTGAAAACCTAAATTCTCTTCCCCTTTCTTCAAAAGTGCAAACTCCTTCAAAATGGGAGGAACCCCTTTACAATAGAATTTTCTATTTTTAAATAAATCCTACCCAAGCCGTTTCTCAACTACCCTAACTTCCTTTCTTTTAAAATCCATTTTCTAATCCCGCACAACTTTTTCATAAAACCCCCAATTACATTAATAATTAATTCTTTAAAGAATTAATCATTTTTAAAATCTCTTTCCAATATACCCTACCAATACTAATTACAATAATAATAATTAATTCCTTTAAAAAAGAATTAATTATTTTAAATCATTCTTTTCCAAATATAATTCTTCTACTTTCACCCTCATATTATAATTAATTTGTTATAGAATTAATCATATGAGAAATTAGAGTAATGGTTTAATAATTAATGACTTTGCATTCAACTTGAATATATTTAATTCATTAAAGAATTAAATAATATAAATGCAAAATAATTTGTAAATTTTAAAGGTTTCGAATTTCTCATGTTGTTGAGCTAAGAGGGGAAATATTTAGGGTTCTAAAACCCTAGCTAACAGTGTGGATCAATAATTTTTTGAAAGGAATGAAGGAAAAAATAACTCAACCTATAATACTTTATTGTGATAACACAAGTGCTATCAACATATCCAAGAACCCTATGATGCATGCCAAAACAAAGCATATTGCAATCAAGTATCACTATGTAAGAGAATTGGTGGAAGACAAGCAAGTGAAGATGGAATATATCAATAAAAAAGAACAAACTACTGATATCTTCACAAAACCATTACCTAAAGATGCATTTGAATATCTTAGAGGTAAGTTAGGGGTGATACCCCTAACCAAGGTTGCTTAACTAATAACAAGACTGCCCTGCATCAAATAAGTTGATTGATCAAATGATATAAGTTGATGTAGAGGTTACTTACTTTAGGTTTAAGCCTAAACTAATTAGAGTACTAACATTCCAAACAAGTCACAAGAAAGATGGAAGAGGGAGCTATTGGAAGTTCTTGTAAATGCTACAGTTGCATGATAAGATGCTAAAATAATGTGTCTTTGGCATTATTTTCAAAGAGCGAAAAATAGTAGAAACTGATCAAAGCAAAGAAAGAGGGAGAAAGTAGAAAGAAGAGGAAACTGATCAAAGCAAAGAAAAAGGGAGAAATAGCAGAAACTGATCAAAGCAAAGAAAGAGGGAGAAAGTAGAAAGAAGAGGAAACTGATCAAAGCAAAGAAAGAGGGAGAAATAGCTACAATTGGTCAAATCCCTTAAATAGAGAAATAGCATAAACTAATCAGTTCATGAAGTGAAAAGGATAGGAGATACGAAAGGGAGGAGCAAAAGCAAAGAAAGAACTCAAGATGACAGATCTCAAAAGGAGTAGCTCAAGAGATTCAATAAAAAGATAGATCAGAAGGAATAAGATCAGAGGGAAAATACAAAAGTCAACAATTTTTCTTTTTGGCATTTGACTTACTATTTTAGCCTACTTAGAATTTTGTTAACTTGTTTGATCAGTCAATTTTGGTTTTGTTGATCAGTTTGGTTTGCCATCAATTCCAAAGAGGGAGATTGTTGTAATTTGATTGAAAAAGATTGTTGTATGAAAGATATTGTTGCTACAGAATATGTTCAATCATTATTTTGTCACCGATGTCAAACCTACTATTTTTTGGAATGGAAATTGCTTATAAGATCCAATCTCTATCACTTAGTTGATTGATAAAGAATCAATAAGATGTAACAAAAGCACCTAAGGGAAAGGTTGAGTTATTATTTTGGAATGAAGTGCAAAGATCAGTTAAGACAATGATAAAGTGATGTATTGACATATACTTGAAGATGAAGAGGATGGCTACACTTAGAAACTATAGAAGAAGAATTTGTAATAAGACTGTCTGCAAAGCTTGATTAAATTCATTAGAGGGAGCTAAGCAAACCAGTTCAAGCCAAGTAAAGATCAAGTGTCGAGTAAAGATCAAGTGTTAAGTTGTGTTCATGTGCTGAGCATTAGAAAGTCAAAAGTGTCGAGCTGCTACATTATTTGAAAAGTCAAAGATTCACAAGATCTGAGCTAACATGGTTGTTATCTAGAATTTTGTGAACTAGATAGAAGATAAGAATGATGAGCTGGTGGCACAGCACACTATGTAAAATGTTTTTTGGCGAATACAACTGGATTCTAGATGAAGTTTCTACATAAAAATAAGATATGGTATAGATACATTTTATCCTACCTAATCTTTTAAAACCCTAAAGTTGGAGAGGGAGAATCGAGCAGGAAAATTATTCCAAATTTCTATTTAAGGAGTCATAAGGTCACAAAGCTAAGAGGTTGGTCAAGTATGAAAGCATGAAGTGCTAAAGAAAGAGCTAAGGAGGAAGAGAGCATAGAAACTCTATTTTGATAGGTGATCACAGATATGATTGCATTGGTATGATAAGCAAGAAGACTCAAGGAGATGAAGCTTGAGTGGAAGACAAGCCGTTAGAGCCACAGTGATTGAAGCCAAGCAAAGGATTGAACTAAAGTATGATCTAAAATTTGCAAGATATGTTGTGAGTTGTATCAGATCAAAAGCCCTTACTGTTACTCTCTAGCAATTGTAATAGTTAGTATAAATCCTATGGACTTAGGTTGGTTTAATAACCATGTTGTAAATCCCTTAACAAGGTAACATTCCAAGTGAATGTTCCAAAGTCCTTTGACTAGCCCCATTCCTAACAGTATGGTGAAATCCTCGAACAAGGTCACATTTAATAGTGTGTTGTAAGCCTTTAACAGGGTATCACTTCAAAAGTGTGAGAATAGAGTAGCATGTTACTGGTGGTTTTTTCCAAATTGGGTTTCCACATAAATCACTATGTCATGTGTTGATCTTGCATGTTTTATTCCTGCATGTTGATTTGTTGTAACTTGCTAAGATGGTTTTTTAAATCTTGGATGCATGAATAGTTTAATGGGCTCATTATAATTGGTGAAAAAGTATTATTAGGGCATTTAGACCTTGGATAACTGATTCAACCCCCCCCCCCCCTTCCCTTAGTTATTCTAAAACAATCCCAACATCTCCCTCTTTGAAAATAATGCCAAAGACTTGTTATCTTAATATGTAGATATGAACTTCTTTAGTTTCTCTCTTTGTCACCTTGCCTATTACTAATTTGTAATTTTAGCTCTTTGATTACTTTAGGTAGCTCCTAAAATAAGATCCACTACATCAATGTGTAACATATGTCAATCAACTTGTTTGATGCAAGGCACTCCTCTTATTTTTTAGATAGCCTTTGATAGGGGTATCACCCCTAGTTTACCTCGTAGATACTCATGAGCATCCTTAGGTAATTCTTTTGTAAAGATATTAGCAATTTTCTCTTTTGTGTTAATATAATCCATCTTCATCTCTTTATGTTGAACCAATTCTCTCAAGTAATGATATTTGATTGTAATGTGTTGAATCTTTGTGTGCATCACAAGATACTTTGATATATTTATAGCACTTGTATTATCACAATAAAGTATCATTGGTCTAGTGATCTCTTCCTTCATACCTTTGAGTAATTGTTTGATCCATGCATTGTTTGTACAATTTACTGCAGCAGCAACATATTTAGCTTTAGCAATAGATTGAGAAGTGTAATTTTGTTTCTTTATAGTCCATGTAACCAGCCTCTTGCCTAAGAAAAATTCTCCTCCACTTGTTCTCTTTCTATTATCAATGTTTCCAACCCAATCAACATCAATATAGGCTCTTAATTCAAATTTCTCATTTTTCTTGTAGTAAAGACCATATTCCTTTGTTCCTTTTAGATATCTCATTATTCTTTTTATGGCCATCAAATGATTCTCCTTGGGATTAGCAAAGAATCTTGCAACTATCCCTAAAGATAATGTAATATCAAGTCTACTATGTACTACATATTTTAATTTTCCAATCATAGACCTATATAATGTTTGATTCACCTCAGCTAAATCCTCATTCTTTGACAATTTATATCTTATCACAATAGGTGTACTTATTGGCTTGGAATCCTCCAATCCAAAAAAATTTAGTATCTCCTTGACATACTTTGATTGAGTGATGTATATACCATATTTCATCTGGTGAACTTGAAAACCCACAAAGAACTTGACATCTCCAAACATAGACATCTCAAATTCTTGTTTCATTTCATTTGCAAAAGCATTACATAAAGCATCTTGACCTCCAAATATGATATCATCAACAAAAAATTTAGATAACAAAATACCTTTTTCTTTCTTTATCTTCAAGTATAGATTGTTGTTATCATCAATCCTCTCAAATCTAATCTTTACAAGATAATTATGAAGTCTCTCATACCATTCTCTTGGTGCTTGTTTCAAACCGTATAAAGCTTTATGTAATCTGCATACCATTTTTTTATTGTTAACATCAACAAATCCTTCTGGCTATTCTATGTAAACTTCTTCCTCTAATATACCATTTAGAAATGAAGATTTAACATCCATTTGATAAACTTTGAAACCTTTGTATGTAGAATAAGCAAGCAGAGTTCTTACTCCTTCCAATCTAGCAACAGGGGCAAATGTCTCTCCATAGTCAATTCCTTCTTCTTATGCATATCCTTTGTAGACTAATCTTGTCTTGTTTATTGTGACTTCACCATTTTTCATCTAACTTTTTTCTGTATACCCACTTGGTGTCAATCACATTTTTGTCTTCTGGTCTAGGAACTAGAATCCATGTCTTATTTTTCTCAATTTGTTTAATCTCTTCTTCCATGGCTTTACACCACTCTACATCTTCTAAGACATCTTTCACTATTTTAGGTTATTTCATGCTCAAGAAACATGTATCATTTCTCAAATTTTTCCTTTCCATTGGTCTAGCATCTTTATCTCGAATGATTTGTGGAGCAGGATGATGTCTCTTGACATATTTAGACAATCTTGGTTTAGCTCTAGTTTCTTTATTTGGTCTTTCAACTTCAGAGTCACTATGTACACCTCTATCAAGTAGTTCAGCATCTCTATCATGTACACTATTTTTAGAATCATAATGTGCATCAACTTCATTCTGTAACTCAACATCTAAATGTAGCTCAGTTCCTAAATGCAACTTGGCATTCATAGTATGTGACTCAGCAGTCACTGGAACTTGTTGTTGGTTTGTAACTTGATTTGTAACATCTTCTTTAGTAGGCATACCTTCATAAAAGTATACAAATGATTTGTATTCTTCTGATTCCTTCATAGGTTTAGTGTCATATACTTCTATATATTCATCAAATTTCACATTTGCACTTTCCACAACTTTGTTAGTGTTAGTATTTAAACACTTATAAGCTTTACTTCATGTGAAATAACCTAGGAATATACCTTCTTCACTTTTTTCATCTAGTTTACCATTCCTAAAATATTTGAGAATAAATCATTGTCTTTCGAATACCTTAAAATATTTTACATTGGGTGAGTATCCATACCATAGTTTAAAAGGTGTTGAATGAGTACCTTTCTTGACTTGTACATAGTTCAAGGTATAGATAGTTGTACTTATGACTTCTCTCAAGTATTTCAAAGAAACATTTTTCTCCATCATGAGTGTCCTAACACAGTCCATTATAGACTTGTTCCTCCTTTCAGCAATTCCATTTTGTGGAGTGGTTCTAGGAGCAAATTTTTTTTCTTTTGATTCCTTTGTCATTACAAAACATCTCAAACTCATTTGATGTAAATTCTCCTCCTCTATCAGATCTCAAACATTTTATACTTTTACTTGTTTCATTATCAACTCTTGTTAAGTACCACTTAAACATTTGGAAAGCATCAAATTTTTATTTTAGAAACATAACTTTCATCATTCTAGAATAATCATCAACAAGTAGCATAATTTACTTATCTCCTTTTTAGCTTTGCACTTCAATTGGTCCACACAAGTCAGTATGAAAAATCTCTAGTACTCCTTTAGAGGTATGAGTTTTACTCTTAAAAATTGTCTTTGTTATTTTGCCTTACTGACATTGTTTGCACATTATATTGCTAGGATTTTTCAACTTAGGGAAACCTCTAACTTTTCTCATGTTACTGATACTGACCAAGTTATCAAAATTAACATGACATAAACTCTTGTGCCATAGCCCCACATCATCAAATTTTACAACTAGACAACTAGCATCCTCTATATCAAGGTAGAATATATTACTCCTATTTTGATCACCCTTTATAATTAGTTTTCCATTAGTATCATATATCTTGGCAATCTTATTTTCTAACTCAACCTTACAACCTGAATTATTTAGTTGTGACATACTCAAAAAATTATAGTTAAGTCCTTTAACATAGTAAGCATTGTCACATTAAATCTTTTCTGTGAGTTTGATAGAACCATTTCCTTTTATCAAACACGGTGCATCATTAAAAAATCTTACACTATTTTCATCATAACAATTCAAGGTAATGAACTTACTTTTATCTCTAGTCATGTGATGTGAACATACACTATCAATTATCCATTTATCATTCTTGTTCACACAAGACACTAGTGCAATTTCCTTATCTTCATCGAATTCATCCTTCATTGTAATATACATCACTTCATCATCATGCCCATCAAATTCTTCTCTCATTTCCTCTTCAGCAATGTAGCAAGACTTCTTGCCTTTTTCTTTGTAATCTTTGATGTCTTCATCTCTTCTACTTTTGTACTTGTCACCACCTCTATAGTTCTTCTTATTTGGACATCTAGCAGCAATATGACCAACCTAATTGCAATTGAAACAAATGATAGGTAGTTTACCTTTAAACTTGCCTTTACCTCTGTGAAGTCTCCTTTCTAGTATTGCTTCAAGTTAATCTACATCTTCCTCATCTGTATCATTTTCATTGGACACATATTTTATCTTTTTCTTCTTCACATTAGGTTATTTCAATGACAACTTCACTTTGAAAGAAGATTCAATATTTTTAATTTTGTAATTATCAAAGTTAGATAGCTCAAAAGTAGTAAGTCTACCTACCAGACCTTCAAGAGTTAGAACATTCCTTAGTATACATCTCAATTCTTGTATTGCAAAAACTCTAATAGTATATATAGGCAATAGTGTTCTTAAAAAATTTCTTAGTACTGTATCATCATCTATTGTACCAATAGATCCTCTTATTGCATTAACAATATCTTTTATCCTTGAGCAATATTGAGCACTATTTTCACCTTCTTGCATTCTCATATCATCAAACTTACCTCTTAGACTCTCAGATTTAGCTCTTAGAACATTATTTTCTCCTCCATAGATGGTGTGTAAAGAATCTCATATTTTATTTTCACTATCAAGACTTTTGATATCATCAAACTCAGCATAGCTTAGGACAGAGGGAATCTCCAATATTGCCTAGTTGTGTTCTTTCTTTAATTTTAGATCCTTAGTAGTTAGGGATCTAGTAGGATCAACATGCTCAGTACTAATGGTAGATTGCACATGATCTCCAAGTCCTCCAAAGTGTAGCTTCATCAAACTTTTCCATGTAGGAAAGTTGTCTCTATTAAGCTTGAGTACTTCTCTTTTTGACATCTTGATCTTTGTGCTTCTAATACCTTTAAACTAGTCCTCTTAAGAAAATAGATCTGATACCAATTGTTAGAATTCTTTAGAATAACTGAGAGGTGGGGAGTGAATCATTTATCCAAGGTCCAAATGTACAAATATAACTTTTCACAGCTTAGTGAACTCATTAAACATTTATCATCATGCATGTATCCATAAGATTATGCAATCACTTAAAACTTGTAGGTTACTATCAAATCAATTTATAGAAATGTAAATATGAAATGTAACATATTCAACTATACACTTAACACAATTATTTATGTGGAAACCCATTGGGAAAAACCACTAGTAACATGCTACTCTTTCTCAATCTTCTAAAGTGATGCCCTGTGAAAGGCCAACCTTGTTAAAGTTTGCAATGCACACTATTAAATGTGACCCTATTAAAGGATTTCAATCACCCTGTTAGGAGTGAGCCTTGCTAGAGGACTTTAGACCATTCACTTGGAATGTCACTCAGTTAAAAGATTTACAAATGATTGTTAGATCAACATTAATCCAAAAGATTTAAACTAGACTTGTACAATTATTAGAGAGTAACAGTAAGGCTTTATCTGATAACAACTTACAAATCCATTTGTAGATTATAGATCTCTATTTTAGTCCTCCATTCTACTTGGTTTTCACACACTTTAGTTTTGATAGCTTTTTCACCCTTCAAGCATCCATACTCTTAAGCATTCTTTCTTAACTTGCTAATGTAGACTCTTCACTTAGGTCACTGAATGAAGCAATACCCTAGACTCCTTGTCTTCCTTAGGTTCTCACACATGACAACCCTTTCTTCTTACCAACCATCCCTATAAATAGAGAACTAAGATATTTTTTCATTCATTCTCCATCACCCAATTTAGGTTTAGGACATATTAGGTAGGATTCAATGAATCTACCCCTCATTTCATTTTATTTCTAGAAACTTCTCCTTCAATCCTCTTTGAATTCACCTCAAAATGGTTTACCATAAATTTTGTTCCACCATGTCATCAATCTTATCTTCCACCTAGTTCACACAATCTAAGAAAAAAAACTTGTTGGCTCAAATCCATCAAATTCATGATCTTTCTAATAATGTTGACACTCGGTATTAACTTTGTTTTGATGCTTGACACAAAGTACATTGCTTGGCATCCTCTGTAAAATCACTCGACATGAACTAAAGTTTACTGGTACTTGGCATCAACTACATTTTACTTAGCATCAACTATTTTTCTTGGCATACACTAAAATAGATGTTTACTTAGCTCCAACCAATTTTCTACTTGACTTGCACTAACTTTTTTTGGCACCTACTATCCATTCGATCAAGCTTGGTAGAAAAACTTTGCTTAACGTGTTCTTATGAACTTGCTTAGTGTAACCAACATTTGCAACCTTAATTTGATTATCAATGCACTATGATATTACTATCTTAGTTGATTTTTGTACTCCTTTTTCATATCATAACTCAACCTTTCCCCTAGGTGCTATTGTTACATCATTTGATCAAATCCTCTTCATCAATCAAATAAGTGATAGTACTTAAATCATATAAGTAGTTTTCTTACCAACAAAATAGCAGGTTTGACATCAGTGACAAAACAATGATTGAAACACATTTATCATACTTGTATTAATTTATTTTCAACATTTCCCTCGCTCAAGGAAGACAAATCTAATAGATACCTATTTGGTGGTAATTGTAGCCCATCAAATGAGAGATTTTAATTGAAGGAGTGAAATATTTTGCTATAAAATGAGGCTAATATTGGTGAAGTTAGCCTAAAGTTAATGTTGAAGGTAAAAATAAAAATAGGTAATAAAATTATACCTCTTAATCCATGTCACTTTGTAGGATCCTCATCAAAGGGGTATACTTTCCTACATATGTAAATCATATATCTTAAGTTAGTTACAAATTGCATGATACTTATGCTAAAAATTACATAGAACATAATGTGAACAATATGCATACATCATAATCATTGTATATTTTTCAATTTGTTACATCTACAAAAAATATATTATAAGTAATTAGCACCAAGAATTGAGCATTGTAACACATATTTGAAACATTTATATCATAAGTCACCAATGATGTTATCATTAATAATGATAATATATTAATCATGATAACTTATAACAACTTAAACAAATTCTCAATGAATATATCAATACCTCTAAATTATATTTTATTGATCATACCTAATACATTTCCATTGATCATGGCATTGATCTTCTTCTTCGTCCATCTCATCATCATGAATATCGTCATTATCACCATCATCGACATCATTTCACTATGACTATTTTCATCATCATGATTTTCACTATGACCATCATTGTCATCGTTTTCATCATCATCATCACCATCACCATCACCATCACCATCACCACCACCATCATCACCACCACCACCACCACCATCATCATCATCATCATCATAACCACCACCACTATCATCATTAATGTCATCACCATCATCATGAACATCTTTTCCATTATCATCATCATATTGACATTATGGTCAATTTTATTTATTAGTGATTCACACTTAGTCAAATGGTTAGCAGCTACTGAGCTTATCTTACAGTTTACAATGTTAACCAAGTAATCCAAGTTCTACCAAGTTCTATAGTTGCTACTAAGTCCCAGAATTAGTATCTAGTTCACACCAAGTAGTATCTATCGAGTTGATAAGTAACAGTGAAAACTGAGCTTCATAGTATTAATTGAGTTACAGAATGTCAACTGTGGTCTCCAATGTTTACCAAGTTCACAGTATCAGTGATGTGAATCCAATGTTGACCGAGCCAGAAAGTGTCAACCAATTGATTTAGTTTATACCAAGCTCATAGTTTTAGTGTTGACTGATCCATGCAATGTCAACCAAGTGATTCACTTTATATACCAAGTTTCACAGTATTCACTGAGTCACCAGTGTTTACCAAGTTCAAACTACTTGAAAGTGATTAGTATGAGTCAAGCTTCTACATCTACTAAGGGCATGACAATTTCGAGTGTTGGAAATGGTTGTTGTGCATCAGAACCTTACTGAGTTTGTCTTCAAAATTTGAGTGCCAGCAGTTGGGCCAACTTTGTGTATTTTTGGTGAAACTTGTATTGTAGCTAACTTTGATGAATTGTAATTTGGATTGGTATATATGAAATGTATTGTATCACATCCAAAATTAAAGAATACTATATATGAGATATAAAAAGAGCAGAAGTGTGAATTAAGAAGGCTACAAGCAGGATAAGGAGTAGGAAAGATTTATCTATCACAGCAACATGATCATTACACTCCAAAAGAATCTTAACTAGTAAATTAGAGTTGCAGATTAGAGATCAGCCACTGGTTCATCCTAATAGATGTATTAGTTAAATCCTTTCACAAGGTAGACTTAACAGTCTTTTGAAAATCTCTTTACCGAGTGCATACTTCATTGTATGTTTTATAAATCATTTAAACAAGGTGGACCTAACAATCCTTATTGCTCCTAACAAGGAAAATCATTAGAAGTGATCAATTCTAAGCCTTAACTGGCCAAATTTATACTACATTACTAAAGCTTGTGGGTATCATCCCCACCTAAATTTTACTTTCTATATGGAAGGTTTCTGGGTCACCATATCTTGTGTTAAGGTGTTATCAATATTTTAATGCTTTCAATTTTTCATGCATGAAATCAGAATATATATGGAGGACCAATTGGTCAAATAATAATAAGTTTTATCAATTCCTTATTTACCCCTCCCCTCTTAGTAACCTACCTTATCCTATATTTCCAACACATCATCTCCTTCTTCATCTCTTACATCATCATCATCTACTTCGTCTTCCACTTCTTTGGTATCTTCTTCTTCAATCACATTATACTTTATTGGTCTTCCTCTTGGATCATGTCTAATGACAAATGACCAACCCAATTTATGTAGAACACCAAAATAAAACACTTACTCACATTGTCTTAGAATAACATAGGGCTCATTTCCAATTTTCTCAAATGACCTTATATTAATCATTGTAAATCAATTATCATGTTCAATAAAATTTCTATCAAGATCATATTTATTTAGTCGTAGCCTATACCATTTGACAATGAATAGAACTCGTTTGAAGCAATTAAAGTCACACTCAATTATATCTTCCAAAATTTTATAGTATATTTTTTCATATTGTTGAGGATCCATGTCATTTCTAGACAAAATATTAGTGACCTCAAAGACTGCATTTATCCTAGAATCATAAGTTCTCTTCATGTCGTCCAAATTTTTTATGCAAATTTTACAACAATTGTAGTACATGACTTTGTGGTGCTTGACCTGTTATTTTTCAAACATGTCAAAATTATGTTTCCATATATGAGTTGATATTAAACATATGATTTATAATAGATTAACTTATACATACCTTTCCACCTCTTAAACTATTTGCTAGATCAATTACCATTGGCATAACATTGGAATCTTTATTATGATGAGTTTCTTTAACCAATGAAGAAACACCTTCCCATGTTAATGAGTAGCTATTTTGTTGAGATCATTCAATCCATACTATCATCCAATCAAGATTATTTGCATTATATAAATGAAGTGCATCCCACTCATGAGAAACTATATAAAATAAATAGACCAGTTAGAAACAACTTATATTGATGATGGATAATAATTAATTAACTACAATAACATCTTATAATTAACTCTCACTTTTCTCAATCTACCATTCCCCATCAAGTACTCCCCTTCAAATTTGTTAATGGATTTGGGATCTCAAATGTGGTCTATATGGATCTTTGCTCCAAACTTGGGAAGATATTCACTAATGTACACCATGGTCTTGTATACCATATATCCCTCCACCATGGAACCCTCAGTATGTGCTCTTTGTCAAACCAATCCATTCAAAAAATTTAGGTGCCTCTCAACCATCCACATTTACCTAGTTGGTACAAGTCCACACAATTAAATCTCCTCAACTAGATGTATGAGGTAGTGTTCTTGTGCATTGGAAAAAGTTGAAGGTAGATACCTTTGTATCTCACACAAAAGTTGAAGATTTTTTCTCTTCCAATGTTTTATGTCTTTTTTATCAATTTATTTAGATGACAACCACTTAGAATATATTTTTCACACAAACAAATATTAACGAGACTCTACAAAAAATTATATAATAAATTATAGAAAAAGAAAAGAAAGACACAAAAATAATATCTATACAAAAAATCTAACAAATAACACTTCTAACCTCATGTATTTTTCAAGATCATATATAACTTTTTTGACACTCATGTTGTCAAATTTGTGTCGGAGATAGAGGTAGAATGTACTACAATAATAACAAAGTGATATTTTCAATATATTATAAAATAAAATAATGAAAATTATATAATATTTTACAAATTTATTATATATAAAGAAGAACATGACTTACCTTGACGAAGGTATGCCAATCATGTATTTTCAACGCTAACCCAAAATCACCTTTCTTTGATATGACGTTACTTATGTTTGCAGCAAATCTTGTGGTAAATTTAGTTTTTTTAATGGCTTCAAATATGGAATCAATTTTTTGTTGCATTAATAAATAAGGAATGGCACTCATATTTATCTAGTTTCCATTCTTATTTGATTCAATAAAAAAATTCAAATCATTGGATTCATGAATGTCATTACAAATTTTGACCAATTTTTCTTTGTCATGCCTTCCATCCAATATTTTCCATAGTATCTCTATTAAATTCTTTCCAATATGCATAGCATCAAAAAAATGCATGATTAGGAGCTTCTCATGATACAGAGACCTACTCAATTGTCTAGGATAATTTTTTAGTCCTTTTGGAAGTTGCTCATTAGTGCCTCGACGACCTTCACGAACATCAATTACATCGTTACTAAACAAAAGATAGTATCCAAATTTAAATTTCATACAAAAAATTGCATCAAATGGAATGACAATATCTTAACGATTCATTATATTGTATTCTAACTTCCATATGTGACGTGTCATTCTTCATGGATTTGATGTTGTCTCTTCTTTCCCATTGAAAAGATGTTTTTTGGTAATTCAATACTTATGATTTTGTGGAGAAAGTGTCTATGCTCATCAAACACCTTCTTTCCTAAACTTTTTGAATGATGAGATTTCATTTTTGGACATGCAAATTTTCTCTTTGTTTGAAGACCTACAAGACCATGTATAATTGGATAACATGTGTAGAAGATTCATATTTAAAATTGTCATGTGCAACTTAAACATACAAGAAAAATGTGTTATCACTATTACATACCAAAAATATGCGTTAACAATTTTACATACCACAAAAATGTGTTAGCCCAGGGGCATCATGTATTGTTCATACAAGAATTGCACTGAATTGAAATTATCTTTCACTTATTGGTCTAGAGATGTTGTGCATAGTGACCCCATTCCATAACTCCAACAACTCATCAATAAGGGGCTCAATATATACATTTATATATTTCACTCAATACTTACCTAGTTGAATGAACATAAACAAAATATAATTATTATTGTTATTTTGATATTATGTTTATAAGTTAATTTAGATGACTATTAAATGGAAAAATATCCGGTACAATCATTGTCAATCCTATGTTCTCCCTCTTTATGAACATCCAAGGTGGAATGTTATTGTTAATAACAAAAATAGGCTAGACCACATAAATAAATCTCATCTCTCCAAATGGATTGACATAGTCTACTGCCAATGAAAGTTTTAGATTATGTGGTTCTTCTTTAAATAGTGGTCACCTATCTTCTATCTCCTTAATGTTATTACACCAAAAGACCGATCTATCAATGTCCAATACATCCACTCAACTTATAGTACATAGTAGGTGGTTAAGCCCTTGTCACGAATCCTAAGGGGAATGCTAAAAAAATTTCTAACAATCTCCCCCTCTTCATTACTTAAGGGTCTGAGGATTTGAACCTATGACCAAGTTTTGATACCACTTGTTAGAGTTGGGTTTTCATTACACCAAAATATTGATATGTCAATGTTTGATACAACCACTCAACTTATAGTACACAGGAGGTGGTTAAGCCCTTGTTAGGAATCCTGAGGGGAGTGCTAAACAAATTTCTAACACTTAAATGTGAAACCATCCGCAAAGATTTTCTTAATGGCATCTTGACTTCTATTGCATGCATGGTAATCCATAAATTGTGCCAAGCTAGTGTACCTAAATAATCATTGTATATGTGGAATAATGGGAATGTATCGAAGAACCTTGTAAGGCACCATTTTTGTTATTTGATCTAATAAATATCTACTAATGTGACAATCAGGGCATTCTATTGCAAACTTATGTTATTTATTATATATAATATGATCATTTGGACATTTATGTATTGTTTGATACTTCATTCTAATATCTTTTATAATGACAGATAATTCTTGATAAGAGCGAGGTAGAATCTTTGATGGTGGTAATAAACAATCACATATCAACCTATGGAAAGAGAATTGTTAATATATAGAATATTAATGATATGCTAACATAAAAGATGACAAAAATGGTTATGTACCTTAACATACATGAGATTTCTACATTGGATATACCATTCATAACATTGAAGTTCACCAACAACAATATAGCAGAGAGAAGCAATGTTTGGAAGCCTTGGTACAGGGGCTTGTATGACTTTTCAATTATAGGTATATCAAGGTTCTCTTCATCATCATCATTATATGATTTACTATCATTGTCTACATCATCTTCATTAGTTGCAACAATAACATTTTCTTCAATAATGTTCTCTAGCAAATTATCAGTTGTGCCAATACCAACATCTTCAATTGTGTTCTCTATCTTAGGATCATCTTCTTCCACCACCAGTTGGAAATTCACATTCACCAAAGGAAAAAAAAATCCTTTTCCCCTTCAATGTGATCATGTTTCCTACAATGTCTCTAAGTTGTTGTGATTAGAATTCTTTGATTCTTTAAGCTTTGAGCCCTTGCATTTTTTCCAAGCACAATAACATTTTCCATCACCTTTTCTTTTAAACTAAGACCATAATCTAGAGATTGTCTCCTTATTTTGGTCTGGGTTCATATTGTCAGGCATGGACTTTATTCACAGGCAAATAATTGGGCTATAAAATATATCAAATATAAACATACAAGCATTAGTAGTATCTTGTATATAATCAAAAATAATGAAATAATAAAATATTACTATCTCTTCAATAAGGATGGCATCTAAACAAATCAAATTATATATATATATATATAAGAAAAGGTTTCATTAAAAAAATTCAATGTAGAGACATAGATCACAAGGGCACAACAAGAGACAAAATATATATTCATTGTTGAATCCTAAATGAATGAATGACTAGAAAATCTAGATGGGGGCATATTTTGTAACTTAATCAATTTAATAACTTTTAGTTTCCCTTCCATTCCCCCAACTCAACAAAAGCTTCCATTGTGTATCCCCCTAGTTTTTATTTATCATTGATTTATGTTTATATAAAGAGGAGAGAGTGAAGAGCCTATGGATAGAAAACTACATCAAATTTGAATGACACTTTAGCAATGGTCCTTCCCATAAAAATGTTATGTAAAAACTTTCTCTTAAAAATTGACCCAAAGCTTGATCCTTGCTATCAATTGTAATGCAATCATGCTCTAAAGAAAGTACAATATTATGTTAAGTGTTCTTCATTTTCTCAAAAAATGTGTCCTTGATAATGTGCCTAAAGGAAACCATTGTAATAATTATTCATCATATAGAAAAAGAAACAAAATTTTTTTGGTAAGTGTTGATTCCAATCTTTCTACATGCTCTTACACCATCTAGTGGGATTTGTCACATGGCATAAATCCACCCAATATTAACTAGTTGCATAGCACATCTAATTGATTTCTAAATAAATATCATAGGATTGTCCTTTATAGTTATAAATATCTCCTATATTATTTAATCATAATTAAATTTGATTTAGAATTTTGAAGCCACATGTTCATATCATTATTTATGACAAGTGTATATTTTTTAACTAAGAAACATCCTCCAAAACATTGGGCACAGCCACCATCCTAGTTTAATTAAATAGAAATTAGTAAAGAGCATAGAAAAATATTTAAGAGTATGTTATAGAATTCCTCTAAGTGGCTCTAACATTTGGTCAAATAAAAATTTAAAAATTAGTGTATGCAATGCACTGCAAACTCTTAAGAATGAATATGGGTCGAGCACTACATATTAATAATAAACACCAATGCAACATGGCTTGATGTCATGCCCAAAATATCAGGGCAAAAACACATGAACTATTTTTTTTAAAGTTAAATAACACCATGTTTAACTTAAAGTAATTTTAATATGTTACAGAGAGTTTAAATGGGATAGAAGTGAGTTTCAGTTATGATTCAAAATGATGCAGAGTTGACATCTCAGTTAAAGTATGGCATTATATGTTTAAGCAAAGCATTAGGGTTCCATAGTTCTCGAGTTATAGTTGAATTAATATGTTTGACTAATTACCTAAGACACATTAGATTTTGACATGATTTTGTATATTCATTTTACAAGTTAAAACTATAGGTGTATTGAACTACATTTATAGGTTGTCCTAGCAATACCTTAACACATTGTCCTAATTTATAACTAACCATTTAGAATTAAATCATTACATTAAAATATTCATTATTAAATCAATTTTGACATCCATTTACATTACAATAAAAACATATACCACTACCACTTATAAAATGCAACCCTTTAATACATTATCAATCTACCATTGCATACCTAAGCAACTAACATTGTCACTACAAGCTTTTAAACACTTAATTCCAAAAGTCACATTTATATTAATCCTTATTTGCAAGTAATAACCACAAGTTACTAATTATTTACATCTAACTAATATTTAAAACTAACCGACTAACTATAAAATAATTACTAATTAAAGATTACTAACAAATCTACACTTTACTAACCCAAAGTAATTCCATAACATAATCCTAAGTAACCTACTAACACCTAACACTTTCATTTTAATATAATTAAATATTTAAAATGAAAATAAATATTTTATATTAACACCTATTTACTAACACTAATCTCAATACACCAAACTTATAAAACAAAAATTATAATCTAACACTAACTACAAACTAACTTATCCTAACATCCTAACTAACCTTGACATATCACCCAAGTGCCCCACTTGCCACCACTTCTCCTCAACCCCAAGTGTGTGCTTCCCAAGTGGGATCACATTTTCCCATATAGCTAGTGTGCTACCCAACACTCACCAAGTAAGTACATTGGAGAGGAATGAGCAAGATGGATGGGATGCATTGGAGATTTGGAGGGGAAAGTCAAAATTTGAATAAATGCTCTCTAATCTCCCATTTTCCACATCCTATGTCAGCAAGGTGATGGGATGGCAAGATGTATGTGGGGCAATAATAAATGATTCCCAACCCATGGAAATATGGGTGGAGGAAAAATGTGGGGAGTGGTGTTCCCAAACATAATTATGCATCGAATTTATCTTGTTTTTGACTTGTGCCCTTTTATAATCCCCCATGCATGCATACTCTCTTTGCAGGGTGAGGTGACATCACCAAATCTTCATCAAGGACTAGGAGGATGGGAGGCCCAATGGGAGAGCTACTCCAAAATGAATTTAAGGTGGGTTGTATTTGTGGTTGAGATATTTGTATGATGGGGCCTTTACCCTTTTGGTAATGAGGAAGGTATGTTGCCACATGCATTCACTTAGGATATTTAAAGGGTGAAGTGATTAGGAGAAGGTAGGACCTAGGGGATGTCCCTTTCCCTCCTCCACTTAATTAAAGATTTACTTCTTTTTTTTGCTTTAATTAAAGATGATGTCCACACTTAAGTCTACCCTTTTCTTACTTATGTTAGAAATACAATAGTGCAAGTAAACTTTGAGAGGGAAGAGTGAATCAATCCTTCAAAACTTTAACCATAAAATCATTCACCACACATCTATCTCACAATTTTCATGTAAATTGAAATAGCTAGCTAAACATATTCATCCACAACATGAAAGAAAATAGCATTCAACACATATATGACACAAGATATTTGGTTACTATTGTCACAAAATTTTGCACCCTTGTCCAAAGTTTTTACCTAAGGACAACCTTGTGAAACATTGAAACAACCTCCAAGCTATGGGACTTGAACTATGAGGTTGATTCTCCAGATAAGGCCGACTTCCTTTACTATCAGGGTGCACCTAACTACTCTTGGAAAGGAAAAGGGATAAGGAATGCATAGAAGAAAATCTACCTATTCTAACCTAAGGGGGGTGATGCACCAAAAATAGAGTGTTCAAACCAATCTCTGCCCATACATGCACTATTAAACCATCATGACACCAAAAGATATACACATCCAAACTTGCTTTAGTCTAACAATAACATGCAAATCAGAAAAACTCAAATGAATGACACAAGGAAAGAGAGGATTCACTTATATACCATTCATAGGCCAAAAGAGATACAGTCATGCAACATTGCAGATATCTACAATACACCAATGAGAGGAAAATAGTTCTTGCACTTCACATCAATGGCTGAAGGAGATAAGAATGTCATACAATTCAGAGGCAAAGGGGATTTACAGTGAAATTGCAGAGCAATATCAAAGAAAACAGAGAACAATCGACCTCAACAAAATCTACAAAAATTGCCTTTATAGCTTAGGCATAACTGAGATGTTCTCTAACTGAAGTTACTCCACAACCACTAACATTAAGTCTCTTTAGAGATCTGAAGAAAATATAATCTGGGTACAGATTCAAATACAATGAAATCTGATATTTTGTTGAAATAGGGCCCTAACAGAATCGATGCCATTAAACCATTTTGACCAAGTAGATGGATAAACCAGGGTGGTGGAGTGTTCTCCTACTATTTACTGGGTTTAGCATTCATTCAAGATTAGTTGGAATTGATCATGAGGATCAAATCGTGCAAGAAAACTTGATTTCCTTCATTTCTGGCTCATCAGTCAGCAAAGTCAAAAAGTCAACTGAATCTTGCAACCAAAATGGGCCACGCAGGCCAATAATTTCATTTCATTTTGCCACCCTATAAAGTCTCCATGTGGTTTACCACATCTTCTCAATTAATTGAGCCACCTTCCCAACTTAATCGTGATGTAACATAATCGTCAGCCTTAATTTTTAATGCCTTAGTCGGGCCCATAAAGACACGTGTCCTTTAGGCACTTTCCTGCATTTTTTAATTACCTTGCATCTTCATAATGTGGGAAAGCATTGATTGTTGGTCTCCATAAGATCAATGATCATGAAAGATCTTCATTGTACTATGCCTGCCCTTAATACTTTTGGGCCCACAAACCATTCAGCATACACCTTAGCATGACCTGGCCCCACCTGGCATCACCCTATGGCTTATGAAATCAACCTGACTCTACAAAGACACATGGCAATGAGGCATTTGCTCGCATTCCTTAACATCCTTGCATCTTCATAATGTGGGAAAGATTCGATTGTTGATCTGTTTGCATCAGATGGTGGATCTTGCTTTGAGAGGAACGGATGCATGATGTCATTATCAGCTACATGTCATGAAGGGGCTTGGCCACATTACTTAAAACTCATGCACTTTCATATTGTGGGCAAGCGCCAGCCCTTGATCTTTGCTAAATCAATTATCACAATGCCTAAATTGTAACTTTTATTCCTTTGGGCCCACGAGGACACGTGGTGATCTAGTGCTTGCCTGCATTGTCAAGAAGTCTAACAAAACACAGAATGCGAGAAAGCACTCGCCAATCAAATTGCCAGCTCACCTATTAGCTTCCCAACTTGTAGCCCATAAGTAGAACATGGACCCACTTGCCACATGTCATTATGACACTTCCCTACATTATGTAAAGATTGGTCGTTTTGAGAAAGCGAGAAAGTGCCCACCGTAGACCTATGCAAGATATGACAGCGCAAAAAGTTGCTAGCTAGGGGAAACAAATTTAGGAAAATAGGATATACCATAAAATCTTTATTTGTTTATCTCTTGTATTTCCAGGGCATTTAAATAATATTAAAGATGGTAGGTGACCGTTGGGTGGGCTCAAGTATTTGAATTTGAATTTTTAGTGGGAGGCAAATATGGTTGACAGTTACCTAGAAACCCTCTAATGAGAAGGTAAAACTTGGGTGGGGATGACATCGAAAAATCTTCACTACTATAGTTGTAAAGTGTATCCAAAGAAGGTTACAATGTTTGATCATAAACTATGATCTACCTGGTTAAAGGATTTTAATACCCCATTAGAAGTGTGTCTGATTAAAGGACTTAAAACTTACAATGAAGTAAGCACCATGTTAAAGGATTTACAATAACCTGTTAGGACTACTCTATTAAGAGATTTAACTAATTCACCTGTTAGACTGTCTCAGTAATGATCTTGTGGTTAGCACTCTACTACTAGATAATAGATCACCTGTTTACATGTATCCTTGATCGTCTCTGATAAGATGTATCTCTTTTGTCCTCTAACTCCTTTTGTATGTTCTCCTTTAACTAATTCTAAAATGTATAATTGATTCTGATGAAGGGTGCTCCCCTTAAAACTATAAACTCATAATAGAAACAAAAAAACAACAACAAATGCAAGAAAAAAATATGAACTTCATATTTGAACCACAAATGCAAAATTATAGAATTCACAATTATAAAATGCTAACCCACATGGGCACCTTCATTATAGTAATATACAAGACTAAGTTGAAAAAGGGCCAAACCACCCTTACCAACTCACAACCAAAAACACAACAATATGGAGACAAAGAGAAGATAAAATGCTTCATAAATTATCCATTAATACTTGAAATCATTACAATATTATCCAAATTAGAGGACTCCAAATTCTTACAATATGAGAGATCTTCCAAACTAAGAGCTTCCAACTAGCTTGCACACCAAGAGCTTCTACAAGAAGAGCTTACAACTAGAGAGCTTGAACCCAAAGGGATTCACCAAGAAGAACTTCCCAACAATGATCTTACACATTAAGATCCTTCACCTCCAAAGCTTTTATACAAGAATAGATCACACCTTGAGAGATTTACTACAAGATCTTACCCTTGAAGAGCTTATACTTGAAGAGCTTACACTTGAAGAGCTTGATTACAAATGCTCATATGCCTTCCTTATATAGGCACTTACCACCCAACATATTACAAACACAACCAATGTGGGATAAAAGGTAACTACAACTACCTTAAAAAAAATATTAAATTCCCACCCAAATACAACTAAGCACCACCATGTGGCCCAATTAGAAAATTACATTTGTTTTGTGGATCACAACAAATATTAAATGCGTGATTTAAGGAACTTTTCACAAACTTCTAAAATTTCATCAACACACCTCAATAAATGAAATGAAAACCATTTTCTTATTCTTCTATTTATGCCACCTATGCACCCTGAAAATGGAAATTCCTTTTTTTTTCCTTTTTTCTATTTTTTTCCTCTAATTTTCATCACTTTTTCTCTCCACAATTTTTATTTTTTTAATCTTTATAATAATTTTGATCACACCCCTTTTTTTTCATGATGCAAGATGCTCCTGCATCAGATTCACAACTCCTTAGCCACCATGAATACTTTGTTTGCACATGCAAAGTTCTCTCTTCACACTTATAATTTTTAGGGTTTGTCTTCCTTAAGAAGACCTAGGTGACTTATGGTTAGGTATGAATCAACGATTGTGATTCATCTATTTTGTTGCTTAATCCATTCCTTTAGCTGATTGGTTTCATGTACTACATAGGGATTCTCAATATAGATTTTTCATTATCATCTAGAATCACAAAATAATCCTTACTTCAGCTCAAAACTAGTTTACATTGAAGTTTTTTCCATTACAAACAACTATGTCAAAAATTTTTTACTCGGCACTTGAATTCTATGATGGTCGGCACTCATTGTATCTTCAATGCTATAACTCAGCCTCTAAATGACTTAGCATCCATTGATCACTCAACATCAATTGTCTACTTGGCACTTGAGTGACTTGGCACTTACTAGTTACTTGACACATACTATATATCTCGCTCGACATATACTATCTGACAACTTATGCTCAACATATATTACTTATTTGGCATGAACTAGGTTCTATCTTGTAGATGACTTAAGTTTATTATCACTCATATGTCAAAAAAAATCTAAGATTAACAATCTCCCCCTTTGAGATGAGTGGCAAAAACACTTGGTCATGCATGAATAACCTTAACTTATAAGCATAACTTAGATAATCTCCATTTAGTACTTGGCTTACATACAAAATTTCAAAAACTTCAAAATTTTGCAAAACTTGTGACTTATCAGTCATACCTCAAAATGTTATAACTCCCCCTAATTTGATTGTGCTTTTCTAAATCTGAATACTCCTATTGAGTAAATATGTAGTACTATTGTGTTGGCTTTGTTTTTTACTAACTCCTTCTAAATTTAATCTCCCCCAAAACTGATGCAGGAGCATCCAGAGGTATAAGGGCAATCCTGTGTCACCCAAAAAAAAATGTACTTAGACTTAGTTTCTGTTTCATGTCTTTACATTTTTGGATACCCATTTGGCTCAAATAAAGGTTCCAACTGCCATAGTTCAACTATCAGTGCATTTGAAAATCCCAAAAAAATAGGAGCATGCAATTTGGCCACCTTTTTGGTGACCTAGAAGGTGTGACTTGGTCAGATGAATGTAATTGAGATTTAGAGCATTCCAGAAAAAGAATCAGGTCAAAAGGCCCCACGGTTTGAAAGTTATTGCAGTTTTTCGAGTTTTGGAGACCTCCTAAGAATGCTTCAAAGTCAGGTTTGGGGCATTAAATGACCTTGAAAAGGGTCGAAAAATGGGGGATGAGTGAAGCTCGTCCATAGGGCTATAGAGCGCTTCGAGAGCTTTCTGAAAATGTAAACGGTTCGTCAATCGGAGCTACGGTTCAAAAGTTATACCTCCCGGAAGTTCGACTACCGTTTCTGGATTCTTCTAGATTTGCACCGACTTCTAACGCAGCTTTTGGAACCTTCTATTTTGTCGGTGGATGCCTACTAGCACTTTCTAGAATGTACTCCTAGTCCTTAACCCTTCGGGGTCTATTTAAGGAGATTTTTGGCATTGTAAAAGGCAGTTCGGATTGGAGCTTGAGAGGTGGTGCTAAAAGGAGAAATATTCTCCAGATTTATGCTATTGTAAGCCTGTAGGGCATATTTTGAAGTTCATTTTCTCTGCACTATTTGTACCAGCTTATTTTTTTTAGTTAATATAATTCCCCCTTTCTATTGTGTCTATTCTGTTGTTGGGTTGTGTCCCCATCAAGTGGTATCAGAGCGGGTTTTCCTGAGTGTGTAGACAGAGCACCGACTGTGAGGCAGTTTGCACTAGGACTGTGTGGTTGTGGGTTCAAGTTAGAAGATGCCTCCACGAAGAGAGTGTGGCAGAAGGGCCAGAGCTATTGATCCTGAGGAGGTTAGAGCCCTCCAGAGACAAGTACAAGCATTGCAAGAGGAGCTTCGTAGAGGAGCAAATATTGCCGCAGATGACAATAGTGAGGATGACAATGAAGAGGAAGTAATGGAAGTTGACGGGGCAGTTTTGAATCCTGTAGAGGAAAGGATTTTTAGGGCCATTACTAGGTTTGGGAAAAGACCTACAATTGAAGTGGGTATATTTTTGGGAAATTTGAAACCAGATGAGTTGATCGATTGGATCAATGAACTAGAAGAATACTTTGAGTATGAGGATATAAGGGACCCAGATAGGGTTAAGTTTGCAAAGGCCAAACTGAAAGGCCATGCCAAAATCTAGTGGCAAGAGGTTCAACTGGAAAGACTTAGAAGAGGAAAGGAGAAGATCACAAGATGGGATCGCATGGTGGAAAAATTGAAGAAGCAGTTCATTCCTGTGGACTACGAGCTTGATCTGTTTAAGAAGATGCATGGGTTAAAGCAAGCAGGAAGATCAGTCCAAGAATATACAGAGGAGTTTTACTGACTCCTGATTAGAGCGGGGCATGCAGAAGCAAATAAGGAGAAGGTTGCTTGTTATATCAGTGGGTTACGACCTAGCATCCAGGAGGAATTAAGTCTAGTAAGAATGACCAGTGTTGAAGAAGCATACCAGTTTTCCCTACGAGTTGAAGAGAAGCTGAGTAAAAAGTTTAAAGGAAGACAAAGAGGGCGCAGTCAAGGAGGAAGGGGAAGTGGTAGATCATCTGGAGGCCACAATGAAACTCAAAAGAAAAATGAAGATGAGGGTACTAGCAGGAACCAGAGGAATGAGGGTTTCAACCGCTCCCGTGATCAAGACTTTGGAAATCAAAGAGGAAGAGGTAGAGGACGTGGACAAGGAAGAGGAGGCTTTTGTGGTACCTGTTTCCATTGCAATGAAGAAGGTCATCATGCCTTTGAATGCCCTCAATGACAAGGAAGGACAGATAGGAGAGCTGAGGGCCAAGCTAGGGTTGCTCATGTGGATGAGGATGCACAATCATCACATTCAGAGGATGCAAAAAGAGGAGAGACCTTGGTAAATGAAAGAGTCCTACTAAGTGGTGAGAATGAACTAGGACAACGGAGGAGTTTGTTCTGTACCAGATGCAAGTGTGAGGATAAATGTTGTGATGTGATCATTGATGGTGGTAGCACTGATAACTTGGTATCAGAAGAGATGGTCTCTAAGCTGAAGCTCAAGAGGGAGAAACATCCCCAGCCCTATCGGATTTCTTGGGTAAAAGATGATCATAAGGTCCTGGTAAGTGAACAATGTTTAGTAAAATTCAAAATTGGGAGTTACCATGATGAAGTTCTCTGTGATGTTATTTCGATGGATGTTTGCCATCTATTGTTGGGTAGACCATGGCAGTTTGATAGACATGCAATACATGATGGACATGCAAACACATACTCTCTGACAAAGGATGGAGTTTGCCAAAAATTGAAGCCCATGAAAAATGAAGGTGAAAAGGTATGTAGTAGTGCTAGGATTTGTCTTGTTGATGGAAGGAAGTTTTTAGATGGCATGAAACATCAGCGTATGTGCTATGCTTTGATTCCTAGGAAAGATAAAGAAGGTAGTAGTGAAATACCATTTGAAGTTTCAGACTTACTAGGAGAATTTGGAGATATTATCTCTGATAATGTTCCAGATGGATTGCCACCAGTAAGGCAAATTAGTCATCAGATAGATCTGATTCCAGGGGCTAGTTTGCCTAATAAGGCTGCTCATAGGATGACTCCTACTGAAATAGAGGAGCTAAATAGACAGGTTCAGGAGCTGTTGAGGAAGGGCTTGATTCGAGAGAGCTTGAGTCCATGTACAGTACCTTCAGTACTTGCACCCAAGAAGGATGGAGAGTGGAGGATGTGTACAAATTCTCGAGCTATAAATAGGATAACCATCAAGTACCGATTTCCTTTACCAAGGATGGATGATCTTATGGACTGCTTGAGTGGAGCTCAGTACTTCACAAAGATAGATCTGAAGAGTGGCTATCATCAGATACGGATTCGAGAAGGAGATGAGTGGAAAATAGCCTTCAAGACCAAGGAGGGTCTTTATGAGTGGTTAGTCATGCCCTTTGGATTGACGAACGCCCCAAGCACCTTCATGTGACTCATGAACAAGGTACTTAAGAAGTTCTTGGGAAAATTTGTTATTATCTATTTTAATTTTCAGCAAGACTTTGGAAGAACATTTACTGCATATTCGTAGTGTCCTTGAAAGGCTAAGGGAAGAGAAACTGTTAATTAATCTAAAGAAGTGTGTCTTTGCAAAAAGGGAGTTAGTCTATTTGGGATTTGTTATATCACCTGAAGGTCTCAAAATGGATCCAGAGAAGGTAAAAGCCATCTTGGAATGGCCTACTCCAAGGTCTGCTACTGAGGTAAGATCATTTCATGGTCTGGTTAGTTTTTATAGGAAGTTTATTAAGAATTTCAGTGGCATATGTGCACCTCTAACTGATACAATAAGAGGGGATAGAAAAGAGTTCAAATGGACTGCAGTAGCTGCAAGAAGTTTTGAATTGCTAAAGAAGAAGGTGACAGAACAGCCTGTGTTGGCACTTCCAGATTTTAGAAAAGTATTTCAAGTGGATTGTGATGCTAGTGGTAGCACTATTGGGGCTGTATTAAGCCAAGAAGGTAAGCCTATTGCATATTTTAGTGAAAAATTGAATGATGCAAAGAAGAAGTATTATGTTTATGATCAAGAGTTCTATGCAATAGTTCAGGCCTTAAAGAAATGGAGGCATTATTTATTGCCAAAGGAATTTGTTTTGTATACTGATCATCAAGCATTACAGTACCTAAATAGCCAAGGTAAATTGAATCAGAGGCATATGAAGTGGGTAGAATTCTTGCAGAGTTATACATTTGTGTTGAAGCATAGAAGTGGAAAATCTAACAGGGTTGTAGATGCATTAAGTAGGAGACAGTTGTTGCTTACAACAATGCAGGTTGAAGTAGTTGGGTTTGATGAACTCAAGAATTTGTACCCCGAGGATCCTGATTTTGCTGAAGCATGGAAAGCTTGTAAAGAACCTGTTGCTGTAGATAGAACCAAGTGGTTAGATTATCTGATTCAGGATGGCATGTTGTTCAAAGGTAGTCAATTGTGCATTCCAAGGAGTTCCATGAGGGAAAATCTGATTAAGGAGAAACAAAGTGGAGGGATGGCAGGACATTTTGGTCAGGATAAGACCATTTCCATTCTTAGAGAACATTATTTTTGGCCTCAAATTACACAGGATGTGAAGAAGTTTGTACAGAGTTGCCAAGTTTTTCAAGTTGCCAAGGGGTTTAGTCACAATACTGGCCTATATCAGCCATTGCCTGTTCCATCAAGGCCATGGGAGGACATAAGTATGGATTTTGTTCTTGGATTGCCAAGGACACAAAGGGGTAATGACTCAGTATTCGTGGTGGTTGATAGGTTCTCCAAAATGGCACATTTCATTCCATGCCACAAAACTCATGATGTTGTCCATATTGCAGACTTGTTTTTCAAAGAGGTGGTAAGACTACATGGTCTTCCAAGAAGTATAGTTTCTGACCGAGATACTAAATTTGTGAGGTATTTCTGGAGGACATTGTGGAAGAAGTTGAGAACAGACTTGAAATTCAGTTCCACGCATCACCCACAGACTGATGGCCAAACAGAAGTGGTAAATAGAAGTCTGGGCAATTTGCTGAGATGTTTAGTTGGAGATAAGCCCAAGGGTGGGATTTGATTCTACCACAGGCAGAGTTTTCTTATAATAACTCTGTAAATAGGAGTACTGGAAAATCACCATTTCAAATTGTATATGGAAATAGCCCAAGGACTGCACCAGAATTGAGGAAGATAGAACAAGGGGAGAGAACAAGTGCTGAAGCTGAGGAATTTGCTGAACACATCAAGCGTCTACATGAGGAGGTTCAAGCACACATTATCAAGATGAATCAAGAGTATAAAGCTAGGGCTGATGCAAGGAGAAGACATAAGGAATTCCAAGTAGGGGATCTAGTCATGGTGCACTTACGAAAAGAAAGATTTCCAGTTGGTACTTACAACAAGCTGAAAATGAAGAAATTTGGCCCCTACAAAATTTTGAAGAAACATAACTCAGGAAATGCATATGAGGTGGAGCTGCCAGATGGTATTCACATTTCTCCCATTTTCAACATTGCAGATTTGATAGAGTATCATGATGATGGTGCTGATGAGGAGCTAGTTTTAGAGCCATGTCCAATTCCTGCTTCTAAGAAGGAGGAGATAGAAGACATTCTAGATCAACGTGTGGGTAGGAGTACCAGAAATAGGCAGTATGAAGAGTATTTGGTAAAATGGAAAGGACGGCCGATCGAGGACTCAACTTGGATTTCAGCAGCTGAGGTTTCCCATTTGGGATTTCCTCTACCATCCATAAAGTGACAGGGTCACTTTTCAATCTACCCTGGGTGTCTGATGCAGGAGCATCCAGAGGTATAAGGGCAATCCTGTGTCACCCAAAAAAAAATGTACTTAGACTTAGTTTCTATTTCATGTCTTTACATTTTTGGATACCCATTTGGCTCAAATAAAGGTTCCAACTGTCATAGTTCAACTATCAGCGCATTTGAAAATCCCGAAAAAATAGGAGCATGCAATTTGACCACCTTTTTGGTGACCTAGAAGGTGTGACTTGGCCAAATGAATGTAATTGAGATTTAGATCATTCCAGAAAAAGAATCAGGTCAAAAGGCCCCACGGTTTGAAAGTTATTGCAGTTTTTCGGGTTTTGGATACCTCCTAAGAATGCTTCAAAGTCAGGTTTGGGACATTAAATGACCTCGAAAAGGGTCAAAAAATGGGGGACGAGCTAAGCTCGTCCATAGGGCTATAGAGCACTTCGAGAGCTTTTCAAAAATGTAAACGGTTCGTCAATCGGAGCTACGGTTCAAAAGTTATACCTCTCGAAAGTTCGGCTACCGTTTTTGGATTCTTCTAGATTTGCACCGACTTCTAACGCAGCTTCTGGAACCTTCTATTTTGTCGGTGGATGCCTACTAGCACTTTCTAGAATGTAGTCCTAGTCCTTAACCCTTCGGGGTCTATTTAAGGAGATTTTTGGCATTGTAAAAGGCAGTTCGGATTGGAGCTTGAGAGGAGGTGCTCAAAGGAGAAATATTCTCCAGATTTATGCTATTGTAAGCCCGTAGGGCATGTTTTGAAGTTCATTTTCTCTGCACTATTTGTACCAGCTTATTTTTTTCAGTTAATATAATTCCCCCTTTCTATTGTGTATATTCTGTTGTTGGGTTGTGTCCCCATCAAAAACTTATGCATTCGTCCCTTGTGCCTTATTCAAAATTCATTCTCCCCCTTTTGACACTTATGTCATGGGTGGTACATGAATAATGTGTTTCTCCAAGAATTATTTATGGACTTCCATGATGAGCTTTAGTGTTGCATCCCAATTGTCACATGCTACCTCTAGAGATCTAATTTGAATAGCTATCTTGGTGTTGCCCAAGTTTTAGTCTATATTTTTACTCTAGGGTTTTTGAGTTAGTCAAGTGTCAATGTTTTTAGTCTGAGTCTAGATTTCCCATAGGATGGCCTTTCTTCTCATATTTCCTTTGAGCTAACTAATGTGGGATATTATATGAACAAATTCCTAGTCCATGGCTAGGTGATTAGGTTTTGGGAGGGTTTGTTATGCATTTTCCTAATGAGAAGGTCTAGATGTTTCTAACGATTCATAATTCCTTGTTCCTAATCATGTCTAAGACAAAGATTCATTTTGAGAAGTAGTTCTTCATCTCTGAAAGTTTCTATTTCCATGGTCAAATATCTATATTTAGAGAAAGATACATTATCATAGGCATATACAGTGTGAATATAGCAAAGGACATTAAAAACTAAGGCTAAAGATTAATATGAAGATCATGAGCACAAGTCAAAAACAAGATCAGTTGATTTGAACATAGATTAAACACTCAAAATTTAGAAATGATGAAAAACATGGTCAAAGGTTTCAAAGACCAAAGAGGAAATCAAATCAACAAATCAATACATGTTTGATCATCCACATCACCAAGTTGAAAAGTCAATTGAATGAAAGAATGCATGCTATTGGCCAATTAAAAGTCAAAATGCTTACTTGTTAGTTGGGTCCCATTCAAATCTCAAATGAAAAAGAGAATGCATTCAACCATTGAACCTTACAAGATCAACATCCATTTCTTTATCATTGTTCAAAGTTACATGAGGAATTAGCAATACAAAATAATGATAAGCTAACACCTGTCTGCAAGACCCAATTGAGGTGGGACCTTCTTTGAATCATGCATAGTAATTGAATGACATAATATGGACCATTAGATCAAATAATATCTAATAACATTGCTTTCCCACTTTTCAAAGATGTTTGAGGTTTAGACAATGCAAAAAAGTGACGATTCGACATGCGAAGCTATGGGGCAAAATTTAGTTATGAGCCACAAAAGAGAACTGTCAAAATTTAGGCCAGAGTGGCATACTATGATTAGTCAAATTCTCTGACAATGACAAAGTTGGGTCAATTTTGCAGAATCGTCTAATTTTTTTTGATCTAAGGTGCTCATTTTTTCACTTTCCAAAGATGCTCAAGGTTTAGACAATGTAGGAAAGTGATTATTTGACATGTGGAATGGTAGACCTATGGAGGAAGTTATAAAAGGAAAGTTATAATGTTTTAATCTTGATCGTCGACTTGAGATCAACGATGGAAATTTAAACTAGCAATTAATGTTGGAAGATGAAATATGTGTATTTGGCACGAAACAATAGAAGATGCAAAAACAATTATAGATCACAAAATTTTCTAATATTGCAGGAAGCCAAATGGTCACCAAGTTTTTTAGAAGCACCATGGATCTAGAATCACTTATGGAGAAGATGCCACATGTTCATACGACTAGATATTTTCACATTTACTCTCTTTTATACTGTCACTGTTGCTCTACCAGAATTAAGAAATGATAGAGGACTATAAATGTAATCTCATTGGACATAATAGAGGATGGAAAACCTAATGGTGAATTGGTCTGTAATTCCATTTACCTTATTTTCTTATTATGTTTTGTTGCCCATGCATAGATTAGTTTTGCATTAAGAGGTGAAAAACAATCGTAGGTGATTTTGTGATAATCATATGGATTCCATTTCATTTTGGTGAATACAGTGAAGGTAATTCCATTTACTTTCTTCACATATGGTTTTGTTTCCCCTCTTGCTAGTTTCTTATCATGTTAGATAGTTTCATTTGGAATTTGAAGGGTAGATGTGTATGAATCTATTAGTAACTTGCTAGATTCCATTTCACTCAAGTCTGGTAGTCAAAGCAATTCCATTTTCCCTCATGTGCATCTCTTTTCTCATTCCTTTTTGTACTTAGGTGATTAATATATGCATTTAGAATAGGAGTAAGAGTCAAAAAAATTAAGATAATCTACTACAGTCATTCCATTAAGTGTGATAGGTTATTCAAAATCATCTTGCCTGAATTATTTGTTCCTACAAACAATTTGGTTATCCTTTACTGCTCTCAGGCTAAGAGCTTATAATATCAAGAATTTATGATCACATAAAGACATATTCATCACATATTATTACAAGAATCATAGGGAGTTGTACCTAATAAATTTGGAGGGAAGTAATAGGATACATGCACTAACCCATTTATTGGTAAACATTCTTTTTTTTCTCCAGACATTGGGTATCAAAGAGTCAACATTATCAAATCTAATAGGAGAAAAAACTATTAACTAGTAGTCTTGTTACATCATTGGGATTCATGTAGAATCCATACTCCTGGATTGAGGCAAGTTGAGTGAGTTTATGATGTATGGTTTTATTGTTCACTAGGATTCATGTAGAATCTGTCTTCCTGAGACTATTTTTGGTTGAGTGTTATTTTTGCATTATGTTCTCATTAATCCTTGTGTTATGATCTTCATGATGGTGTTGCACCACACATAAGAATGTATGCATGCATTTTTTGAGTGACTTGTGAGGCCAAGAATTATGATCATTGGGGTTGGGTTGCGAATATGCATTCCTACAGGCACTCATCATTGGATGAGCATAGGTAGGGTAGGGTAGCACATGGAGGGGCTTCTATCTTAAAAACTATTGACTATTTCCCATTAGTTGGCAAAGGAAGTTTTATATAATAGATAATTAAATTAAAATAAATGGTTGTAATAAATATAAAATAATTAAAAATTTGGGAAGATTACCTTCCATTGGGAAGAGTTTCCACCTAGATTGTGCACCTTTTGTTGGGGAGTATAGCTACAAAAACTAGCTTTGGCTTGTAAATGCCAAGTGACTCTCCATTATGTCAACCCCTACATAGTAGCCCACTGAGTGTCTGACCAGGACCTATTGTACTTGCATTGTTTTCATGATCTTGGTTTTAGTCATCATTATTGTCTAGTGTGAGTGTTATCTATGGATGTTGTGCTTTATGTGTGTTTTTGGTTGGATCATTATCTCCATCAGCATGGTGGGAGTGGACCTATGGGTTCCATGTAGTTGGGAGGCATAGCTACCTTCACCACTATTGGGTACCGGTGTACAAAGATGGTCTATTGTCCTAGTGTGATTATTGTTGGATTTTTTCACTTGGTACTTTGGGTTCTAGAGTATGCTTTCTTGTGATTTATGCTTTCATTAGAATGCTTGGATATCATGTTTAGATGATATTAGTTTATTTGATGCATTCCCTTATTATGATGTTTATCATATGATTAGATGTTGTGATTTTCTTAGTTGGATTGTCTATTACTTATTAGATTAGCATGTTAGATTTCATGATTTTATGATGTTATTAAGCTTTAGTAATGACATCCTCATAAGAAAAATCTGACAATCTAGTTGGAAGTTTGGCATGTTACATGTGGGGGAAGGCTAGGACCCTCAAGGTCTCATGATGCTATTATGGTTTGGAGGAACCACGTACGAATTTTGGTTGTGTCAGTGCTTTCTTGTTATGCTTTCCTTCATATGATGTTTGGTTTATGAACCATGTATGTACATTGTGATGTTGTTTTCTACATGTTCCTTCATATGTTATTATGGATTAGATGGATAGTTTTAATCTTCTTCCTATTGCATGGTGTTGTGTATTTCTTGATTTGAGTGTCTGCCTCAATTATGGATTTGATACTCCCAAATGTGAAGGAAATTCATTTCCTAGATTTTATCTTTATGTTTTAAGGCTTGTTATTTTGTATCCTCATGTGAAATTTCACTTTCTTGTGCAAGAATGCAAAATCTCACATGGTGTGTTGGGTATCCTCGTGTGGCTTATAGTTCATCCTTACGAAAAACCCAACACCAGTTTGAGGTGTTTTGGCTACTAGGCCAAGCAAGTCCTCACATTCTTGGGAAAATTTTCATGTGGCTTGTTGTAAATCCTCACACAAAGGAGTACATCCTTATGCAAAAATATGCCAATTG
Organism: Cupressus sempervirens; assembly: GCA_028749045.1. Lineage (NCBI taxonomy): Eukaryota > Viridiplantae > Streptophyta > Pinopsida > Cupressales > Cupressaceae > Cupressus > Cupressus sempervirens. Next base: position 551,706,285 of record CM053788.1, on the reverse strand, counting down.
TGTTTCCTCACACAAAAAATAGGGTGCATCTTTACTGGTTTTCAAGGAACACATTTTGGTAATTTGGGTACCCTTTGGGTTTTCTTAATTTTCCATGCTTTGATAGATCAAATATTTTGTTTTATGATGACGTCTTTGGTTTTTTGTTCTTTAGTTTGGTTGTGTCACTTAGGTAGTGGCATTCAGAGATCCATTGGTTGTTGGGATTGTTCTTGAAGTCTTCTATTGCAATCTTTGTGATCCTTATACAATGTTTTCAACTTGATTTACTTGACCCTGGACAACTATCAGGAATGGAATCAACTTGTTGTCAGATATCTCAGTCAGCACAATGCACTACCCTATGCACTAGATCTAATCCTGATAAGAATCTCATCATTTGGCATACTCTCTTTTTCTTTATGGTTGATGACATTCTAGATACAATGTCTAACATTAAGTCATCTAATCCATATGTTTTTTGGATGCATCTTTGGGAGAAGTATGGAGATCCAAACATTCCTCCATTCCTAGCAAATATTTTATCTCTAGTTGTAGCTTACTCCTCTTCAGATGAAATCACACCTCTAGCTCCTATTGCTCCTACTAATCTTGTTCCAACCATAGATTCTTTGGATTAAGTGTAGCAAGACCCTTTATGTCTTCCTACTTTACCTTCATGCGATGACTTCCTTTCCACCCTTGCAGGCCTGTTCATGGAGTCTCACATTGAATATGTGGGAGAAACTATTGATGATATTCATCTTATCTTTGAGGTGAATACTTCATTCATTGCCACAATGACAAATTTATGTACTTCAACACAACATGGTACACATGGTCTTCCAGTTCCAGGTGATGACTTCTTACCAGACATTTTAGCTCTGTTCATAGAGTCACACACAGTTGATTTGGAAGACTTCTTTTATGATCTATAACTTCTCTTTGTCGAGGACAATTCTTCTACAGTTGTTGCAAGGGCCCACTCTGACCCTCATGTCCATTCTCTACATGATTATTCTTTCTAGGCTAATGTGATTATGGATACATATGTACAGCATCTATAGGAGGTCTCTTTCACATTTGAGAAGATTTTTGGTTCTTTGACATAGGTTCTACATCATTCCTTGTTCGATTTGCACTTCTTCTCAGTAGTTTTGGAGGGAGCCACTATCAGCATCAACACAAGGACACTAAAATAGGTTTCAGAGATACCGTTCATCATAGAGATTCCTTCTCCATACAAGGGATGCATCTCATAGGTACCCTTGCCATTGTTTCTTCCAAAGGGGAGGAACATCATTCAATGGTCATGGATCAGCTTCTTCATTGGAGCATTTCTCACTGGTCGGCACACTACTTTTAAGGGCAGGGGGGGACTACCTCGTCTCCTTCTTCTCTTTTTTGGGGAGGACTTTTTCCTCTTAGGGGGTTTTGTCCTTCTCCATTTTTCTCTTGTATATACTTGATGTATGTCGTAATGGGGGGGTCTTGATTACTCCATCCATCCATGCATCCCTTTTCATCTCTCTTTTTGGGGGAGGGTTTTTCCCATGAGGTTTTCCCTCTTTCCTTGCTTTATGAGAGATTTTCATCTTCATTAAGTACATGGGTACCTAACATGGCCTAGTAGTTGAGACCCATCATGCATTGCATCCTAGTTTTGGTAAGCTTAAGGGCATTCCCCTAAGTTGCACTTAAGGGGGGGTGTTGGTGTAAATACATATTTACTATTTACACTTACTTAAGTTTACTTAGGTTAATGCATATTTTTTATTTTTTATTTATTAGCCACCTAGGAGTATGTGTACTCTTGTGAGTTGTCAAATTTACAACAGAAGAGTTCACACCTCTTTTATGCACATGGTGTCTACAACATAGGAGTTAGCACACTAATTAAGCACATGGTGTCTACAACCTTCTCATTCTTATCACTCATATGGAATGTTGGATAAGGTGTGTGCTTAGTTATCAATGCTTATCTTATCTCCTAGTTCCATCTAGAGACATTCTAGGTGCTTCTTGAGAGGCCTTTATATACAAGCACTGCTAGTGTGTTTGCACATCATATACTGAACATAGAGATGTTTTAGGACATACTCTGATTAATTGATCATATCCTTTTTTGGTCTACAGTTGTGCTTGTGTTTGAGTTCTTCATTCTTGGGTTAATTTTTTCCTTTGAAAAATTCTTACATGGTATCAGAGATATACCAAATTCTTACAGAGCCCATGTTCAAACATTGGGATCTATGTGTATATGTTTCCCATATGGTTGATGTTGTGATTGTGTGATTGCGAGTGTCTTGGTGATGGCCTATGAGTTTTCCTGCTTTAGTATCTACTTGTGATGGACTTGCATGTCCAGTAGATATAGCTAGAGTAGTGGGAGGACAAGGAATTGAGTCTTTCCTTGTTTGTAGGTGATATCGATGTGCCTTGGTTGGTTGGTTGTGTGTGTGTGAACTTTTTGGGATGGAACCACAAATTGGTGGCCATGTGTTGGCTTTGAGTTTCTCTATTGTTTCTCTTTGTGTAGTTAAGTGCATTGTTTTCCCTATTTTCTCCTACTTGTAAGTAAATAAATAAATCTTATTTGTGATTTTGTGTTATATCAATGTAGTAATGAGATGTTTCCTTTCTTTGAGAAATGAGTGTTTATTGTGAATCATTGTAAAGAAGTACATGGTGTATTAAGACCTTTTGGGTCAATGACTTAACTCCCCAAAACTAATTACTTCTTGAGCATTATGAAAAAAAATTATAAATTGATGGATATCTAAATGTTTCATTGTATGGAAAATAACTGAGGAAATTATTGTAGTATGCATATGCAGGAGGTTATTGATGGTTTACTACTTGAGGTGAGTGAGTGTGTTCTCTAACGTTGTTGGGATAATGTACTCCATATCATTGTGTGGTGACTTATCCCTCTTGTGTGACTATTCTCAGTCATTATATGTGATGTGATTTGATTGGTGCCTTATTTTATTTAGCTAGAGGTATTTTCCTCATGTTGTTGGACTAGCATTGGTTTTTAGTATTTTCCTTTCTTAGAATAGTCATCAAATTTCTCTGTTGCTCTCTTTGTGACAATTTTCATATTTGACTTATTGTTAAAATGTGCACTTTTTGATATATATTGTTGAAGCTAAAAATTCCCCCATTTGGACCTTTTGATTATGTTTCATGGTGACTATTCTACATGTTTTAACTATTACCCAATTGTGTGTTCTGACTCTATCACATTCATCTTGAACCTCTGGTAATACATACAAGGGATAATATCATAGAGAACATACTAGTGTGGTTATCATAGATGTAAATTTGTTAATGTAATTGGATGGTTTAAGTGATGATTAAATGTAATGTTATTCTAGAAAGAAATTTGCAAAGATATGTGCTTGTTTTATGGTAAGTGACTCTTGAACCCTTGCTTTCAATACTTTTCAATTTCATTGAGCATTATTGCTTGTGTTGTGATTAACTAATGAAATTATGAAAGAAAAGTTATATTGGTTTCAGTGTGTTAATTTTTTGAAATACTTTAGAACAACTAAGGGGGGGGTGAATTAGTTATCCAAGGTATTCCAACAATTGGTATCAGAGAAAGCCTTACTGTTACTCTCTAATAATTGTATCAGTCTAGGGTAAATCTTTTGGATTAAGGTTTATCTAACAGTTATTTGTAAATTATTTAACTAGGTGACATTCCAATTGAATTCTCTAAAGTCCTCTAACAAGGCTCACTCCTAATAGGGTGATTGAAATCCTTTAATAGGGTCACATTTAATAGTGTGTATTATAACCTTTAACAGGGTTGGCCTTTTACAGGGCATCACTTCAGAAGAGTGAAAAAGAGTAGCATGTTATTGGTGGTTTTTCCCAAATTGGGTTTCCATGTAAGTCATTGTGTCAAGTGTGTTGATGAATCTATAATGTTTCATATTTACATTTTTTCAAGTTGATTTAATAGAAATCTACAAGTTTTAAGTGATTGCATAATCTTATGGATACATGCATGATGAATAATTTTTTATTGGTTCACTAAGTTGTGAAAAGTTTTATTTAGACATCTGGACCTTGGATAACCAATTCAACCCCCCCCCCCAGCTATTCTAAATTATTCCAACAATTGGTATCAAAGCCATCTACTTAAGAGGACTAGTTTGAAGGTACTAGAAGCACAAAGATCAAGATGTTAAAAAGAGAAGTACCTAGCTCAATAGAGATAATTTTCCTACATGGAAAATTTTGATGAAACTATACCTTGGAGGACTTGGAGATCATGCACAATCTACCATTTCCATTGAGCATGTTGATCTTGTTGGTACCCCAACTGCTAACGATATGAAAAAGAAGAAAGAACATAACCAGGCAATGTTGGAGATTGCCTCTACCCTAAGTTATGCCAAATTTGATGATATCAAAGGTCTTAATAGTGCAAATAAAATGTGGGATTCCCTAAACACTATCTATAGAGGAGATGCACATGTTCTAACAACCAAATCTAAAAGTCTCAGAGGTAAGTTTGATGATATGAGAATGGAAGAAGGTGAAAATATTGCTCAATATATTGCTAGGATAAAAGAAGTTGTTAATGCAATAAGAGGAGCTACTAGTAATATAGATGATGATATTGTACTAAGAAAAGTTTTAAGGGCACTATTGCCTATATATGATATTAGAGTTTCCACAATTCAAGAACTAAGATGCATACCAAGGAATAAACTATCACTTGAAGGTTTGGTAGGTAGACTCACTGCTTTTGAGCTATCTAACTTTAATAATTAAAAACTTGAAAACATTGAATCTGCTTTCAAAGCTAAGGTGTCATCGAAGGAACCTAATGAGAAGGAAAAGAAGGAAAAGAAGAAGTATGTGTCCAGTGATAGTGATACAGATGAGGAGGATGTAGAATAGCTAGAAGCACTACTAGAAAGAAGATTTCACAAAGGTAAAGGCAAGTTCAAAGGTCAATTACCCATCATTTGTTTCAATTGCAATGAGGTTGGTCATAATGGTGCTAGATGTCCAAAGAAAAAGAACTATAGAAGTGGTGACAAGTACAAATGTAGAAGAGATGAAGATAGCAAGGACTACAAAGACAAAGGCAAAAATTCATGCTACATTTCCAAAGAGGAAACAAAAGATGAATCTGATGAACATGATGATGAAGTGGTGTATGTTGCAATGCAGGAAAAATTTGATGAAGATGAGGCAACTGCACTTGTGACTTGTGTGAACAAGAATGACAAATGGATCATTGACAATGGGTATTCACATCACATGACTAGAGATAAAAGTAAGTTCATTACACTAAATCATTATGATGGAAATAGTGTAAGATTTGGTAATGATGCACCATATTTGATAAAAGGAAAAGGTTCTATCAAACTCACAGATAATATTTTATGTAACAATGCTTACTATGTTGAAGGACTTAACTATAATGTGTTGAACGTGTCACAACTAAATAATTTGGGATGTAAGGTTGAGTTTGAAAACAAGATTGCTAAGATATATGACACAAATGGAAAACTAATTGGAAAGGATGATCAAACTACAAGTAATATATTATATCTTGACATAGAGCATGCTACGTGTCTAGTTGTAAAATTTGATGATGTGTGGCTATGGCACAAAAGGTTATGTCATGTCAATTTTGATAACCTAGTCAGTATCAGTAATATGAGAAAAGTTAGAGGTTTTCCTAAGTTGAAGAAGCCTTATAATGTAATGTGTAAACAATGTCAGTTAGGAAAAATAAAAAAGTCAAGTTTTAAGAGTAAAGCTCATACCTCCAAAGGAATACTTGAGATTCTTCATACTAACTTGTGTGGACCAATTGATGTGCAAAGCTAAAAAGGAGATGAGTACATTATGTTGTTTGTTGATGACTATTCTACAATGATGACAGTTATGTTTCTAAAATAGAAATTTGATGCTTTCCAAATGTTTAAGTGGTAATTAGAAGGATTTGAGAAGGAAATAGTTAAAAGTCTAAAGTGTTTAAGATCCAACAAAGGAGGAGAATTTATATCACATGAGTTTGAGATGTTCTGTAATGAAAAAGGAATCAAAAGATAGGCATCTACACCTAGAATCACTCCACAAAATGGAGTAGCTGAAAGGAGGAACAGACCTATAATGGATTATACTAGAACACTTATGATGGAGAAAAATGTTGCTTTGAAATACTGGAGAGAAGTTGTAAATACAGTTGTCTATACCTTGAACCATGTACAATTCAAGAAAGGTACTCATTCAACACCTTTTGAACTATGGTATGGATACTCACCCAATGTAAAATACTTTAAGGTATTTGGAAGAAAATGTTACATTTTTAAAGACTTTAGGAATGGTAAACTAGATGAAAAAAGTGAAGGAGGTATATTCTTAGGATATTCCACAAGAAGTAAAGCTTATAAGTGTTTAAATACTAACACTAACAAAGTTGTGGAAAGTAAAAATGTAAATTTTTATGAATATACAAAAGTACATGAGGCTAAACCTATCAAAGAACTAGAAGAATACAAATCATTTGTATACTTTGATGAAGGTATGCATCCTGAAGAAGATGTTGCAAATCAAGCTACAAACCAATAGCAAGTTTCAAAAGACTACCGAGTCACATACTATGAATGTCAAGTTGCATTCAAGAACTAAGCCACATTTAGATGTTGAGTTATAGAATGAAGTTGGTGCACATTCTAATTCTGAGATTAGTGTAAATGAAAGAGATGTTGAACTATCTAACAGAGATGTACACAATGACTCTGAAGCTAAAAGACAAAATGAAGAACCTAGAGTTGAACCAAGATTTTCCAAATATGTCAAAAGACATCATCCTACTACACAAATTATTGGAGATAAAGATGCAAGACAAATGAAAAGAAATAGATTGAGAAATGATACATGTTTGTTGAGCATGAAGTAACCCAAATTAGTGAGAGATGCTTTATAAGATGTGGACTAGAGTAAAACCATGGAAGAATAGATTGAAAAAATTGAGAAAAACAAAACATGGACTCTAGTTCCTAGACCAAAAGACAAAAATGTGATTGGCACCAAATGGATATTCAAAAATCAGCTGGATAAAAATGGTGAGGTCACAAGGAACAAGGCAAGATTAGTTTGCAATGGATATGCACAAGAAGAAGGAATTGACTATGGAGATACATTTTCCCCTGTTGCTAGATTGGAAGGAGTAAGAACTCTACTTTCTTATTTTGCATACAAAGGTTTCAAATTTTATCAAATGGATGTTAAATTTGCAATTATTGAATGGCATATTAGAAAAAGAAGTTTACATAGAGTAGTCAAAAGGTTTTGTTGATGTTGGCAATAAGAAAATGGTATGTAGATTACACAAAGCTCTATATGGTTTGAAACAAGCACCAAAAACATGGTATGGGAGACTTCATAATTATCTTGTGAAGATTGGATTTGAAAGGACTAATGATAACAGCAATCTATACATGAAGACAGAGAAAGGAAAAGATATTTTGTTATCTAAATTTTGTGTTGATGATATCATATATGGAGGTCAAGGTGCTTTATGTAAGACTTTTGAAAATGAAATGAAGCAAGAATTTGTGATATTAATGTTTGGAGAGATCAAATTCTTTGTGGATTTGCAAGTATATCAGATGACATATGGAATATACATCACTCAGTAAAAGTATGTCAAGGAAATACTGAAAACTTTTGGATTGGAGGATTCCAAACTCGTAAGTACACCTATGGTGATAGGACACAAGTTCTCAAAGAATGATGATTCAGCTTACATAAATCAAACATTGTATAGGTCTATGATTGGAAAATCACAATATGTAGTACATAGCAGACCTGACATTGCATTATCTGTAGGGATAGTTGAAAGATTCTATGGTAATCCCAAGGAGAATCATTTGATGATTGTAAAGAGTATAATGAGATATCTGAAAGGAATAGAGGATTATGGTCTATACTATAAGAAAAATGAGAAATTTGAATTAAGATCCTACACCGATGCTAATTGTGTTGGAAACATTGATGACAAAAAAAGCACCAGTCGAGGAGCATTTTTCTTAGGAAAGAGGTTGGTTACATGGACTAGCAAGAAACAAAACTACACTTCACAATCTACTGCTAAAGTTGAATATGTTGTTGTTGTAAATTGTATAAACATTGTATGGATCAAACAGTTACTCAAACATATGAAGGAAGAGATCACAGAACTAGTGATACTTTATTGTGATAATACAAGTGCTATCAATATATCAAAGAATAATGTGATGCACACAAATAGTAAGCACATTGCAATCAAGTATCATTACTTGAGGGAATTAGTTCAAGATAAAGATGTGAAGATGGAATATATTTACACTAGAGAGCAAATTTTTGATATCGTCACAAAAGCATTACCTAAGAATGCTCATGAGTATCTAAGAGGTAAATTGGGGGTGATATCCCTATCAAAGGCTATCTATGTAACAAGAGGAGTACCCTACATCAAACAAGATGATGTTTGTATGTTACACATTGATGCAGAGGATATTACTTTAGGAGCTGCCTAAAGTAATCAAAGAGCTGAAACTACAAATCAGTCAAAAGTAAGGTGATAGAGGGATAAACTGAAGGAACTGAAGAAGCCTATATCTACATGTTAAGATGACAAGTCTTTGACATTTTTGTCAAAGATGGAGAGATTTACTAATGAAAAGGAGAAATAAGGAGAGATTTACTGATCAGAGGGAGAAATACAAGAAGATAGAGAAATCCTAACATCTATCTAGTAAGAGGGAGATACAACATCTACCTAGTTAGAGGGAGATACAAGAAGAAATTCTAAGGGAGCTATAAGGAAGAATTTTGTAACCGATTCAAAAGATGGAAGTTACTGATAGAGGGAGAAATTTCAATACAAGGACTCATTTTCTTTTTGGTATTGTCTTATTGTTTTAACCTAGTCAATTTGGTTTGCCATCAATGCCAAAGAGGGAGATTGTTGAGAATAGATTGGAAACAATAAAAGAGGGAGATTGTTGAGAATGTACAATTATGATCAATATGTTTCAATCATTATTTTTTCATTGATTTCAAACATATTATTTTTTGGTAAGACAATTGCTTATATGATTTAAGTACTATCACTTATTTGATTGATGAAGAGGATTTGATCATTAGATGCAGCAATAAAACCTAGAGGAAAGGTTGAGTTGTGCTTATGTAAAGAAGTACAAGAATTAGTTAAGACAGTGATGACATGATGTATTGATAATCTACTTAAGGTTACAAAGGTTGGTTACACTAAGAAAGTATGTGTCGAGCATAGGATGCCGAGCAACGCAGTATGTGTCGAGCATCAAATGCAAGATAATGTCGAGTTTTTGCATTATTTGAAAGATCATGAATTCGATGGATCTGACCTGACAAGTTTGTTTTCTTGGATTATGTGAACTAGATGGAAGATAAGATTGATGAGCTAGAGGCACAAAATTCAAGGTAAACCATTTTTAGGCAAATTCAAAGAGGATTCAAGGAGAAGTTTCTAGAAGAGATATGGAATGTGGGATAGATTCATTGTATCCTACTAATCTGTCCTAAACCTAAATTGGATAATGGAGAATGAGTGCCAAAATAGCGTAATTTCCTATTTATAGGAATGACTAGTTAAAAGCAAAGCTTTTCATGTGTGAGAACCTAAGGAAGAAAAAGAGTCAAGGGTTTTGTTTCATCAACTGACCTAAGAGAAGAGTTTGTAATGGCATGTTAAGAAAGAATGCTTAAGGAGATGAATGCTTGAAGGGTGAACAAGCTATCAGAGCTAAAATTAGTGAAGGCCAAAGAGAATGGAGGACTGAAATAGAGATATGTAATCTACAAATTGAGTTGTAAGTTGTTATCAGATCAAGCCTTATTGATACTCTCTAATAATTGTATCAGTCTAGGGTAAATCCTTTGGATTAAGGTTGACCTAATAATCATTTGTAAATCCTTTAATCGGGTGACATTCCAAATGAATGGTCTAAAGTCCTCTAACAAGGCTCACTCCTAATAGGGTGATTGAAATCCTCTAACAGGGTCACATTTAATAGTGTGTAGTATAACCTTTAACAAGGTTGGCTTTTCATAGGGCATCACTTCAAAAGAGTGAAAAAGAGTAGCATGTTACTAGTGGTTTTTTCCAAATTAAGTTTCCACATAAATCATTGTGTCAAGTGTGTTGATAAATATGTTATGCTTCATATATACATTTCTACAAGTTGACTTAATAGTAACCTACAAGTTTTTAAGTGATTGCATAATCTTATGGATGCATGCATGATGAATAATGTTTTATGGGTTCACTAAGTTGTGAAAAGTTTTATTTAGACATATGGACCTTTGATAATTGATTCACACCCCCCCCCTTAGTTATTCTAAGAATTACCTTTTACTTCATGCCTTATGTTAATTTGGGCATGTGTTCCCTTTGGTTGTTTTGGATGTTTCATTCGTTGTTTGTCTTGGTAATCAAGACAATTTGAGTTTCCTTTGATGTTTTATCTTGAGTGGTTATCCAAAATCTTAGGTATTAGGTTTCTCTAAGCTCCATCATGTTGTAGGCCTCATTAATATATTTTTTACTCTTTTTAAATAGAGTCAATCGAAGTCCAGACGTGAAAGTTATGGCCTTCGAAGTGAAGGCAATTTTGTGTTGATTTGAAATTTCACACGAGAAATAAGTGGTCACACACTTTGTCACATGGTTCATTGAGTTATCTCACCTGATTTGATGAGAAACTTTACACAAGACTGTGCTAATACAAAATTTCTCCTAGGGAACAAAAAACATCTCTTTCACTCTTCTAAAAATGTTGATTGATGTTCTGAGTACCCTTTATCAAGTAGAGACCAATTCAATCATGACATATCACATTTATGGTCATTTGAGAATTTTAACCCTTCATGTTACTCTTCAATGAGGAGTTAACAAGCCTTCATAATCTACTACGTACTTTTTGGGATTCATGCTTGGGCTATATATTCCTTATAACACCATCCCACCTTTATGAGAAGAAGTGTGGTTTGTGAGTGTGCCTTGTTTGAGGTTGATGTTGCCTTGTAATTTGAGAGTGACTTAGTCTTTTAGGTGAGTCAAGATTATCCTTTTCGGACATTGACTTTGGTGCATCTCTGTATCCTTTTTCTCTCTTGAGAAAGTAGGCTAGCATGGTTATGCACATAGCTTAGTTAGTGTTGGATGAGTATTCTGATGGTTGGTGGAATTGTAAGATTCCCTAATGTGTCTTGGGTTGATTTAGTGCAGAGGTTGAGAGAGACTCCCTCTAAGCCCTAATTTGTAGTTTCGATCTCTCTAACCTTGTATCTTCTAAAGGATTGTCTCAGCCAAGTTTCTCTTAGTGGACTTGAGGCTAGAGATTGAGTTTAGTAGTAGGTTGGGTGTGGTATTCCTAGCATGTTGTTGGAGGGACATGGTATCTTTGGACACATGTTATCATCTTATGAGTTGGTATGAAGTTATTAAAAAAAATTCACTAATGGAATTCATTACAACCTTGTGGAAAGGTGGCATCTTGTTTGGTTGGGTTATGTAATCCTAGTTCACAATGATAGTTGAGTTTTTGTTCCATAGAGACTATGTGCTCCTATGCTTGGTGGTTAGTAGTGGTGAGTATCCTTTTGGAGTGTGTGATTTTGTTGTAAATTGTCATCCTCTATGTTAAAAGGGTGAGTTTACATGGATCCAAGGATGTTCATGTGTGACATGATAGTATTCTTGGGGTCTTGGGATGGTTATTCCTCATAATTCCAACACTTGTTGGAAGTGTATAGTGTGTTGACCTTGTTTGGTGGTCACTTGTTTGGTGCATGTTGTAGTTGAGCACTTGTTGATGAGGTAGAGTGTCTTTTTCCTTACCTTGTAGTGTTGACTTTATGGGTAGATGGGTTTTCCTAGCACATATGATATTCCTTGTTGGAGGACCTTGTGTTAGTGTGATACCTATTCTCTTGTGGTTGACCTACTTGGGGGTTGATGAGATAGTTTGAGAATGTTGGAGTGATTTGGGTTTGACTTGTGGAGAGGTTGTTGAGTCATTCATATTGCTCAGTTTTGATTTCATTCTTGGTGTGTTTGGTTTCTATTCTTAGATTGCAGGCTTCTAGGAGTAAGCCTAGTCTTTGGGGGGGATGATATAGTGCCTCTCCCATTTGATTTTTGTAAGTCATCCTAATGGATGCAGCCTTTTTGATCTTTCATTGTGATGAGATCATGATTGGGACCACGAGTGGTCTACACCCTTAGGGTGATTGGATTTATGTTACTGTATCAGTTGCTTTGATTATTCTTATGGCTGATTTATGAGATTATGATGTGATTTATGGTTCACTGAGGTTTGTGCCAGTGGTTTCCAGGATTGATGTGGTATCATGATGTTGTTCCATGATCACCTTGAGATGTGTGTTGAGATTGCACTATATACTATTACCCTACTATACTAGACTAGGTTCTTGTAGTAGTGATTAGTCATGTATATGATTGTGTTCGCTTATGTATTTTTAAGTGTCTTTTTAATGTTGTTGTTTTTTCAACCATTATTAATGCTTAAATAATTAGAATTGGATTGTCTATGTTGGATTCATTGGTTATGTGTTGTGGATATTTACCTTGTTATATTTTGATTCGAGAGATATTTGTTACTCATGTTATATTTTACATTCGAAATGACCTGAGGATCAGGTATTATACTTTGATTTCATTATCATGGACGCTATGCTACTATGTTGTTCAGTCAATTATATTTGCATGATGATGTCATTTTGAGATGACAATATATTTTATGATGATATCTGGCTATCCAGTATTTGGACATATCTATGATTATGTTATGTGATGGATTTAATGCTATGGTTATTTACTTCATTCTTGCTTCATTATGCTATATGTGAATGTGAGTGATGTAAATAGATTATTTTAGTATAATTGAATAAATAGTTAAATTTAGTATTTAATAAATTTATTGCTTTAGCTATGTTATTATATGCAATTGCACTTGATCATATGTTTTAGTGTGCATGATTTATATCCCTGGCAATGACATATGGAGTTAGTGATTCATTTTTTCATATTTACCAATGTCATCCCTATATGGTTAATGTATCTTATTTAAAGTTTAAATTAAACCTTCCAATGATTTGATAAATCTGGACTCATTTGCATTATGTGACTAGACCTATGAATGTATCTGTGCATTTAAAGGTTTGCATTATCATGAAGGTTGTTAAGAAAATTTGGTGACTTTTTGGGTTTTAGGGATTTTAATTTTATTGAATTTAATTTCTAGAAGCTTTGCCATAGATGAGTTCCTATTACTAGGAATAGCTTATTTTTGTTTGGGTTGATTCAGGGTTTAACTAGGTTGGTTGGTTAATTTCCCTAATTGATTATTCACTCGAAAAGTAAATAGGTATTGAAAGAGGAATTTAATGCCTCACTTCTCACTTTTGAATTAGAAAGTTTTGAGAGTAAAACCCAATATCCGCTTTATGAGGATTTACTATTTTGTTCATTGTGGCAGCTACGAGCGTAGGATCGATGTGAGATTGGTCTTGTTGAATCCAACTCGAGGAGACCTTGAATTGTCACAAATTTTGGCTACTTCTATAGGATTTTTATTTTATGGTTCAGATTCTCATCTTTCCCTTTTGGTTGTGAGGTAGGGCTCTCCCATTTTATTATTTTGGCTTCATTTCTAATTATGTTTTTGTTAGTCATTTTTTAGGAGGTTGAGAACTAGTGTTCTCCTCTATTTATGTTTGGTGGATCTACCCATTTAGTTGGGTGCGAATGTTTTTCGTGATTTTGGGATATGAGGGTTTGGGGTTTTGCATTGTTATGCTAGCGATTTTTGCATATGGTGTCCAAACCTAGATAATTGTGGCTTTTGTGCCCTAAGACCAAATGGGTTTTATTTTTGAAGTTTTCAACTTTGGGGGTTTTTACCTTGTTTTGTGTGTTGTCTTATTTTCTCAGGTTTTCTCAGCATGATGTTGGTTGTGCACCTAAATCATTTGTTGGGATGCTAGTTAGATCATTGTTGCACTTTTATGTTTGCATTGGGATGTGTATCACATATGTGCTCCTGACATTATCCTTGGTTGAGTGATTGTATACCTTGTGTTATTGTTTCTTTTGGACCTTTGTTATTTTGTGGACACTAGGATTTGTGTAGAATCCATACTCCTAGATTGAGGCCAGTTGAGTGAGTTCATGATGTTTGGTCTTGTTGCATCATTAAGATTTTTGTAGAATCCATACTCTTAGATTTAGGCTGGTTGAGTGAGTTCATGATGTATAGTTTTATTGTTCATTAGGATTCATGTAGAATCAATCATCCTGGGTCAATTTTTAGTTGAGTGTTATTTTTGCATTATGTTATCATCTAGTCCTTGTGTTATGATTTTTGTGATAGTGGTGCACCACACACGAGCATGTGCACTTGCATTTTTTAGGTGACTTTTGAGGCCTGATCTTTCATGGTACTTCTGGGAATTGTGATCATTGGGTTTGTGTTGGGAATATGCATGCCTATGGGCACTTATCATTGGATGAGCACGGGTAGGGTAGGGTAGCACATAGAGGTGCTTCTACCTTGCAACCTAGTGACTATTTCCCATTGGTTGGTAGAGGAAGTTTTATATAAGTGATAACTAAATTAAAATATCAGGTGGCAATAAATATAAGATAATTAAAAATTTGGGAAGAATACCTTCCATTGGGAAGAGTTGCCACCTAGATTATGCTCCTTCTTTTAGGGAGTGCAGCTGCCAAAACTAGCTTGGGCTTGTCGATGCTAAGTGACTCTCCATGATGTCAACCCCTACATAATAGCCCACTAAGTGTCTAACTAGGACCTGTTATACTTGCATTTTTTTCATGATCTTGTTTTCAGTCAACATTATTGTCTGGCGTGAGTGTTAGCCATGGACATTGTGCTTTATGTGTGTTTGTAGTTGGATCATTGACATTGTGCTTTATGTGTGTTTGTAGTTGGATCATTATCTCCATCAACATGACAGGAGTGGACCTATGGATTCCACATGGTTGGGAAGTGTAGCTACCTTCACCACTATTAGGGACTGTTGTATAGAGATGGTCCATTGTCCTATGACCATTGTTGGATGTTTTCACTTGGTACTTCAAGTTCTGAAGTATGCTTTCTTGTGATTTATGTTGTCATTAGAATGCTTGGATATCATGTTTAGATGATGTTGGTTTATTTTATGCATTCCCTTATTATGATGTTTATCATATGATTAGATGTTGTGATTTTCTTAGTTGGATTATCTAGTGCTTATTGGATTAGCATGTTAGATTTTTAGTTCTTATGTTATTGTTATGCTTTAGTAGTGATGTCTTCATAAGACATCTCCAACTATCTAGTTGGCAGTTTGGGATGTTACACATGGGGGATGGCTAGGACCTTTAAGGTCTCATGATGCTATTATGGTTGGGAGGAACCTCACACAAGTTTTGGTTGTGTTGGTGCTTTATTTTTTATGCTATTCTTCATACGATGTTTAGTTTATGAACCATGTATGTACATTGTGATGTTGCTTTCTACATGTTCCTTCATATGTTGTTATGGATTAGATGGATAGTTTTATTCTTCTCCTTATAGCATGGTGTTTTATATTTCTTGATTCGAATGTCTATGCCTCAATTGTGGATCTGGTACTCCCTAGTGTAGAGGAAATTCATTTCCTTTCTTTTTATCTTTATGTTTTTTGGCTTGTTGTTTTGCATCCTTGTGTGAAATTGCACTTTCTCGCGTGAGAATGCAAAAGCTCACATGGTGTGTTGAGTTTTCTCATGCAACTTATAGTGCATCCTCATGCAAAACCCAACACCATTTTGGGGTGTTTTGGCTACTAGGCCAAGAAAGTCCTAGCGTGCTTCAGCAAATCCTCATGTGGCTTGTTGTACATCCTCACGTGAAGGAGTACATCCTCCCACAAAAATTAGTCAATTGTGTTTTCTCACACAAAAAATAGGGGGCATCTCTGCTAGTTTTTGGAGAATGCATTTTGGTGATTTGAGTACCCTTTGGGTTTGCTTAATTTTCCATACTTCAGCAAATCAAAGATTTTATGTTCTTATGACTTCTTTGGTTTTTTTTCTTTAGTTTGTTCATGTTAGTTAGGTAGTGGCATTTAGAAATCTTTTGGTTGTTGGGATTTTTGGTGAAGTCTTTTGTTGTGATCTTTTTTATCCCTATATGATGTTTTCATTTGCACTCATACTTGTAAAAAAAAATATCTTGGCTTATATTGAATCCTTGTTCCAAGGATCTCCGAGCGGGGCATTACACTCCTCATAGTCTTTGTTCTGGCTAGGGTAGGATACATTGTTACTCTTTGAATAATCCTCTTTGTAATCTTGATAGGGTCATCTTCTAACCATACATAGTATTCATGTATTCTTCTTAGAACTATCTTAATCCACTTTATCTTGAATATGTTAGGAAAATCTAGTGCACGAGTATACCCATTTCTCTCCATGATTTTGTTTTCCTCTTTCAGCACTCTATTTTCACACAATTTTCCATACAAGTTTCTGATTTCCATGTCTCCTATACTCCCTACCTTAAAAGTGTAGCAACACCTTACATCTTATATCATTAAAACTTGTGGTTGTATCATAGATAACACGCCAGATAGGTCACCTTTATATGCAATATTAGGAATTGCCCAGAAATGTAGTTTTTTAATCTCATTACTAATCAATTAAACATTTAAAACTTCCTTTCCTTCCTTAACTATAGTAGAAAAAGAGCTATATGCCATAATCACTATCGAGGGTTTGTGTAAATTCAAATAGCATAGCTTGGCACATGATAAATACCTTGAAAAATCTAATGTCTAGCAATGAGTAGTAGTTTCATTTAGTATGGAAATTCCTAAATCAATTTCTCCAATTCTCCTTATGCTCTCTGTGCTCTCTTCAATCTCAAATGATCATAAATGAGTCAAAAATCAACCATATAGCCCTTGAAACTTCACAATAAATGCTCAGTGCTTATATAGTTGTAAGCTCGGCTCCAATAGCAATTTTGACTCACTCAGCTTCCATGTAATTCCTACCAAGCTCGGCAACCACAGTGATTTTAGCCAACACTATCACCTTTGATAGCTCAGCAACAACTAAACTTTCACTCAATAGCAATAATGAAACCTTTCTGTGCTTAGCACTAACATGAAAACTTATAGATTTCTTCTAAGTTCTATCCAATACTTTGCACCTTTCTTCATGCTAATATGATCTTTTTAGAACTTAATCCTTGGAACTGATGTATAATTGAACTTGAAAACATCAGTCCTACATATACCTCTTGATTGCCTAGTTGGGGGTGATGGAACCCAATTTTTGTGCTTCCAATTGTACACATTTTCATTATGAACCTGTACATATATTTTATCTAGTTTGTGATTTGACACATGAAAGGGTGGGCTACCAATGACAATATGAAGACCTGTTGACTTCTTGGTCATGATTGTTGAGTTTGTCTTATTTAGGAGTAAAAAAGGAAAGAAAGAAAAGCATCAATACTTGCCCTGGGCAAGTATTAAGAAATACCTTTCATTATTGGATAATAATTATGCAGCAAAGGCTATGGAGAAAGTTAAGCTTAAATAGGGGTTGAGAACATCAATGAGCATATCTACCAAAGGAAATGATTATTTATAGGATAGTCAATTTTACAAGCTTTATAACAAAGACCCAGAGGCATTCACCATATCTTTGCCTTACTGATTGCAAGACTGTGTAATTTAGTTTTATTGTTTATTATATAATTCCATAAACAAGAGGAGGTGTAGAATAAGACTGACTTAATTATTTAAATGGAGTGAACTTGTGAAGTCAATATAACAGATCGATCCAGATTGCCTTCTTTTATAATGCAGCTTTTAGAGATATTGCCAGGAATACACCTCATATGCAAGACAGAAAGGAAATGTATCCTTTGTCACCCAGTCAAGTGAAAATTTGAAATAAAAGTGTAATCTTCAGGAGCCTTATACCACAAGTGTGGTAAATTGATAGCATTTTTTAGTTTTCAGAATAAGGCTTTTGTGTGATTGTGATGTACTCCCAGTCATGTCGTTCACATACCTCTATGTTCAGATATTCATGGAAGATCATTCATTCAACTTGCATATATTTCCAATCATTTGGGCACATTTTCTATAGGCCACAACATCTCAGAAAGGAGAATGGATAAACCAGTTTTGATTATGCATTAGAATATATAGAACACAATCCCAAACACAATATGCCTTGTATGTGCGAAGAATTTTCCTAGATTGCAAATTGTGCATACTAGCATGTAGTTGTGTTTATTGCTAAGACTATGAAAGAGAAAAGTTTCAGAATACGGCATCATTTTATCCCTTTTCTATATATAATGTTGTTGGATATCATAACATTTACAGAGAATACACAGTAGTATGAAGAACATATTCATGCCAAGCAGTCACTTTGAAGGATGTGATTTCTACAAAGAAAATGTGGTCATATTTAACAACGATTCAATTGAAAATAATTGTGCAATGTGATACGAAGACACCTGTATAAAGTGATCATCAATTTGCAAAACTTTGAAAAAATCAGAAATGAATATTGGGAATTTGTCAAATGAGTCAGCCGGCAACATTTACCGTCTTAGGCTCTGTCAAAGTTAGTTCTTGAACTTGCTTAAGACATTATTTTATGGATGAGAAATTTGTAAAACCCACTAAATCTTCAGCCTGAGTGCCACTTTCCTCTTTGTGGAAGTCATTATCAATGGTCCAGAAGTTTTATTTAGACAATCATTATATTAGTTCCAATCTGATCATGCACTTCACATAATTTATATTCATTTTGAAAATAGATTACAGGTGCCTGGTCATTCAAATCAAGAAATGAGAAGTTATTTTGATAAGGAAGAAAATCATGGATCCATTGAGGGTATTTAGTACCATTCTACAAAAATTTGAAGCTTTGAATGAGGATGGGGCAGGCCATAGGTTAAAACTCTTGCACAGGCTGGTTCACTCCTTGAAGTCGAGAATTCTTCTGAGATGCATCAATATTTGATTATCAGTGAAGTGATTTATGGAAATTTATAGCATGAGGCATGTGCTGGATTTTGTCTTCAGTGAGGAGTTTCACATCCTGCGCAACTTTTGGTGCCTCGCACCATGATTAAAATCTCAGAGGGGATACTCTCTAGAACCATGCAAACAATGGATTTGTCTTATTCATTATTAATCGATTTGTGTTTTTTGTTACAGGTAAGGAATATGTATCAAGCATTGAATCAAACACTGTGAGAAGGCAGCCAGTTCAAAAACATGTGCTTGAGAGGAAGGCATAATGATTTCTCTGATGTTGGTTAAAAAAAATCTGCTCTAGGTCATAACCACGGTTGTTTTGAGATCAGCAATCCATGGAAGGATGATTATACTCAATGTAAATAATCTTTAGGAATAATATAGGTGGAGGGATCAGTTTGAAATGGCACTCACAAGACATTGTATGCAAGCACCAAAAGAATCTAGGCACGCATCATAAATCAATGATTTAATATTCAAATAGTGAACACAAAGGATGCGAGTATGTGCGGATAAAGATACATAAAGCCAAAGTGATTAACTGGGGGTAGTATTTCTTTTATTTAAAATTATATTAAAAACATTAAGTTTGGTTATTAGTTATTAAGAGGTGTGATGTTAAAAAAGCAACTGACACCTCTCCGTTGTCTACAAATATAAGAGTTTGAAAACAAGAGTAATATATTCAGGTCCATATTTTTAATTTTTACCTATTGTATACATTATGATATATTTTATTCTTTTAATGGTGAAGAATGAAATTTTGAACTAAGTATGTGGATGCAGATTATTGAACAAATGTATTTTTTTATATGGGACTTTGTAGTCAAATGCATTGGATGGATCATCTGTAAGGATTGTCTCCAGTGTATTTTATTTCCAGCATGATCAGTAAGAAGTATTTATTTATTTTATTTGCTTAAAGTTTTTAGAAGTCAAGAATACTATATAGTTCATCCTTTATGATCGTTTCTCAATTTTATAAATAATTTATTGTCAGAGTAAGTAGATCAAATCAATTACAGCTATGTGAACTCGACAAATACAAATATTGTGAAATATTTTAATTGTTTCCTTATTTGTATCTATTTTGTCCTAATAAGGGTTAAAATATTATAGACTAGTTTAAATATGCATAAAAATAATTGATTTATTGCATCCTGATGACTAAACTATTTATAAATTCAATGTACATAACATCATAAAGTTGTATGTGAAAACTTATAGTTCTGACTCTATCACCCTTTGGCATTGGTCTTTATATTTTTCCATAATTCAAATCTATAGCTGGCAATTATTTCATATCTTTCCATTAGAGGAATTAATATATTCATATGTTGTATTAATTTATATTTATTTTTTATTTAAACATTACTTCAATCATTTACTTTTCTTCTCAATTCATAAATTGCAAGTTTAAAGTTTTCCTATACTTCTTGCCATTTAGAAAACTTTTATTGTATTCGTGTTCTAATCAATCTGCTTTAAGCATCTTGGACTTTAAGTGTTTTGTCTAGGATCAAGTACACCCGCCTCGGTCTTGCAGAGCCAAAAGCATAGGGGATTTAGATCACATTGATCAATCCCATCAAGTTGGCCTCAATCGGTTGGATATCCTAGCATCGAGCAGGCAAGGCTCGTAGGATTCCAATCTGCAGTTTTGGGAACCAACAGGGGGTGGTGTGATCACCTGATCCATTGGATGAAGTGATCCCATCTAAACTTTATGTGCTTTAATATTCCTTTTTCTGCCATGTCTTGTTCATTTTCACTTTGACTTCTTCAACATCAACCTTTCCTTTTCCTTTATTGAATTCACTAGTAGGTGCTTTTGACCTTGTCGGACACCAGTCTTCAAACAGCTAAAACATGTAGTTTGACTCAACCATCTATTGTAGTCACTTCTAAAATGTGTTCTAATGCAATTCTCAGCAACATGTCCATACTCTTGACAATAGTGACAACTATACCTTGTATTGTAATCCCGATTGTAGGATCTGTAAATATGGTTTACCTTAGCTTACTTGTTTGATGACCAGTTAGGCTTGGATCTACACTCATATGCTCTATATCCATACTTCTTACAGTTGTAGTAGTAACCTTCAAATTTTTGTGTGTTTGATGTCTTGCTCTTGCATTCATGTTCCTAATGTTCTTGATTTTTGCACTTATGAAATTTATCCATGAATTTCTTCTTAGGGATTTGATTTGCATTGTTGCTCCTGCAAATATTTGTTGTATGACCTATCTTTTCACAATTATGACAAGTAGGTTTGTATTTCTTACCTTTGTTGCTTCTTTCTTCACTATTTTTGGATGATTCTCCTTCTTCAGTGCTAATGTAACCCAATCCAATAGTATCACTATTGGATCTAGGAGATATCATTAATTTTTGAAAATACTTGATGGCTTCACTAGGTCTGTTGAAGCTTTCAGCAAATTCTTTTTCACTTTTCAAATCATTTCATAGTTGTTCATTCTGCAACTTTAGGGTTGTGATCTTAATATCCTTTACATTCAATTCATGGTTGGAAATCATCATTTGATTCATTATTTCTAGTTGCATGTGAGAAATCCTATTTGCCTCTAATGTCTTCTCTTCTAGTATGTTGGTCAATATCATTTTTTCATCTTCAATCATGACTTTGTCTTCCTCAACTTTCTTTTTCTTCTTGGTCACCTCACATAGAAATATTGATTGGACTTCTTGTTCTATCTTAACATTTCTGACCTCTTCAATTAGGCACAATTCTTTTCCATCAAATTTCCAACTGTTGCATCAAATTCACTTGTGTTTCCATCTATAAACATTTTGGTAGTGTCTTCCTCTTGGTAATATGTTTCATTCTCCTCAATGGCTATCTCTTTCCTTCTCTTCAATGAGAACTTTAAATCATCTCTTGCTTCATTCAACTGATGTAGGGCAAGCTGGATTTCAATCTTCTAATTCTCAATAGTCTTTTCCAACTTGTAGACTTCCATCTTCAAGATCTTTCCTCAAAGTTTAAAAGGTTTCCTTTCCAGAGAACTACGCTCTAATACCAATTGTTGGAAATACAATAGGGAAAGTACACTCTGAGAGGGTGGGTGAATCATTCCTTTGAAACTTTAACCATAAAATCATTCACCACACATCCATCTTACAACTTGCATGTAAACTGAAATAGCTAGGTAAACATATTCATCGATAGCATGAAAGAAAATAGCATTGAACACATATATGACACAAGATATTTAGTTACCCAGAAACCCTCCAATGAGAGGGTAAAATTGGGGTGGGGATGACACTCACAAATCTTTACTACTACAGTTGTAAAATGAAGGTTAAAATGTTTGATTATGAACTATGATCTACCCTGTGAAAGGTATGCCCTATTAAAGGCTTACAAGATTGTTAGATCTTACCCTATTAAAGGATTTCAACACCCTATTAGAAGTGTGTTTGATTAAAGGACTTAAAATTTACAATGAAGTAAGAACCATGTTAAAGGATTCACAATAGCCTATTAGGACTAGTCTATTAAGAGATTTAACTAATTCACCTATTAAAATATCTTAGCAATGATCTTGTAGTTAGCACTCTATTGCTAAATAAAATATCATCTCTTTGCATGTATCGTTGATCCTCTCTAATCAAATGTATCTCTTTTATCCTCTAACTCCTTCCCTATGTTCTCCTCTAGCTAATTCTACAATGTATAACTTGATTCACAACTCCTTAGCCACCATGAATGCTTTGTTTTTGCATGCAAACTTCTCTTCGCACTTACAATGTTTAGGGTTTGCCTTCCTTAAGAAGACCTAGTTAACTTAGGGTTAGGTATGAATCAATGATTGTGATTCATCCATTTTTATGCTTAATACATTCCTTTAGCTGATTGGTTGCATGTACTACATAGGGATCCTCAATATAGATTTGTCCTTATCATCTAGAATCACAAAACAATCCTTAAGTTATCTTTAAAATGGTTTACATAGAAGTTTGTGTCATTATAAACAACTATGTCAAAATTGTTTTACTTAGCACTTGAAGTCTTTGATGCTCAGCACTCACTATATCTTCAATGTTGCAACTCAGCCTATGAATGACTTGGCATCCATTGATCACTCGGCATCAACTATCTAATTGGCACTTACTAGTTACTCAAAACATATTGTATATCTCACTCGGCATATACTTTCTAACAATTTATGCTCGACGTATAGTACTTGTTCGACATGAACTAAGTTGTAGTGCCTCTCCCATTTGACTTTTGTAAGTCATCCTGATGGATGCAACCTTGTTGATCTTTTGTTGTGATAGATCATGATTGTGACCCTGAGTGGTCTACACCATCGAGGTGTTTGGATTTATGTTTCTGTATCAGTTGCTTTGATTATGCTTTTGACTGATCTATGAGATTATAATGTGATTTTTGGTTCACTGATGTTTGTGCTAGTGGTTACCAGGATCGATGTGGTATCATGAGGTTGTTTCGTGATTACCTTGAGATGTGTGCAGAGATTGCACTATGTTCTATTACCATGCTACACTGGACTAGGTTCCTATAGCAGTAGTTAGTCATGTTTATGATTGTGTTTGCTTATGTGTTTTAAGTGCCTATTTAATGTTTTTTAACAATCATTATTAAATGCTTAAGTAATTAAAATGGATTGTTCATGTTGGATTCTTTGGTTATGTGTTGCGTACATTTACCTTGTTATATTTCTGATTAGAGAGATATTTGTTACTGTTTACATTTGAGAGGACCTGAAGGTCAGATGTTACACTTTGATTTCGGTATCATAGATATTAGACTACTATGTTGTTCAGTTAATCATATTGCATGATGATGCCATTTTTAGATGACAGTGTGTTTTATGATGATATCTGGTTATCTGGTTTTTGGACATACCTCTGATTATGTTATGTGATGGATTTAATGTTATGGTTATTTACTTCATTCCTGCGTTGTTATGCTTTAAGCGAACATGAGCGATGTAAATAGATTATTTTAATATAATTAAATAAATGGTTAAATTAGGGGATTTAATGCATTATTGCTTCGGCTATGTTATTATATGCAATTGCACTTGATCATGTTGTTTAATGTGTAGGATTTATATCCCTGGCAGTGGCACATGGAGTTAGTGATTCAACCTTTCATATTTTACCAATGTCGTCCTAGTATGGTCGACGTATCCTTAATTAAAGTGCTTAAATTAAACCTTTCAGTGATTATCAAATCCAAACTCATTTTCATTATGTGATTAGACCAGTAAGCATGTCTGTGCATTTAGAGGTTCACATTGTCGCGAAAGTTATTAAGGAGATTTATGTGTTTTTGGGTTTTCGGGCTTTTGAATTGATTTATTTTAATTTCTGGCAGCTTTTCCATAGATGAATTTCTATTTATAGGAATATTCTATTTTCGTTTGGGTCGATTCGGGGTTTAACTAGGTTGGCTGGTTATTTGCCCTAATCAATTATTCACTCGAAAAGTGAATAAGTATCCAAAGAGGAATTGAATTCCTCACTTCTCACTTTCAAATTGGAAAGTTGGAGAGTAAAACCCAAAATCCTCTTCATGAGGATTTACTATTTTGTTCATTGTGGGAGCTACGGGCGTGGGATTTTCGCAAGGTTGGGCTCGTTAAATCCAGCTCGGGGAAACCTTGGATTGCTGCAATTTTCAGCTACTTCTACGAGATATTTATTTTCTAGTTAAGATTCCCGTTTTTCCATTTTGGCTGTGAGGTAGGGCTTTCCTGTTTTATTGTTTCTGCTCCATTTCTACTTCTGTTTTTGGTATTCATTTGTTTGGAGGCTAAGAACTAGTGTTCCCCTCCATTTTTGTATGCTAGTTCTACCCAGTTGGGCGAGTATGAACATTTCTCTATTTTTCGAGATGTGGGTTTGGGGTTTTGCACTGTTATGCTGGCAATTTTTGCATACAGTGTCTGATTTTATTTATTTTTGGATTTTTTGGGTTTTTCTGCCCAAAGGCCAAATGGGTTTTAATTTTGAAGTTTTTTAAAATTTGAGATTTTTACCTTGTTTTGCGTTCTGCCCTATTTTCTTGAGTTTTCTTGGCATAATGTGGGTCATGGACTTGGATGATCCATTTGGATATCAGTTAGACCACTACTACACTTTTATGTTGCATTGGGATGCATGTTGCATCCGTACTCCCGACGTTGTGTTCGGTTGAGTGATTTTATACCTAGTGTTATTGTTTCTTTTAGACTTTTGCTTTTTTTCATGAGCTCTAGGATTTGTGTAGAATCCATACTCTCGGATTGAGGTCGGTTGAGTGAGTTCATGATGTTTTCTCTTGTTGCATCATTGGAATTCATGTAGAATCCATACTCTTGGATTGAGGCCAATTGAGTGATTTTATGATGTATGGTTTATTGGCTTTGGGATTCATGTAGAATCCATCCTTCTCGTGTTGCTTTCAGTTGGGTTTTTTCTTTGCATTGTGTTCTCATTCCTATCCTTGTGTTGTGATCTTCGTAACGGTGGTGCACCACACACGAGTACGTGCGCATACATTTGTTTGGTGACTTGCGAGGCTCGATCTTTCGTGGTATTGCCAGAAGTTATGATCATTGGGGTTGGGATGGGAGTATGCATGCCCACGGAACTTGTCATAGGAGGAGCATGGGTAGGGTAGGGTAGCATATGGAGGGGGCTTCTATCTCGCAGCCCGGAAATCATGACGCCATGGGTATGGCTAAGAGGAGCTTGATTAAGTGATAACTAAAGAAAATGTGTGTATGGTAATGAAACTTAAGATAATAAAACTTCGTGTGATGGTTCCAAGGGAGTACCTCGAGAGGGAAGTACCTTGCGAGAGTTCCACACATGATCTGAGCTTAGGCTTTTCGATGCCAAGCGACTCTCCATGATGTCAGCCCCTACTTAGTAGCCTTTTGAGTGTCTGACCAGGACCTGTACTCCTTGCATTATCTTAGGTTCTTGGTTCAGCCATCATACTACCTGGCATGAGTGTTAGCCTTGGATGTTGTGCTTTATGTGTGTTTGTGGTTGGATCATTATCTCCATCAGCACGGCGGGTGTGGACCTACAGGTTCCACATGGTTGGGAGGCATAGCTACCTTCACCACTGCTAGGGATCAGTGTACAGAGATGATCTTTTGTCCTAGTGCGACCGTTGTTGGATGTCTTCACTTAGTACCTTGGGTTATGGAGTATGCTTTCTTGTGATTTATGCTTTCATTGGAATGCTTGTATATCATGTTTAGATGATGTTATTTTATTTGACGCATTCCCTTATTATGATGTTTAGCATATGATTAGATGTTGTGAATTGTTGTATTAGTATATATGTTGCTTAATGTTGTTTAGCATGTGATAGGTGATGTTATCTATTGTAGGATTATCTTATGCTTTTCTACTAGCATGTTATATTTCCTTATGCTTATATTGTTGCATGTTTTTAGTAGTGACGTCCCTATTACGACAGTACCAATGATCTGGTCGGTGGCTTGGGATGTTACGCGTGGGGGATGGCTAGGACCCACGATGGTCTTATGATGCTATTGATGGATGGGAGGATCCGCGTACTTAGTTTGGTTGTTCAGTTCACTATGATGTTTATTTCAGTGTGTTCTTTGTTGTTGTAGTTTAGACGGATAGATGTTCTTCCTTCTATGTTGTTCTTGCACTCGAGTGTTCATTCCTCAACCCTTTGTGGATCCGGTACTCCCTAGTGCGGAGGTTCTTTTCTCTATATTGGTTCTTTTTGCTTTTGAGAGTGTTTTTCGTGTTCTTTGGGTGACATTTGTTCAGCATGGTGCGACATTAAAAATGTATCGCACACCCATGAAAACTATGTCGTACGACACTGTAAAGTGTTGCACGCCTTCTTGAGAAATGTTGTACGACACTGTAAAGTGTCGCACGCCTTCTTGAGAAAATGTTGTACAATACTGGAAGAGTGTCGCACACCTTCTTGAGAAGTGTCGTACAACACTGGAAGAGTGTTACACGCCTTAAGGAGAAGTGTCGCCCTCCCTTAGTAAAAAGTGTTGCATAGTTTTTGTGAAAAACCTATGTGTGCCATCAGCGGGCACTTTTCTTTGTGATCCAATCTTTTTGAGAGTTGTTTTGGATACCCTTTTGGGCGTTCTTCGATCCTATGTTGTTTCTTTTTGTATTTTGGTGGTTTTCGTTCATTGCAATTTTTCATGTTCTGTTGTTGTCTCTTGGGGTTTAAAATATATCATTTTTTTCTTTGTGATCCAATCTTTTTGAGAGTTGTTTTGGATACCTTTTTGGGCGTTCTTCGATCCTATGTTGTTTCTTTTTGTATTCTGGTGGTTTTCATTCATTGCAATTTTTCATGTTATGTTGTTGTCTCTTGGGGTTTAAAATATATCGTTTAAGTAATTCCTTATACTTAAGATATATTTTAATATATAGGTTTCAGACCTCTCGGAGATAAGTTATAGATTCTAAGAAATTTCAAGGCTTCAAAAATCCAGACTTAGCCAATTTTCAAGGCATCAGGATTTCATGCTTAGCCTAATTTCAGGATTCCACATTTTACCCCAGCTTGGTTTTTTGTTGATGAGTGGTCATTTCTTGAGCCCTCATCTTGTTGTGGTGGTTGTTGGCTTTTGTTCACGTGTGTTAGTCGGTAGTGGCATTCAGAGATCTGTTGGTTGCCAGGATTGTGGTGAAGTCTTTCATTGCAATCGTTGTGATGGTTGTATGATGTTGTCATGTGCATTCATACTTGTAAAAGAAAAAATTCTTAGCTTGATTTGAATCCTTGTTTCCAAGGATCTCTGGGCGGGGCATTACATAAGTTCTATCTTGTAGATGACTTAAGTGTATTGTCACTCACATGTCAAAACCAATCTAAGATGAACAACTTAGTCGTAGGGTTTGCACTAACAATACAATAATAGATTAAATATCCTAATGAGCATTTTCCAGAGAGCATTTTGGCTCTCAAATAAGTGAAATTTATAAGTTCTCTTTTCTCCTTCAAAGTACTAGGCTACTCTTTAGAAATTTTATACTGACATAGTGCATTATTGTGTTGTCCATCTTATTGAGTGATGGTGGATATAATATTGATGTTAAATTTTGCATTCAAGCTAGAAGAGACTTTAGGTAGTTTACAAACAATGCAATATAAGGTAACATTCATTGAAATAACAAAATTTATACGAATCGAGATTTCAATATGCAAGTAAGATAAATGTATCTAAATCAAACATTGATTTTATCACAAGATTTTAAAGATGAATTATTGCATCTATCAATAAAATAACTCATGTATCCATATTCTACAATAAGAGCTTTCGAATACAATGCATTAAAACAAAGATTTGTTGGAGAAAGGTAGAGAGTTATCAACTTAAACTTTTGCAATGTAATCCAATTGAAAGTAAGGTATGATTTACAATTTAAGAAAACTTGATCACATAAATTACTAATTCCATACAATAACTAAATATTTGATTTATCAATATTGAAATTATGACATTTAATCTATTCCTTTCATATTCATTTTCAACACGAATATACAATATTACAAGTGGTATTACAAAGGAGAAATCTCCAATAACATGACACTAAGAATACAATTAGTGCCTCAAGATAACAAGTTTTGCTCCATCATGAGATCCTATCCATAAAATTTGTAAAACACAAAGAACAACCATGGAGAGTTCACCTCCCAACCTAGGCCTCGATGTGAGGCCACACCCCGAGCTAGAAGAACTAGTAATCGACCGGGTGACATTCAGAAACAATCACAATGTCACAACTCGACATATAATTCCTATCCAAGGTATGCACAACAAGTTTCATAATGAACTTATGACTAGGGAGAAGGTGGATTTTTCCAATAGGAGATGTCCATTACGAACACAAATCATATGCCTCTTTCAAGGCTATCAAATCACATGAACTTTCATTTCTTTCTCTCCTTATTTCCCCAAAAAAAAATCAGTTTTGTATTGACAAGAAAGGGCCCATAACACCTTACTTTCTCCCTCTTCTCAACATGAGAAGAGGCTCTACATTAACCTAGAGCCCAACTAAATCCCTTCTCATGTACATGGCCACTTCTGCCATATCCGAGGGTGAGTAATTGCATCACTCCCTTCATAGTTTCCCCAATAAAACAAGGAAAAGAAACAAATAAAATCTACAATTACCCATCCCTCACATGATACAAATGCACACACACATACTATAATATGAAAGAATTTAACACATGCAAGCAACAAACAAGAACATAACCATGGAAATGGAGATCCTACCTTCACAAAGGTTATCGAAAATGAAATTTTAGATGAGCTAAACCCTCTCCTTCTTGCAACTCCAAACTTGACTTCTCTAAATGTAGAGAATGGGTGTGCACCTTCCAACTCTTCCAAGGGACTATAAATAGCCTCCAAACTTATCTAACCAAAATAGCAATAACTCCAAACTTGACTTAAGTCTCCTATGGTCTTCCTACTTTCCCCTATCATAAAGACAATCATTTAGAGGAATGGAAACTTGGGTAACCTCATGGAGATGATCCATTTTCGCACAAAAGGGAAAATGAAATATTTTAGAGGTCATATATGTTGTTAGGAAGTTTTAGAAGGGTGGAAAAGGTTCCTAACCCATACACATACCACTTGGGCACTTGAATTACATTAAATTTTGCCTCTAGGATCATTTTAGGACCTATACAAGTGGCTTGAAATATTTGATCTTCAACAACTCTAAGGATGTAACATTTCCACTAAACCCTAATTAAGGAGATTAATCTAGGTTACTAACTAATCAGTCTTAGATTAATAGGTTACTCTGCTAACCCTAAATTGACATGTTGGCACACATATGCATATAATGAATGTCAAGAGACACCATAAGATTTAATTTTACATAAAATTTGGCATGTCACAAAATACAAAATGATACACACACATTTAGATTATGATACAAATTAAACACTTGACAACGAGGTTCAAATCACTTTATTGGATTCAACCTTAGTCTTACAGTTTGCACATATGGTCAATTATCAATTCTCTAATTATTTTCATGGTTAATTATAATGCACACTCAATCCAAATAGCAATAGTCCAATAACATCACATTCATATATTTAAACCAAATTGCATAATCACATTGATCAAAACATTGAAACTTTCATTTAAATATCCTTTCTCATTTATGCACACATATTTAATCATCACTAATTGCACAATTAAAGTATTTAACACATTCATAATTATGAATCATTTACCAAAATACACCATCATAATGCATGTCTACACATTAAACATCAAAAAACAGGATTAAGCATTTATAAAGTAGAACATCACATGACATAAATAATATAGATATTATCCAATCCATCAAATAATGTCTCAATATATCGATTCATAATGTGTCAAAAAAATATAATGTATTAGATGTGAAATGATGGATCGGGGAAAAGCCTCACATCCTCCCCCACTAGGCATGAACTTTCTCCTAGAGTTTATCAAAAAGGTATGGGTTTTGAGATCTCATATGCATTGCATCCTCCCATGAAGTTGTGACCTCATGACAACAGTCTTATTGGACCCTAACCTAGTCCAGTTCTTGGCCTTGAAAAGATAGGGTCCATCAAACAATAATATGGATAGGCTCCAGTGCTAGCTATTCGTCCAACTCCACCTACAAGGCATCCCAATCTCTAATGTGAGACTCATCATATATATATCATCTAAGTACAAAAACATGGAACACATCATAGATGAATAATAGGCTAGGTGCCAAGGCTAGAAAGTAAGCAACTGGTCCTATCCTCTGCAAGATCTCAAAAGGTCTAATGAATCGAGGTGCCAACTTAGATCCCTTTCCTAATCGAATCAGACTCTTGTATGGTTGCACTCTCAAGAAGCTTCTATCTCCAACTTTATACTCTCAATCAATCCTCTTGGCATCAGCATACTTCTTTTTTATATCATGTGCCTCTCTAAGGTGTTGTATAATCAAGGTCACCTATTGCTCCATCTCTCTAACTATCTAAGGACCAATAGATACTCTATCCTCGATCTTGTCCCAATTCAAGGGTGTTCTACAAGGTCTTCCATACAAGGCCTGATAAGGTGGCAGACTTGTAGAGGAATGGTTCCCATTGTTATAAGAAAGCTCGACAAGATGCAAGTATTGATAAGGTGGCATACCTATAGAGGAATGGTGCCCATAATTATAGGCAAACTCGACAAGATGCAAGTATTGATAAGGTGGCATACCTATAGATGAATGGTGATCATTGTTATAGGAAAACTCAACAAGATGCAAGTATTCCTCCCATTTGACCTAATGGTCCATCATGTACATGTACAACATATCCTCCAACACCTAATTCACTATCTCAGTCTAGCCATCATTCTGAGGATGGTACGATGTACCAAAATTGAGCCTAGTGCTCAATGTTGCATGTAGCTCTCTCCAAAAGGATGATGTGAATAGTGAGTCTCTATTTGAGATGATCTAATGGTGAATGCCATGAAGTCTGAAAATATCCTGCAAAAACACCTAAGCTATGTCTCATGTTGTGAAATTAGTATGCACGGGTGAGAAGTGGGAAACCTTTGTCAATGTCTCAATTGTCACCAAAATGACATCATTGTAGAAATAAGACATGGGAAGACCAACAATAAAATCCATAGAAATAGTATCTCACTTCCACTCTGGATCTCATAAGGCTAAAAAATCCCATTGGGATGACCATGCTCTGCCTTCACCCTCTAACACTCAAGGCATCTCACATCAATGCTAGCAATCTGCACTCTCATGCCTAGCCAATGATATAATTGTCTTAGATTTTCATGTAGCTTCTTAACACTGGGGTGCACTGAATAAGGTGCTCTATGAGCCTCAAGTAGAATAAGCTCACACAAACCCCCAATGGAAAGTACATAGATACATCCTCTATGACACAAAATTCTATCAAACTCCAATAAATACTCTAAGTACTTCCCTTCTAAGGGTCTCTGAGAATGCACCAACTGACTAACTTCTTCGTATAGCTCATATTTTAGCAGATGATGTAGGATGCGCTCTCTCAAATCGATGCAAGTAGTCAAAGATGAAATATCATGGCGTCTTCTACTTAAGACATCTGCAACCACATTCTCCTTTCCCTTGATGTAATGAACATCAAAATCATACTCACAAAGGAACTCCATCCACCTTCTTTACCTAGCATTAAGGTTTAGCTGTGTAAATATGTACTGCAAGCTCTAATGGTTAGAATGAAGCTCGAATCTATGACCTAGAAGGAAGTGTCACCACCTCACTGAAGCATGTACAACTGATGCAAGCTCTGTGTCATGAGTGGGGTAATTAAATTCATGAGTCTTCAACTTCCTAGACTCGTAGGAAATAGGTCATCTATCTTGCATAAGGACTACCCCTATACCATCCAAAGATGCATCTATGTACACCATAAAATCTGTAGAAGGATCTTATACTACAAGGATTGGTGCACTCATGAAGGCTCTTTTGATCTCTTAGAAAGCTCTCTCACACTTCTCTATCCACTCATAATTTTTCCCTTTCTTTGAAGAGATGTGATTGGGTGTGCCAATATAGAGAAACCCACAATAAAGTGTTGGTAATATCTTGCTAGTCCCATAAAACTCCTCACCTCAGTGACACTAGTGGGTGTTGGCAAATCCATGATGGCTCTAATCTTCAATGGATCTACTAAGACTCCATCACCTAATATAATATGACCCAAATAATATATCTCAGGTCTATAGAATGCACACTTTGACAAGCTACCATAGAATTGGTTTTCACTCAACTTATGTGACACTTGTCTTAGGTGCTTCTTTTTCTCCTTCTCATCACAAGAATATATCAAAATATCATCTAGGAATATGACTACAAACTTATACAAAAAGGTATGGAACTCCATTCGTGAGGCTCATGAATATAGCTGGAGCATTTGTGAGGCCAAATGGTACCACGATAAACTCATAGTGACCATACCTCATATGGAACGTAGTCTTGTGGATATCACACTCCACAGTCCTCAACTGATGATAACTTGACTTCATGTCTATCTTCAAGAATACTCGGGCACCTTATAACTGATCGAAGAGATCATCAATCCTGGGAAGTGGGTATCAGTTCTTAATGGTTACTTTGTTCAACTATCGATAATCAATGCACAACCTAAGTGATCCATCCTTCTTCTTCACAAAGATCACTGGTGCACCCCAAGGTGACACACTAGGTTGAATATTCCCTTTCTCTAAGAGTTCCTCCAACTGGGTATTTAGCTCACCAATCTCATGAGTAGTCATCCTATAAGGTGCTCTCGATACTAGCTCAACCCTTGGCACAAGATCTATGTGAAAATCCACTACTCTAGGTTGAGGCATACTAGGGAACTGTGAAGAAAAATCATCAAGGGATGGATCTCCCTCTAAATCCTCCTCTTTATCACTATTGGTGATAGTGAACAATTGACATCCCTTTCGCATGCACCGTCTAAGCTACATAGCAAAAATCATACGAAGAGATATTGGTCTCTTCACTCTTAAGATCACCCTAGAAATCCCATATTCATCCACACACTCTACCCTCTTTTGTCAAAAATCCATCTTGGCACTATGGGCATAAATCCAATCCATGCCAAGGATAACATCATATGAAGCTAGAGGGGTAATGTATAGATCAGACATCATGTTCATGTCTCCAATCTGAATCTGACAATCTTGTACCATGGAACTAATTGACACCCTGGTTCCTAAGGCTAACTTTACTTCCCAACTGACATCCTGTCTAATTGCCACTAGCCCACAATGCTCCACTATAAATGGAGATATAAAGGAGTTAGTAGCTCCGAAATCAAATAAAAAATCAACGATACTACCTCATATCATACATGTGGCCTCGATAACTATGGTATGATGCTTAGCCTGGTAGTTCTCAACTGCTACAAACACTCTATGGGATCTACCCATATCACCAATTGTAGGCTATGAGGTAGCCCCTCTCTGACCACCGGCTGACTATCCCTACGAACACTCTCTAGCTAGGTGACCCATTCCATCACAAGTGTAGCATGGTCCCTGGGTATAAACCTGTACACCCTATGATCTAAACTGTTGTGGACCTCCAATCCTACTAGATCCACTATAACCACCCCTAGAGGATTTTTGAGTCCTCATTGGTTGTGGTTGTGAGGTCTATGCCTTCTTACGTTATTTAGGACCCTGTGACTACCATTGCTTGGGCTTAGAGCCCTAATACCCCTGTGATGGTTTCTACCTAGTCTTGATGTGGTTTCTACTATTGGGACTATCGGCCCTTAGACAACCCTACTAAGTAGTTTTGATTCCCTTTCCAAGGGGATCTTTGTTGTCCTAACTATTGGATACAGTTTCAGTTCTGAGGTCGATCCAAAGAATCCTATCTACCCTGAGTATCCTCAACAACTAGTGTTATCTCTACTACCCATCTGAAAGTAGTAGGGAATGCCAAGTGGATGTTATCTTGAAGTGATAACTTAAGTCCCATGATGAAATGGTGGATCCATATTTTCTCATCCTTCATGTATTCAACATAAGGAAGGAGCTTGAGAAACTTACTCTCATACTGGGCTACTATGAGGCCCCTCTACTGTAGAGAATGGAACTCCTCTATCTACTTATGTTTAAAGTGCTTGAAAAGATACCTCTCTCAGAATGTGGCAAAAAATGTCTCCCATGTGAGGATGCCAATCCTCACTCCTCTTATAGATTCCTCTTGGTGCCACCATTTGGAGGCATTCTCTCATAGTAAATGGACTGCTAGTCGTGCCTTTAGATTACTCCCATAAGTATGTAATCCAAAGCACTGTCATAGACTTTGTAACCAAGAATCCACTACTGCCCCGTCAGTGGAACCCAACAAAAAATGTTGTTTGGAGTCATATCAACTCCTTGATCTTATCTCCTACATATCTAGGAGGTCTATCAAGTGGTGGCTCGAACTAATGCACTAACTCACCCTCATGATCACCTTGTACCTCAACCTACCTAGATGGAGGACTTCTAATCCTCTCCCTATCATCTTCCTTGCCTCCTCCTAGTACCTATGCTTCCCTTTCAGGAATCTGTTGCTCTAGTTTTACTATGGATGTTAGCCTCTATTGGACTACTACAATCAAGGTTTGGAGGGCATCCAAAATATATTGATTAGGGTTCTATGGTGGTGGAGGTGGTGGAGATGGTGGTGGAGGTGGTGGTCTATCCTCTTGTTTTGTCCTAACACCTGTAGCTCTACAACCTCTACCTCGTTAGGTGTTTTGTGTGATGTGAGGAATCTTTCACAAAAATTAAAGTTTAAATAAGTTGAAACATAATGGTTTAGGTTCCTAGTGTTGAAACTGATGCTCTAATACCAAAATTTCATGCCCAAAATATTAGGGAAAAAACACATGAACAATTTTTTTTTAAATTTAAATAACACCATGTTTAACACAAACTAATTCAAATAAGTTGCAGAGAGTTTAAATGGGATAAAAGTGAGTCTCAATTGTGATTCAAAATGATGCAACGTCAACATCTCAGTTAAAGTGTGACATCTTATATTTAAGCAAAGCATTAGCATTCCATAGTTCTTGGGTTACAGTCGAATTGAAATGTTTGACTAATTACCTATAAGACACATTAGGTTTTGATGTGATTCTATATATTCATTTTACAAGTTAAAACTATAGGTGTACTAAACTACACTTATAATTTGTCCTAGCAATACCGTAACACTTCGTCTTGATTTATAACTAACCATTTAGAATTAAATCATTACATTAAAATATTCGTTATTAAATTGATTTCAACATCCATTAACATTACAATAAAAACCTATGCTACTACCACTAATAAAATGTGACCCTTTAACACATTATTAATCTACCATTACATTCCTAAGAAACTAACATTGTCACTACAAATTTTTAAACACCTAATTCCAAAAGTCACCTTTATAATAATCTTTATTTGCAAGTACTAACCCCAAGTTACTAATTAGTTAAATCTAACTAATATCTAAAACTAACCAACTATAAAATAATTACTAATTAAAGATTACTAACAAATCTACACTTTATTAACCCAAAGTAATTTCCCTAACTACTAATTAGTTAAATCTAACTAATCCAACACTAGTTACAAACTAACATATCCTAACATCCTAACTAACCTTGACACATCACCCAAGTAGCCCACTTGCCACCACTTCTCCCCAACACCAAATGTGTGCTTCCCAAGTGGGTTCATGTTGTCCCATGTAGCTATTGTGTTACCCAACACTAGCCAAAGAAGTACGTTAGAGAGGAATGTGCAAGATGGATGGGATGTGTTGGATATTTGGAGGGGAAAGCCAAAATTTGAGTAGATGATCTCTAATCTCCCATTTTCCACAGCCCACGTCAGCAAGGTGATGGGATGGTAAGATGTACATGGGGCAGGAATGTTGTAATCATGAATGTTGATGATACTTCTATGGGAGAGTATTGTAGAAACATAATTAGATCATTATCATAATGCTATGTTACATTTGTGACTATGTTTGTCATTGATGTCAACATAACAGTTTTCTAATGTATCTGACAAAAGAACAACGGTAGAGATCAAGTTGGTACAAACAGGTAGTTGAGAATTTTCACTAAGAGAGGTTAAAGGGAGATTATACAAAGTCTCTAGCATATGCAACTAACCTCGGAAGCATAAGATATTAAGTTTGGAATTCCAAAGTTATGAAAGTTTCAGTGAATATTGTTCTAAGATAGAGTTTACAGAGGCATGTTCTGGTAAACTTGTTTTTCTAAGAAGCCGGAGTTAAAGATGTGTAGAAGAAATTCTAGAGATGATGTAGCTAAGCTTGCTCATCATAATGTCATATGTACAAAAATTTGAATAGTTAAAAGGAGAAAGATTAATGTTATCGCTAAGTGTAATATGTTCTTAATGTGGTCCTACAATAATTAATTGAGAAGGTGTAATAGTCGACTTAGGGAATTATTTTATGGATTTGGTATAAAGGAAGGATACTTTCCTTTATCATGTATGAGATGTATGAATGATTGCAAGAAGCATGAAGAGTGGAATGTGAAGATAAGCTAAGCTGAGCAAATGTGAAGAAAACTTCATTGCGAAGGTTTTGTTGTGAGATCCAAAGTTTGATACTTGGATTTGAGGTTCGTGACCTAGTCTACAAGGTTTGGCTATGATTGGTTTGGTTGATAGCACAAAGGAAAGAAGTTAAAGTACAGTACAGACAATTATTCTACAAGGAATAGTTGAAAGATCAATTGGATAGTGAGTTCATTGATCTTGCCCCAAAAGTTGTTTGGATAGTGGGTCCTTCTGTCTTCCAGAACTCCTAATAGGGTTGGAATCTCCTAACTCTAAGTCTCCTAATAGGGACTCATATGTACTAAATGTTGTAATAGACTCCTAACAGGGTCCATCCTCTAACAAGGAATATTTATATTAGTACATCATCTTGTGAGCATCATTCCCACCAAGGTTTTCCCTCTGATCAATGGTTTCCCTAGTTAACATATCTGGTGTAATTGTGTATGTGCATCTTTGATGGTTATTGTTTACTTTGATTGAATGGTTAAGATTATTTAAGGTTAATAATTATTGGATAACTGATTCACACCCCCCTCCCTCTTCCTGCCCCTCCCACACCTCTCAGTTATATTGGTGGACTATTGTTTCAAACACTTAAGTCTACCCCTTTCTTACTTAGTCATAGGGTTTGCACTAATAATACAATATAATAGATTAAATATCCTAATAAGAAGAATATTGAAAGAATATTCTCTCTCACAAAAAGAGAATTAAAACCTTCCCCGTACATTTTCCAGAGAGCATTTTGGCTCTCAAATAAGTGAAATTTATTAAGTTCTATTATCACCTTCAAGGTACTAGGTTCCTCTTTAGAAATTTTATAGTGACATAGTACATTATTATGTTGTTCATCTTATTGAGTGAATGGTGGATATAATATTGATGTTAAATTTTGCATTCAAGTTAGAAGAGACTTTAGGTAGCTTATAAATAATGCAATAAGGTAACATTCATTGAAATAACAAAATTTATACGAACCAAGGTTTTAATAGCAAGTAAGATAAATGTATCTAAATCGAACATTGATTTTATCACAAGATTTTCAAGATGAATTATTGCATCTATCAATTAAATAACTCATTTATCCATATTCTGTAATAAGAGCTTTCGAATACAATGCATTAAAACAAATATTTCATGGAGAAAGGTGGAGAGTTATCAACTAAAAAATTTGTAAAGCAATCTAATTAAAAGTAAGGTATGATTTTCAATTTAAGAAAACTTGAACACATAACTTACTAATTCCATACAATAACTGAATATTTGATTTATCAATATTGAAATTACAACATTTAATCCATTCCTTTCATATTCATTTTCAACACGAATATATAATATAACAAGTGGTATTACAACAAAGAAATCTTCAATAACATGACACCAAGAACACCATTAGTGCCTCAATATAACCAAGTTTGCTCCATCATGAGATCCTATCTAGACAATCTACAAAACACAAAGAACAACCATGGAGAGCTCACCTCCCAACCTAGGCCTCGATATGAGGCCACACCTTGAGCTAGGAGAACTAGTAACCTACCGGGTGACATTTAGAAACAATCACAGTTACAACTCAACACATAATTCTCATCCAAAGTATGCACAACAGGTTTCATAATGAACATATGACTAGGGAGAAGGTAGATTTTTCAAGGTAGGAGATGTCAATCACGAGTACAAATCATATGCCTCTTCCAAGGCTACCAAATCACATAAACTTCCATTTTATTTCTCTCCTTATTTCCCCAAAACAAAATCAGTTTTGTATTGACAAGAAAGGGCCCATAATATCTTACTTTCCATCTCTTCTCAACATGAGAAGAGACTCTACACTGACCTAGAGTCCAACTAAATCCCTTCTCCCATACATGGCTACTTCTTCCCTATCTGAGGATGAGTAATGTCAATACTCCCTTCATAGTTTTCTCAATAAAATAAGGAAACAAAACATGAAAATAAATAAATAAGGTCCACAATTATCCATCCCTCACATGATACAAACACACACACATACTACAATATGCAAGAATTTAACACATGCAAGCAATGAAAAAGAACATAACCATGGCAATGGTGATCCTACCTTCACAAAGGTTATGGCAAATGAAATTTGAGATGAGCTAAATCCTCTCCTTCTTGCAACTCCAAACTTGACTTAAGCCTCCTATGGTCTTCCCACTTGTCCCTATCATAAAGACAACCTTTTAGAGGAGTGGAAACTTGGGTAACCTCATGGAGATTATCTATTTTCGCACAAAAGAGAAAATGAGATATTTTACAGGTCATAAATGTTGCTAGGAAGTTCTAGAAGGGTGGAAAAGGTTCCTAACCCATACACATACCACTTGGGCACTTGAATTACATTAAATTTGGCCTCTAGGATCATTTTAGGACCTATACATGTGGCTTGAAATATTTGATCTTCAACAACCCTAAGGATGTAACCTTTGCACTAAACCCTAATTAAGGAGATTAATTTAGGTTACTAACTAATCAATCGTAGATTAACGGGTTACTCTACTAACCCTAAAATTGACATGTCAACACACATATGCATATAGTGAGTGTCAAGAGACACCATAAGATTACTCTGCTAACCCTAAAATTGACATGTTGGCACACATATGCGTATAATGAGTGTCAAGAGACACCATAAGATTTACTTTTACATAACATTTGACATGTCACAAAATATAGAATGATACACACACATTCAGATTATGATACAAATTAAACACTTGACAACGAGGTTCGAATTACTTTATTAGATTCAATCTTAGTCTTACAGTTTGCACATAGGGTCAATTGTCGATTCTCTGATTAATTCCATGTTTAATTATCCTGCACACTCAATTCGAATATCAGTAGTTTGTTAACATCAGATTCATATATTTAAACCAAATTGCATAATCACATTGATCAAAACATTAAAACTTTCATTTAGATAACCTTTCTCATTTCTGCACACATATTTAATCATCACTAATTGCACAATTAAAGTATTTAACATATTCATAATTCTGAATCATTTATTGAAATACGTCATCATAATGCATGCCTACACATTAAACATCAAATAACATGATTAAGCATTTTTAAAGTAAAACGTCATACAACATAAATAATATAGATAATGTTTAGTTCATCAAATAATGTCTCAACATATCGAGTCATAATGTGTCAAAAAAATATAATGTATCAGATGTGATATGACGGATCGGGGTCAGGCCTCACACTTGAAGACAAGTAGAAAATAAACTATTGAGAAGGAAATAAGCTAGGGATGAATTCAATTAGATGGTGATATTCAATAGAATACTTCTTTTATGTTTTGGGGAGGTAGAAGAGCTAGATAAGGCAATAGAAGGAGCTATGGAAAAAATAATAGAAAAACTATTTCCTTCCTTTTAAGTTTCTAAATATGAACTTTGCACATACATTGAGTTCTAACCTTAGAAAGAAAAAGAGTGGGGGTTGAAGGGGATAATTTAGATACATAATTCTATATGTGATATGGAGAGGACAAATCCCTCTCCAACTCTCATATTTGAAGGGTTTTCAAATGACTATATAGTTGGAGAGTTTGAATGAAAGAGAGAAAATGAATCCAAAATAAAGGATTACAAGTGATAAGGATTTAAATATCGATAAGTAGCAAAACAATTCCATGACAAGTCAAATTGTGATATTCCTTAAGAATCAACTATGTAGTTTTTGAGTCAAACATATTGACCTTTGAGATTGAATTGAAAACTACACTATTGAATGTTGATAGCAACATTTGAATTTAAATTTCATAAAAAATAATTGCAATATTATTGAAGCTCTATTTGTAATAACATTTAATTTATTTCAAATTGATATTGCACATTGAATCATAAATGTAGGTTGTTTTAATCGAAGGGCATCACAAGAGGATAGGTGTACAACACCACCTAGGCTCTTTAACATGATAAAGAGAGGTATAAATGAAGTAAAATAGGGCATAGGTAATCAATATAGATCTTGAACACATTCCATTAAATACTGAAGGAAAAATATGCAATCAAAGATATACAATGCAAAGAAATGAAGAAATAACAAATAAGACTTCTTATAAAACAAAATACATTTTTCTTAAAAGAGTTTCTATTGATATATACATAAATAAAGTCTCCACTATAGTGAATGAATGACAACACTTTCATGAGTTGAAAGATGATATTTGAAAATGGAGGGAAAAAGAGATAAAAATATAAAACAAACATAAAGAATCGTATATTAAATAAAACAATTGCATTGTCTACTTGCTAGAGGATGAACAAAGATTGTGTTAAGTATAGTTGTTGGGATTATGTTTTACAACACTTGATAATCACAACTATCATCATTTTAGATACATGAATAATCTCATAAATATCCAAAACTTTATTTTCTCAATTGCTTGGAAAGAATATCTACATATTGATCTTGTTGTGCTCTTGTGTTCTATGTCTCTATTGTGCCCTTGTGGTCTATTTCTTTGTTCTGCCCTTGAATACTACTACTACTAACTGACCTAGCCTCCTACTACTCCCACTAGCCCTTAATGTCGTTGAATGTAAGCCACTTGTACTACATTGTGTTACAAGACCCTTCCTTTTCCTTTTCCTTTTCTTCCTTTTCCATTGAAAAAGATCATTGCAGAGACATGGATAAAAAGGGCACAACAACAGACAAAATATGCATTCACTACTTAATCCTAAATGAATGAATGAATGAAAAGTTTAGGTGGGGGAAGAAGTTATAACACAATCAATCAAAATTTAATGATTTTTTGTTTCCCTTCCATTCTCCCATCTTAGCAAAAGCTTCCATTAGAGTGCATGTCAAAAAATCCCTTACTGAGCCAACTCATCGGCAGTGTTTCCCTTGCCTGAGAAGAGAGTGAACAACGCGCGTATTGAACCCTCCCACCCACAATCTACCGAAAAAAAAATGAAGTGTTTCACTTTTCTTTTCTTTTTATATCCTGACAACATCGACATTTTAAAAATAAAAGTGTCGTCAAAATTTTGACAAAAAAATGTAAGTGTCAAAATTTTGACAAAAAACTTAGATATGGTCGAAATTTTGACCTTATCAGGATCATATTAAAAAAAAAGTGAATTTGACAAGCCAAATTGGCATGTTGTCAAAAACTTAGGTCAAAAATTAAGGCCTAATGTACTAGTGTTAATTGTAGGAAACCTAAATTTGATAATAATAGTAGCAATAGTAGAATGTTTGGAGGTACTAACCCTGCACAAGAAAGAAGGAGATCTAATGGAGAAAGGAACTATATTATTTGTTACAAGTGTAACAACCTTGACATACAGCCAGAAATTGCAGAGCACCTGTAAACCAGCCTGAACCCAGATTTGGAAACAATGCACCAATATGTCAACTATGTAACAACTTTGGGCATATAGCAAGGTTTTGTAGAATGGATACAAGGAATATCAACAAGAATCCAAACTTCAGAAGAAATATGAACAGGAATGTTAGAAGAACAGATAGCAATAATGACAGTCAGAAAGAAAGCTTAAAGGAACATGAAGAGGAATTCAAAGATGTGTCTGTCAAAGCCAAGTTCACATGTAGTATTGGAAGAATAGTCAGTTGAAGCACTTGAAGGAAGAATGAAGTTGTTTAATTCATCCTATTTGAATTAAGTACTTTAGATAAGAAACCGAGCATCAGAAAGGTAAAAGTGATGAAAAAGAGCAAGTTAAGGTTTGCGAAGTTAGTATGAGGTACATGATGGTGAGAAGTTGTGGTTAAGAGTGCAAATGATTTGGAGATTGTATGTTAGTGTGCAAAAAAAATTGAGTTGCTTGGTAACTAGAAATAGCTTTTGGTGATTGTGAACTTGCATAACTAATGCAAAAATGAATTGGAAGCAATTTAAGATTCAAATTGATTGATGGAGAACCATTTGAGTGTGTAAGAGTTAAAGAAGTGCTTTGGAGCGAATTTGAGGCAAAATTGAAAGATTTTTCATGTGCGAGCAAGCAGAAGCTCTAGTTATGCAGAAGTTTTTATAGTGAACTTCACAACAAGGACAATTGATGCAATCCTAAAGGAAACAGGCATGACTAGAGAAGAATACAAAGAGGCAATGGGCATAGGTATGGAGATGAGGGCAAGTGGACAAACCAAGGTCTTGGTAGCTAGACCCTTGGCGGTAGCAAGAGTGACAGTAGCAAGACCATCCACTCAAATACCAAGTGCACCATATGTCGCAGTAGTTCAGGAACAACCTAATGTTGTACAGCCTGTACAGAAGGAGAAAGGTGAAGAGGAGGTAAGGATAATAGAAGAACAATTGGTCACTCCTCCTAGTACAAGAAAATCAGAAAGACTTACAAAAGTTAAGCAAGAGTAGACAAAATCTCCACCAGAGAAAAGAACAAAACAGTTGTCAAGTGGATCAGGCAAAAGGAGAAAAACTCTATAGATGATAGAATATGATTAGTCAAAGGAAGAATTAGAGGATAGACCTATTGAAAAGGTTGAGGCATAGGCAAAGAAAACTTCGGGTAAGAAGTCTTGGAAACCAAAGGTAGAAAATTTCAATGTTCAAATCATTGACAACAAAATTTTTGTACATTTAAATAAGTTTACCATTTCTATAGCAACATGGATAGAATGCAATTAGAGAATGTTGTTGTTAGATATATGATTTTGGAAAATAAGAAATTTGAAGATATTGAGAAGAATATACCACAAGATTTATATAATAGACTAATAAATAGAAGGAAAAGAGTGGTAAATGAAGATAGATGAATTAGAGAAAATCAAATAAGAAAACTTTTTGAGGTTAACAATGATGAAGACGTGAAAAGAATAATGAAGTTTATTGTACCCTTGTTGCGAAGCAAAAGAAGAACAATTTTGTTGATGAGTGGCAACTATGAAGAGATGAATAAAGAAATTGAATTGGCTATTTTTAAACTCATGACCTCTACACCTATTGTTGTTGAGCCAAGCAAGGATTTAGGGGGAGCAAACCCTATGACAGAAGAAAAGAGTGTACTAGCAAAGTTCAGAGTGGCAGATACACCAGTGCCAAAGTCAGCAAAGGACACTGATGACAAAATCAACATCGTAGATAACGATTGGTATTGAAACCATGCAAGTGGACAATACACATATAACTATTGATGATAAGGAAGATCCTTTTAAGTATTATGGCACAAATATTATTGACAATTTGGTCGACTACACTAGCTCTAATAATGGAGAAGAAGAGGATGATGTAAAGAACAAGAAAGAAAGAGATGAGGATGAGAAGAAGCAAAGAAAAAGG
Organism: Cupressus sempervirens; assembly: GCA_028749045.1. NCBI lineage: Eukaryota > Viridiplantae > Streptophyta > Pinopsida > Cupressales > Cupressaceae > Cupressus > Cupressus sempervirens. The sequence goes on along the minus strand of CM053788.1, from coordinate 551,661,704 downwards.
AAGAAGAAAGGAAGAGAAATGAGGATGAGGAGAATAAGAAGAAAGAAGAGTTAAAAAAAAAAGGAAGGGAGGAAGAAGGGAGGAAGAAGAAGGAAGAAGAGAATAAGAGAGAGGAAGAAGAAGAGAAGAAGAAGAAAAAAGAAGAGGAAAAGAGAGAAGAAAAAGAAGAAGAAAAGAAAAAGAGAGAAGAAGAATAGAGGAAAAGGAGAGAAGAAGAGGAGAAGAAGAAAAAGAAGGAAGAAGAGAAGAAGATAAGTGTACCTAGCTCATCTAGGACACCCTTGACTCTTACAGCTTTGACAGGATCAGATGATGATGATCAGACTGAGTTGATCCCATCTTTGAGCAAAATAATTGATAAGAACATAAAGGTAAAGAGCCTACAAAAATCCCTAATGGATGTAACAGAGAAATGGCAAGGCACCTAACTACAATTGACAGACCCTGATGCAGAGGATAGAGCCAAGGATGTGATTCAAGCTTTTGATACTGAATTCACTAGCCTATCTGATATAGCAACAGTTCAAGCTCAAACAAGGCATGATGCTCAAATGTTTGACACTTAATATCAGAATATCGGGAATGATATAGGAGCTCTTATGCATGTATCAAATAGTTGAGAAGTTGTGAACAAGAAAGAAAGGCTTTATATGTCAAATGTGCAATGTCATCCATGAGAATGAGTTGAAAAGGAAGCATGATGAGATATAGGAACTAGTAGATCAGCTTTAGCAAGCAAACAACAAGATTGAAGACATTGAGACACAAATTGGAAAGACTTTTGATGAGATAAGTCTTACAGAAATTAATAGAGAAAGAATTGCTAAGAGGTTCACACTTCTAAGAGAACACTTATCCTTGAAGATTAGCACACTTGAGCAGCAATTGGAAGAATGTCTGAAAGCAAGGACATCTTTTGATAAATTTGTTTATTTAGATTTGAATGCTATGGAAATAGCATCCTATGGGTTGTGTGCTCTACTCAGTATCTCAAAGGGAGTCAAGGACACATGGAAGAACTTCTTAAAGAATCTGAAGTCAAGTTTTGATGACTACATTTCACGCCTATCAACCTGAATGCAGAGGTAAAGATCTACAATTTTGATTGTATAAAAATTTTGACACCTTCTTCATTGATGTCAAAGGAGTAGTAGTATAGGAGAATTGTATGTATAAAGTAAGAGGGAGTAACAGTATAACAATATGATGCGAATTATAATAATGTAATAGCAAATATAAGGAAATATGGTTATAAATGTAATGATCCACAATTTTGAAATTTAGTGAATTTTGTAAAGGCCAAGTTTTGTAAAAGTTTTTGAACAACATTTTGGGACACGGCCAATTTTCTCATATGTTGTCATCAATGCCAAAGGAGGAGATTGTTGACAATTTAGCTAAGTAGGGTAAGTTGGAATAATGTTAGAGTTGTCATTTATGGCAACATATACTTCGTTTAAGGAAGACATCATGTAGAGATGAAGATTGTACACAAGTTAGTTATCTAGCAGAACAGAGACATTTTTTATGTGTACAAATGACAAAGGCATTATTGGCACATGCGCAGTTGGGTACAAACAGTACAGAGTGTTAGGATGACGTATGTAAGTGCACAAGTTAGTATGGTCAATACAAAAGAAGATATGACAATTTTACCAGTTGCAGCAATATACAGGCAAAACAAGACATAACAGTAAATGGGTAATTATTAGTTAAGGAATTATTTTGTTTACGAAATAATTACTTGACTAATTAGGGACGATATCCTTCATGTTAACCCTAAGAGAGCAAGAGCTAATATTGCATTTTGCCAAGCGTGTGAAAGCTTGAAGGCTGATTGGACAATTTTTGTGAAGTGTAAAGGTATAAAGGAAACAATGCAATATGCAAAGTTGTGTAAAAGTTCCCAAGTGACATGTGAACTTATGTGAAAGTAGTATGTATATGCAAATTTTGATGTATGATCAGAGGTATGCTTAGAGCAGCAAAGGAAAGATTAGATATTGAAGATATTAGCATTGTAAGGAGGTTTTTGTATTTATCTCTTTTGTATCCATGAACTATATTGTATATTGCACGTTTGAACAGTGGGTTCATCTTGCATACATTTTATAATGTGAAAGTAGTATGTATATGCAAATTTTGATGTCTGATCAGAAGTATGCATAGAGCAGCAAAGCAAAGCTCAGACATTGAAGATATCAGCATTGTAAAGAAGTTTTTGTATTTATCTCTTTTGTATCCATGAACTATATTATATATTGCACGTTTGGACAGTGGGTTCATCTTGCATACATTTTATAATTGTACATAACAACTCCTAACAAGGTGGAAGTTAACAAGGCATAGTCCTCTAACAAAGACTAAGCCACTAATATGTATGTAATAGACTCCTGACAGAGTCAATATCCTTAACCAAATACTTTTGTTTAGTGGATCATTTTGTGGGTACCATCCCCACCAGGGTTTTCTTTTGGCCAAGATTTCCCTAGCTAACAAAATATGGTTATGAGTTCTCAATGTATGGTTATTTTTACTATTCAGTATTATTAGTTTACTTTCATATGTAAGTTACAAAATAATTAATAAAAATCCAATTTTAGGCAAAAGTTTGTAAAATACTGACTCATTCCCCCCACACTACCCTCTCCTCTCGGTATTTCCATATTTCTAACACTCCTCTCTCCTAATTTTCAATGTCTACCATTTGGACTTTTGTCTCACTCATGTTAAATCTACAATATCGATACTCAAAATCATTCTACTTCTTTGGGTCTTCTGTCACAGTCCTCGCAATACGATAGTTCAAAGTGCCCACCGTGGCCCAAATGTTGTGTTGCCTAAATAGGAAGTCTCGGACTCATAATAGCGAACGTGCTTTGCAAAGCAAACTCTCCTAGAATTCGGCTCATTTCAATGCAAAACCAAATGAAATTAAAAATTGATGTCTTTTGCATGTTACTGGTGTGTTTTTTCAACCGTTTAACAAATTTACACTAGGTTTCTAACCGGTGGATTCTTTACATTTTTAGCTAAAACACTGCAAAATATCACGATAGGTTCTAACAGGTTCTAACTATTCTCTCTATTTCTGCTATTGTGCTTTATATTATCATGAAGATGGATCGCAGAGTGTTATCAAAATGTTGATGGAAAATTTTGATACACAATCGAATCTAGAAATATTGCAAATATACTTATGAATTGTGGAAGCTAATAGGATTTAAAACACTTCTAGCTAGATGATTCTAAACAAAGCACCAAAATGGTGGTGCATACCATACATGTGCCGTAATACCGAACGGTGCCACAAAAAAGCACACAATTGCCACGCACAGCCCATAAGAGGATGAAATACTACCATGTTTTTTAGCACTTCCATGTCTAAAACAGTTACTCAAATTGTCTCCCAAGCACTTCAACTGTTCACGGTTAATCCAACCAAACCATGATCAGCTACGTTAGAATACTCTTAACACCATTTAAGTATTATATTCAACAATCCTCTAATGACAGGATCTTTTCCCTTGAATTTGAATTAAAAGGAAATTTCACTTGGTTTAACTACCATTGCAGGTACTACAGTAGCACTAGTCGTGGATTTGATAGGATAGTGCTTTACCCATTTATAAAGGCACAGATTTAATCACTCACAGACGGCAACATAATTAATGCTTATATGGGAGAGGACAAGCTTTGTTGATATACATTATATTTTCTGGGTTTGATTATATAGGAATTTTTAGCATCAACGTTCCAGGTTCTCTATGCTTACATGGAGCCATATCATCGAAGCAGTTCCAATGGAAAAAATAAAAGCGTTTCCCAAAGCTACAATTTTACGAAGCTGCTGTGCTTTTAAACACTGAATTTTATAAATCACATCAAAGAACACCGAAAAAAAAAAAGCAAACCCACCACCCAAGTACACCAAAATGCACTTGTATGAATGCTGGCAGTATTACAGGAAAATAATATAGTGACATAATTAAAATTGATAAACAATATGTCCAACAGCTCTACATCAACTCCACCAAACTGAAGCAAGTACCATGGCAATAAATGCCGGTAGTTTTGACAATGCCCCATCTCAAAATTTTGTAATTTATGCAAATCTGAATGATAAATTGGAATATGGCCTAGAGCCATCCAAGATATGATTGCACCACTTGTTTGGTGCTTGAAAATAAGATTGATTGAATAATATCAGCATCTTTGGCATAAAACCCAGCTATACCATCGCTTTTGAGTTGGCAGAATATAAACACTGTTATTGCAATGACATTATGCCGGCTGCAATGAAAGAGAAACCAATTTTATCAATGCGACTGTCATTCAATGTCTTCCTATCTTGCAGGATCAATGTGATCCACAGAATAGCCCAACCAAGTCTTCCCTGTTATTTCTGCAACACAATCAATATCCATTGATATGTCTTTGAGTAGAGCTTGAATAAAATTCTCTAGGGGTAGAAGAGTCTGTAAGACGAGAAAAGGGTGCTGCCTTTCTTCCTGAAGAATCATTAGGAGAAGCATTTGTAAGAGATGACCTCTGTCCATTGACTATGAGAGATGCTGATCTAGAGAATGCTTGAGCAAGCTCCACAGCAGATGTAGCTCGGCCATGTCCATATTTAGCCTGCACATCAGTTGACGAATCTACCAGAGACAAAGAGATATTCTTCTGTAGACCATTATTTGAGCTCGGGGGATCAGCCGGCTTGCGCCAGCTATCTTGTTTATCAGGATCTTGCCTTCTCTCTTGTTTATAGTTATTAGGTGGATTGCGCCAGTTCTCATTTCTCCTGATATTTCTTTGGAGCTCTTGCTTCTCCATATCTGCCTGGTGATCTTTTTTATCAAGGTCTCTCCGCTCAGAACGACTTCCATCCAGCCTCTCCGGAGGCCCATTTATTTTCCTATCAGACACAATATTTTCATCTAGTCTAACATTTCGTCCAACACCTAGAGAACCAACATTTTGTTCAACCTTTTCATCCAATTGGTTTGTCGCCTTGGAGGCAATTTTACTTCCCTTACCACTACAATAAACAACACAGGCCCATAAGCACATCAAACTGACTTATCTTTGGCATCTATACCTATTGAATGTCAACATAACATCCTATTACAGATGCACATGCACATGAACAGCAAATAGAAATTGTGCTGGTAGCAGGTTTAGTAGAAAAGCATAGAATGCTACAGGGCAATTTTCTTACATGTTATCCACAGGAACTGTATCAAGACTGTGGATTACCGTATCATCAACACCGCGCTCCTTCAGGACCTGTAAAATTTGATCAATATTAATTGTAATTACCACAATAAACTGAAGATTCTATATGAACACTGCCCATTCAAGAGCCCATAAAAAGAATCTGTGCTATGCTATTTAACAGAAGAGAAAATCAG